>JAVXUO010000301.1:0-200218 GCA_033065855.1 Escallonia rubra | reverse complement strand
TAGCTCACCTACGAATGACAGTAGAAGTGTGAAAAAGCTTCGCGTTCCTGTCCCCTTGATCCAACCAATTGATCTTAGCTCGTTAAGCCCAAAAAATGTCTTCACATTTTAGCAGAAAATCGAGTTTGCAACAAAGATAATAATTCTCTGGAAAACTATTATCTAGCGAAAGTTGAGGCACTTTCTGAAAGAATAACAGCTTCTGCTAAACTTCTTTGATTTGTTGTTCTAATTTTTCGAAACAATCTTTGCTCCAACGGTGCAGAACGTGTAACAACCGCCTAAACTTACCCAAGATTTGAAAAGGGGAGAGCCAGAAGCTGGCAAGACCCAAGCATCTTGAATGACAGAAACGATCTGAGGGGGCGCGAACCATTTAGCCTCGAAACGATGAGGTAAAGGATACTTGCAAGTGAGAAGGTTAGTATCACAGAGAATAGGAGCATGATCCGAGCGCCGAATTGCCGAATTGCTTGCAAACGCGTGAGAGTAGTGGACTATCCAAGACGAAGAGCCCATTACATGATCTTCTTTTTCATATAAAAACTCATTATTGGGTGAGCCTCAAACCCTAGTAAACAAAGGGCCCTCCCATCAGACATCAGACAACCCAAACTTTTCTAAACAAATCCTGAAGCGATTGAGCACCAAGGCTAACCAGCAGATTTACGACCTGATTTCTCACCAAGTGACAGAACCAAATTAAAGTCACCACAGATTCAAAAAAGACTAGGAAGTAAAGACAAAATGGAGGTAAGGTGAGTCCATCCCGGGTCTGCTTTGAACATGAGGGTAACCGTAAAGAAAGTCGTGGTAACTCAAAAATCCATCAAGACCATGCTAAGTCGTTAAGACAAAGTTAGTGTGCCACAAGCCCCACAGACAAAGGATTGGAAGCTAGCCATCTCAACCAGAGACTGCCACTTAAACCTACCGGGTCTACCCCAACAAAGTGAACAAAACCTAAATACCAAAAAAAACTAGCAACTTTGGAATATAATATTTTTGTTTCCATTAAAAAGACCACCTCCGGGTTATGCCTACAGATCAACATGGTCGCTGTACGAATTGTGGTGGCTTGAGCCATGCCACCACAATTCCAGCAGAGTAGTTTCACAGTACCACCCGTGATTGGTGAGGCCCAATCACCAAAGCCAACGAAGAAGGGTTCTCCAAATCTTTGGACACCCAAGTTTTCCCCAGAACACTCACAGGCTCCATAACAAAGGAAAAACTAGGCAGGCAAGCAGGCTCCAATTAAGCCACACGACCAGGAATATCAACCAATAGCAACAAATCAAAAGGATTTAGGTTATGATCTGAACAAGACATACCTGGCAGTTCGCTGAAAGATAAAAGAGCCCTAGTGCAGGGGCTCTTGAGATTGACACTGTCATCCTCGAACCCTGGTGGCACCCGCCGTAGTTGCAGGAATTCGACTCTCATGATCGCCAGCAGCAGGTAGTCGGCATGCAGTAATGCTCATTACAGTGGCACAATTCCCCGACCTCACACAATGCTCCTAAGAATTGGGCAAGCCTTCCATGAGCAAGCCCTGTTGACACGCTGCTAAGCCACCAACTTGAGAAGTGTAATTCATTACACTAACACCCGTACAATGATCAGGGACATTAGTAGAAAATTGCATTTTTTTTCTCAATCGACGCCACCTGTTGGGAGCCAGACCCTTGCATTTATGAGATGAGGCTGTCGACCCAGAACAGGTAGACAACGAGATGTGCAAATGCTCAACATGTTTCTGTGTCCATGCAATCCTTAATACGTCTTCTGGTTGTTCCACACAACGAAGCATAGTAGTCAGCTCTTCTACCCCCTGACACTGGTCGCCGTCACTCGAAGTATCAGATAAGTACTCCGGCACCCGGAGTTGGAAAGATGGCAAGAGAGTGGGCGACCCAGAAATCTGATCAGAGGACTTGGCCAAATCATGGAAGTGTTGCCCGGCCCTGTCATGTTCTCGCAGTGAGGAAGGCCCAAAAGATTACTACCATATTGATCAAGGCTAAAAAATGGGCCTTAATGCGAAGGCCCCTCATCACGAATAAATTGGGCTTAGTCTACCCCGTTTGGACTTACCAACAGACTTAGCCCAATATCATCTATTAATTTATCTGCCTGGCCCACCCCAAGAAGCCCATGTAAAACCTCACTACGGTCCACCAAGGAAGCAGCCAACCCTTCATTTAACTTCAAGCCCCCAGATGATAAGTTAAACATATTAATGCTGCCTAGCTGACCGCCAGCTGTTTGAGAATGCAAAGATGTCTCCGCTGACTCATGTTCAGCAGCATGCATGGCTGAGCCATATGGTATCCTTTCATGCGACGAACCAAAGCCTGCCACATCACCTCCAAACCGTTCATCGTCTCCGGCCATCTCTGTATCACAACTGGCCACCAATTCTGACCGAGACTCGCCGAAAAAAAAGAAGCCACTGCTCATTCGAAGGTGAGGGACTTTCCTGTGAGTTCGCTAAATTCGTCCAAATGTCGTCCCTCTCAATAACAAGATTGAGTTCAGAATCAACACTTGATCCGCGATCTGTCCGGTACACCAACTCCGGTCCACTATCTGCATCAATAAGTGTTAAACGGCTTGTGCGATTCTAGCTTGTGTTTGCGGAAGCTTGCATCTCCGCCGTGAAACATGGTTCGTCCTAAAAAGCCAACTTCGCAATTCGGTCGTTCGAGGTGTATCGCAAGCTAGCAATGCCCAATCGATCACGGACTACACGCAACGGAATCTGGCATGAACCGCAACTATGACCAAGGACACCACAACGATAACATATTCAGAAAACTTTCTCAACCTCGCTTGAATCCAATGCGAGTCGGAGTGAGTAGTACGCACAAACACACTCGGAATTAGAGGATCATCCAATTTCACCCGAACCAAGACACGGAAGTAGTCCCTTCTTTGCTGCCTCCGAACAGACCAGTCTATGTCCAATAATTTTGGCCAAAACGGCTTGCCAAGGATCGCAGAAATATCGTGGTAAAACAGCTCCGCTGGTACCCAATGCAATTGCAGCCACAGATCAAAGGGTAAAAACTCTACTTGCTCAAGAGCCAAAAAAGGCTGCAGCTCTGTAACACCAGGAGAGTGCCTCGAACATTCCATGGATTATCTTTTAACCCCACCTCCATGTCAGAATGAACAGAAAAATGGAACGCAAACAACTCCCCAATGGCTTCGACCACAACGCTACCATGAAGATGCCAGAATTGATTCACAATTCTCTGCAGTACATGTTCCGAGACATTACGGGTATAAAAGATGCGTCCTATCAAGGTATTTCTCCAAAGTGCTCTGCGTCAATCCACAGCTTCTTCATACAAGCATAAAATCCTTCCATAGCATGCAGGAGTGTTGGAAGATTCCAAAAAAATTGACTCAAAACTTCAGAAGTCATGGCTGACCAAGTGGCCAATAGTCCCTCAATACTCGACACGAACTGAAACACACTCAATGAAACAGGAAACGAGGAAGCACCTAAATCAGGAAAACCAGAGACTCAGAAACGAAAAGTCTCACACCGAAACAGAGGACTAGGATCCCACAGCTTCAGTGGAGACTACAAAGGGAAGGTTTAGACGAGACTGGCTGCTCTCAAAGAAGAGCCGACTCGCATGAATTTGCTCCTAATAAATGGGGATAATTACGTTAAATCCTCAAATAGGAGCCAGATGGTGAGAGATATTGTCCCCCCTGCTGTGGGGCCTACTAACAGGAGGCTAAATTTGGTAAGGGGCAAGCGACTGAACTGGCGAAGGTCCAAATTTCAAGGACCAAAAGAATACTAGAGGGACTAATTCGGCTAGAAGCTACAGAGACTATTTGGGGGAGTTTCTACACCACCTTAAAATCAACGAGAAATCACTGTTTCAATTTAATCTTACATAATGCCTGAATCGTGTTAAAATAGAAACAGAGGGTTAAAAAAAATTACACATTTTAATCTTGGCACTACAACATAAGGTCACTCCTACATCCATCACATAAAAGTTATTTTGTATACTGATAATACATAACGCACTTAAGCACGGATGTAGATTGCATCACCTACCCCTGCCGCGGCCTTTTCTGTGGTATCCGCTTGGCTTCTTTTGAGGTTGCTTTTCAATCATGCTACCTGCATTGTTGCCTACTAAGCTGCATGTCGTGTCTACTTGACTCGTGTCCTGCGACAACTCTTCACGCATGCTAGAACTAGTCTGGGAGCCACTGAATTTGCTATTAGTTTCATAAACAACTGGGACCTCAATGGAAGCCTCGCTTAAAAGTGCACAGGTCTCTTGCACGGGAACGTTACTTTTCAAAATATCATGATCTGCACTGGCTGCATTTGAGACATCCTCACCAGACTGCCTATGGGATTCTATCATTATACCTGCAGACAAACTAAATGCGGACCACAATTATTAGCACGAGATATCATAATGTAACTTAAAGGAAACTGTGGCCACCCATTTCACCTAAATTCTGAAGATGGTAAGCTATTAGCATTTGGAGCAGTTCTGCAGTCAGTCAAGTCCTTTTCTGTAGATAGATTTCCATCACTTGATCTTGGATTTGTATCTGCACTTGGTGCATAACAAGGCCATACACAAGCAAGGCACTTAACAAATAATATATAAACACCTAAATGGATTGACAGGCATATAAAAGGGAAGGCCAAATACCTAAATGCTGCATTGATGAAAGTTCTTGCACGGTAGAATTATGAGATTCAGAAGCACCACCTTCAGCCTCGACAATCTGTCCGAGTTTTGAATCCTTTCAAAACAGGATTATCACTGAAGTTTAGATAATATACACAACTTCCCTAAGCTTGTCAATGACCATTAAGATAAAAAAACATCATCTTTATAGAACATCATTCAACCCTCATTTAAAGTAGAAGGCATTTGAAGAAAAATTTCAACGATGTCATGTTTACCATTACAAGGAAGATACGACCATCCTCCACAGTGAGAAGTAACTTATCTTTCTTTCTATTTTCTCCTTCAAATTTCTGCTAAGTAAATACAAAGAATGCTCTTAATCAGATACCTGATTTGGATCTGAGACAAACAAAGCTGGAAGTAATGACGAAGGTTCATCTCGTGAACCATTATATGCCATATCATAAGCTGAAGGTCCTGGTACGAGATTACATCTCTTAGATCCCCAACAGTATTAAGGTGTATAACAGTAATGATCTGGCAATCCGACAAGCTATATTTGCCATAGATGAAAAACAACTGCAGAAACAGAACCTAAATTTCTGTTTGTCAACAAATTTTACCTGGCAAGGAATGAGAAGTACTCACTCCAGCAGCCAAGTTCTCAGATGCATCATCTGGTTCTGTTGCTGCTAAAAGATTTGATTCCTGAATATCTCCATTACCCCTTACTGTATCAGCCATCGACGATTTTTGGGAAGCTTTAGTTTCTCGAGCAAATGATGACAGATCAAGCTTAACAGAAGGGGGAGTACGTAGCATATCTTCTGTCGCCTTGGAACGCACTCTTCTTATTTCCTCCTGGATGTTCCATGTACCAGCAGAAAGAGAACCCCGTTTCTGAAAAAATTCAGGTAATAGAATGCAAACCATTATAGATCCAAGTCATGGAAATCTGAATCCTCAGTTAAATCATCCTAACACAGACGTATGACAAGCCCACAAAATAAAGGGCGGCCCGGCTCAAAACAGCACATGCAGGGCTGGAGACGGGTGAAGCACACAACATTACTCCTTTGGAGGCTGTCTGTATTTCGAACCCGACTATAAGTAATAATGGAGCAACCTTACTGTTTTCCCAAGCCTCATCCTCTTGAAAATGCAAAAATTCGTCGAAGGCAACTCAAGGTTACAACAGTTTATGATGTTCACATATACCGAGGTACTAGACGAGAAAAGCAACTGCGTATGGAAATAAGAATTTCTGTTGACCGTCCCTATCCAAAAAGAAAAGCACTGAAAGCTAGAACTTGCAAGACTTGCATCTCCAAATCACAGAAGCTGAACATAAAAGAGGTACCGAAACCGCTTGACGTACTTACATAGCATACTACAGCGACATACTAAGTTACAAAAGAAACGAGATGATGTTGACTGAATAGGTAAACTCATGTAGGTACCTGACCACAAACATGCAAGTAGCATTTACAACATAATGAAACAGAAGCACGGGAATGAAATTTAAACTGTGGACATCTTAGTTTGCATAGACATCATCAACAAAAGTATAATTACGTTTATTCTTCCTATAAACACACTCAAAATGGAGAAAGAAGGGGTTGAAAGTTTCTCCAGCGAACTATAACTTATAAACAGCCCTAAACAAAATCAGTGATAAAGCAACCCAAGCATGTAGATGATAATAAGACAACACATAGTTAACTCATCAGATTAACCACTTAAGTTCTGCAAATGTCAAAAAAGACAACTTTCTGAGCGCAAAATTGATTATTGCTCCCAGGAACAAAGACCACTCTGGTTTTATTGACGTTGTCACTAGGATCTCCACCATGCTCACCAACAGGATCCATTACTTTGACGTTTATCATAGGTCCCATTATTAATGTAAAACACAAGAAAGGGGCCCTTCTCTGACCAAATAGTGCGTAATGCCCCAACAGCAAAACGAACATGATATTTGGAGCAACCATCAAAATTATTATGCCTTACTAACTATCCTATAAACGACGAAAACAAAACAATGAATGCACAAATGAGAAAGAGAAGGTACTGTAGATTATAAAGTGAAGAGAGGTTTGGAGAATGACTAAAAGGGCCACATACGTTGATTGATGGTAATGAGACTGGCATCCAAAAGAGGTTCCCTGGGTTGCTCGTGTAGGGAGGGGAGAGTGAAGAGGTAGAGAAAACTGTGTATGATTGAGGAGGCTGCTGCGTCCCGTTATTCGAGGGGGTTGTGGGTGTGGTTGGGGGTGTGGGACGAAAGTTAAAGTTGCAGAATGGCATTTTTTTTCCCAAAAAGTTTCAAATACAAAGTTAAATCAAGGTCCTAGTTTTACTATGATTCCACTAGCCTAATCCAGATGGTTAACCGCAAAATTTCTCCAGAACAAGAGGGCAAGAAGTGAATGAAATCCTTATATACAGACGAGCTGATCCATATCAAGAGCTGGCAAAACACATCTCTGGGGGTCTACGTGAACACTGGGGACAACCCAGTGCAGAGTTTCTAGCATGGAGAGGCCCAAACAACCAAACAATTTTAGCATCTAGGATAATACTTTACAATCACTAGTCACTCGGACACAATTGTAGTAGAAAGATTCACACACATGGACACCTCAGAAAAGCAGTCAGATAAGCACTCACTGTTTGTGCCTTACACACAAAATGACCAAGATGCAAGTATCTCCATTGATCTACACCTCACAAATCCACTCTGTCCGTTGAGGACTATCTAGTAGAGGTACTCAAAATGGATCATGAATCGCAAACAAAGGCAGGCTACGCATTCCTTTTATACTTGTGCAAAGTCGTTGAAAGTTCTTTGGATTCCTTGAATCTGAGGGTGGCAAATTATAGGTCAGAGAAACTTCTAGGTCAGTCCCTCGTGCAATCAATCTATAAAGATATGAATATGCAGTTGGAAGAGGTAGACTGAGAGAGTAAGCTAGAAATGATATAAAAATTGTGTGAGAGGAAAAGCATGGAGAGTCAATGTTGATATCCAACACTCCTCTACATTTACTTTTTTTGAACTCGACGTGTGGGTTCCTTCCATGCTGAGCTTCTATCATCCGCTCTCCCAAGATGCTTTCATATTTGCTTATGTTGAGCACCTTTGACGTTTTATGATGCATCTGTCTTCCATGGGCTATCGGACTTCTAGGAATCTTGATGAATCCTGGATATGCTGTCTTCTCACACTCGCATAGATGATTCATGACGTGACGTGCTGGTCACTTCTCTAGCCTCAATAATTGAGCTAGGCAAATAATCATCAGCTCCCGAATTCAATGCACATAACACCTTTTATTAGTTCAGCTATGATGGATCTTGCGACGATTTCACTTGTTGCTTGATCTTCAAATAAGACTTCCTTATCTAATGCCAATCCACCTTGGTCACCAACACATCCTTTAGCGATAGCAAACACCTTTAACTTGTCTTCAATACAAGCGTCCAAAACTGAATTTTCTTGATACGTCCTTCCTTTATCAAGTCTATTACTTCCTCTGCGAAAGAATCATCTTTAAGCCTGGTCTTCACGAACCACGCCTGCGCATCCCATTCTTATTCATTTTCAACTTCTTCTCCAGCTTTGCAAGTAATTCTCTCAACTTTTGTCGCGGGAAAGAAACACTCCTCTACGTTATCGTATGTATGTTGCCACTTCACGTACTTATACGCCAAATTTCATATTAGATCGGCAATGACGGGAAATGCCCTTTCTACCCACAATTGTAGCATTTAACATTTTGCCACGTATCAATTTTCTTATGCTTTTCAGCTTTCTCTCTTTGAGAGCTCCCTTCATAAGCGAACACTTTCCTTATCTTCATCATCCTCGTACCATCATATATCTTTCATCTTCCCGCAGCATAACATCTGGATTTTCCTTGCTCTCTGTTCCTGAAAAGCGTGCCTTCCTAACTACTAGATGGGTGGTTAGAAGTTTAATTACTCGGCATTTCATGTGATGTAGCACAGAAAATGGACGAATAGAACAACAGGATTGCCACACCCTCCGACAGGGTATCTGCGTGCGCCAACACTCAGACCACTTTGTGTCACTTTCGCAAGGGGTCTATCGACCTGCTAACGGTTTGCTTCTTCCTAGCAACGGATTGGTGAGCCTGCAGGCTAAAGAAGATAAAGGATGCACCTCGATTGATAATAGAGTAACAAAGAAAATCTCAAATTAACCTTTACGAAAGTAAACAAATCCCATAAATGTCAAATTGAATTTCCAATCCCCTTAGTTCTGTTAATACGCTCCTCGTCATTCTCCCCATCATTGAATAATTCTATCATCTACTCCAATTCAACAATCTCATAGTTCTTGGTCTGTGAAGATACGTTGTTAGGTGCTCCATTTTATTTTCCCATTAAGGCCGAACATAAACCTGTGCTTGAGAGATAGCTGTCCTTGCAATGATAAGAGATGTATGGATTCTAGAGAAGAGAGGAGCCATGGTGGTCCCCCCGGACCCCCCAGATCCATTGAGTGAATCGAAAGCTGGATCTAAATTGGATCCCAACCTGAGAGCAGACAGCTAATGCGTTTCGTAAAACAATGTTCTAAGGAAGACTAGAGTTTTATGATGCAGGAGAATAAACATCCACAGAAGGGCAGCAAAGTGATCCTAGTCTTGATCATCAGAAGTTGCTTCTTAGTGAAATTCATCTTTGAGAATAGCAAAGAACGAAGTAGAGATCTTATGTAGTGTGATGACTCAAATATGTGCTCCACGTCAACTTCAACTTCATGTTGCGTGTGTTTGCCATGAGCTACAGGAACGTGAAAATCTCAGTCATTGAATCAATTTAACTTTCTGGTTCTGCAAGTTCACGTTATCTAGGATTAAGAACAATGTCAAAAATTCTCAAGTTCAATTCGTCTATCCACATTAACTTCCAATTGGGCAACAAAATTGGCCTCTGCTATTTCCTTTGGAGTTCCAAGTCCATAGCGAACAGGTCCCGCAGTTGCAGACTCGATGTCTACCATGGTCTCCACAAATTCGGCTATAGAATCGGTTAGAACTTCAGCAGTGTGCTCAACCCTTTCCTCCACCCTAGTACCGTCTTGCTCATTTTCAGGCTTACTTGTATCGAACATCTGTTTCAATGGGTTTAAATAGCGAAGAAAGCAATTCTTGTCGAGCTTTCTTGCGCAAAAGCCGACGTTTACATTCAGCATGGTCATATGTATACTGTTGGTGCAAATATGCAATTCAATCACGAGCATCGGTAGATTCCCAACTAGGAAGCACGGACATCTCTTCTGGGTCGCAGCGTCGACTATGTTACATGGACTCGGTGTCGGTGTCCGGATCGGGTACGTGTCCGAGTGTCGGACTTGCCTATTTTAGGATACGTGGACACCGTCCAAAAGTTGGACACGGGTACGGGGACACGGCTAAAAATTTTAAGATACATAAAATATTTTAAATGAGATTGAGTGTTAAATATTTTTTTTACGGGTATATATAAATTTTACATAAATTATATATAATTACTGTCCAAAATAAATAGATTCTTTCATTTTTGGTTGGATAATATACATTTTACTTTGGTTTAGATATTTTTGTTCCTTTTTTATAAGTCAATGCCAAAAAGTTGGGGAAAAAAAAAGAAAAGGAAAAAAAAGCAAAAGAAAGGCCGTAAAAGAGGCTGTCAAAAAGCAGACAGCAGACCCAAAAAGAAGACAGACCCACGTGACCAACAGAAGCAGAAGGTACTCTCTCTCTCTCTCTTTCTTCTTCTTCTTCTTCCTCTTCTTCTTTTCTTCCTCTTCTCTTCTTTCTCGGAGGTCGATGGCCATATCTTTCTTCTCTTTTCTCTTTTTCTCTCTTCAAAGCATCAGAGATCTTCTTCTTCTCTCTTAAAAACCTTCACAGCTTCTTCTTTCTTCGATCCTTACCGTCGCTCTCTTGCCAGAATGTCAACGTGGCGTATCCGCTCGGCAGATGACGGATCCGACACGGCTCCCGTACCCGAGTCGACACCACCCCTTCACCCCAAAGTGAAGGGTCCATGTAACATAGAGTGTCGACACCTAATGACACCCAAACCCCTCGGACACTCCCGCACACGTGTCAGACACCTCTAGGCGGTGAACGGATATTTTTTATACTCTGAATAATCGGACACGTTATGCAAAAGTGTCCCACAAAAGTTTTTAGCGCAAGGGAAGAATATCACGACACTCCTACTCAACAACAAAGCAACACAAATCATCTCGCTCTTCATAAACCGCATTTAAATCATATTTTGGTTGGTCAATCAGGGCTTTGGTAGTGCTAGACATTGCGGTACTAAGTAAAAACAACAAAGACTCGCCAAATATGTTGTGCTACACATTTGCCAAAATTTCTTTCTCTTTTCTTTTTCGGCCCCGCTTGTCACGATTTAGTTAAAGGAGAAAGTGAACAGTGGCGAACGGGTAAGGTAAATGCTAACGAGTTCCTGCTAACTAAAAGGATGATTGGGCTGAAAATAAAGTTGAATAAGGAGAAAGTGAGCAGTGGCGAACGGGTAAGGTAAATGCTAACGAGTTCCTGCTAACTAAAAGGATAATTGGGCTGAAAATAAATTTGAATAAGAACTGGCATGGACTGTCTTAAACAAAAGTGAGCTGAATTAAAGTAAAAGGGAATGGGCTGACTTAAAATAAACAGATAAGATGGCTAATTTGAATAAAAGGGAGTCAGGCTGTTTTCAAAATAAAAGAAAAGGCCAGGATTAAGTTGACTTAAATCTGATTCGAAAGATGTAGGCCCAACTCCACAAGCCAATTCAAACCCTACACGTCTTCTTCAAATAGTGTTTCGCCAAACCTTTGTAGAGCAGCAACGGCAGCTCAGGGAAATGACGGCACAGGAGGAGGCAGGCAATCAGCGGTAAGGCAAGGCAAGGCGAGTGTTGGACTGATTCTGGCGTTGATGTACGCAAAGTTCGTCCATTAAGCCAAACCTTGTGACACCCAAATCTGGGTAATTGGTGATAACGAAGTAAGGCTGTGCAACATAAAGGGTGGTGGGTGTGACAATCCATAGCAAAACCAGAACAGTACTATACAACCCGAGATGATGCAAATGCAACACTGCTTTTCCAGCAATATGTACATATATATGTGATGCACACAAACATATATATTTTAAAATATGTATATATACATGTACATATATATATAGGGGGCTGATCCATTGCTAGCGCTAGCAAGTTGGTAGCGCGATTTGGCCGTCCGCTACATTATGTAGCGGACGGTGAAAAAAATGACCGTGGTGGGGCGCAATCTGGCCGTCCATTCTCGCACGTGGACGGTCAGATCGCGCTAGCAACTTGGGTTAAGTTGCTAGCGCTCACTGGATCAGCCCCCATATATATATATATATATATATAATATCCGGGTATGTATATGTCCATGTACATACATATACATAATATGTGTATGTATACATCCACCTCTTCTCAAACTCAGTAAAACAATTTGGACAAAGACGAACCTACATACATGTATGTATATGTGTAGATATATATACATATATTTATTTACACAATACTATATACACACGTATATATATGTGGGAGCTAATAAAATGACAGCGGTGGCAACTTAATAAGTTGTCAGTGCGATTTGACCATCCACGTTGTCGATGTGGGCGTCCCAAATCCACTGTTCTTTTTAAGTCGTCATTCGCAATGGTGACTTACCATCTGCTACAAAATTTTGCGGACGATGACTCACCATCCGCTAAATAATGTGCGGACGATGACTTACCATCCGAGCGGACGACGGGAGCACTAAGAGCGTGGACGGCCAAATCGTGCTAACAACTTGTCTTAAGTTGTCAGCAGTGACAAGAAATCAGCTCCCACATATACATGTATAATATATATGTATAATATGTATGCACACCTATACATGTACAGAGTTAACCTAATACCCTACTAGATGATGTACACAAATCTTGCATGAGATGTGTCCCATGGAGAGGAGTCCCAGTGCCAGATCACGTATGCGCGGTAACCTGAGCGGAGATAGTGTCGGAGGAGAGAGCCTACCGATGATGGTGATGGGTCGTCCTGTCAGAGCACTAAGAGCGGAGCCCCTTAGGAAGTTGCATATCTGGATGAGTGGGCCGAAGCATCTTTCATGACTAAGGCGGGGGCACATGGTGTAGTGATGAAGAAGACAGGCACATGAGGCAAGGTACTAGGATGCGGTGCGGGGGACATGTCACATGGAGACGATGGAGCGCAAGGGTGCAACAAAAGTATGTAGTGTCAGTGGTACGTAACATAGGCAAGACACAAGGGTGCGACGTGAGAATGTAGTGCCACGAATAGGGATTGCGCATGGGCGCGACCCGTGAATGATACGGTTCTGCATATGTTAGTGGGCGCGATGCTGAATGGGATGCTAAAGGCATGTCATGGGATATGGGGGTTTAAAACCAACAAAATTGGCCTAAGTATCCAAAGCACCAAGTGTCCAAGGGTGCCGAAATATTGAAGTGTTCAAGCGTACAAGGGTGCCCAAGTGTTCAAGGTACCAAGTTTTCTAGGACGGTGTTTCCTAATACATTCTTCGCTCAATACATGGTATGAGTACGAGCATGGAGGCACAATAAGTTATTTATCCATGTCATAACGGAGGACCGAGGAGTAAGCTTAGTAGATACGCTAATTGGGTTTGTACTACTAGGTTCGCCTATGTGGTACACTTTTTCAGGGTTGCTATATGATGCACACACCCGTATATATAGGGTGTGAGTGTGTGTGTGTGTTAGAGAGAGAGAGAGTGCGCGCGCATGCGTGCGTGGGAGTACGAATTTGCCAAGAAAGTGAAATACCACCATACTAAAACCATCTGCATACCATCATTGAACATGAAACATGAAATCCAAAATCCAAAATGAAACACAAAAATATCAAAGTGAAATGAAATTTAGATTCCGCAATTCCTCTATTATGCTTTCCCTTTCCTCTCTTTTTTTGGGCTTTCTCAATTTAGATTGACAAAGCTCTTCGTCCGCCTAATGTCCCTCTCTCTTCAACATCTCTTTTTACACTCCGAGAGGGAGTAAACAAGCCTAAATGCAAGCCCTGAGCCGTGCAAATTTACCTCTCGCGGAAAAACAAACCTTTGACTCGTCTAAATGCATGCCATTAATTGTGAATATTAACTCAACAACTTCTTTTTTGTTGTTAAAATGGCAAGTTTCTTGAAAAAGGAACTATACGAGCACAATGCCAGCCCAAAATTAAGTAATCGCCCATTCTTTCCCTAATAACTTTTCCTTATCTGAAGTCAAACACTTTGGTATTCTCTAAACAAAGGAAGAGCAGTCTGCAACTCCTTGTAGTAACCTAAATATGGAGCTTTTTTCCCAGATTGCAACACAGAGACATCACCTTCTCTACTTAGAGACAACCAGGTAAGTTTGATCACCTAAAAATCTATCTTTTGTGTGAATTGTGAATGATTCTTGTACTATCTTTATCACCTCTTCACAATCACTTTTGGATTACCGGTACGAGAATGCACAGTGTTTGGGTACCTACAATATTCGTATCCTGTCCGCAAACATTTAGAGAACAAGTTTGAATACCATTTTACCAACAGTGCCTCAAAACTTCATCTTTCAGCAAGATGTCAATAGAAGTAAAACTGCATGAAAGACAGACTTATTTTTATTTCTATTACTTCAGAATAAATATGACAAGAAGCACCTGTTCTAAGGAGAGAGAATGACTGCCAACTAAAGAAGGTGTTCCTTCCATGAAAAGTTCAACCACCTTTGGTGATTGGTTTCCCGAATCGCCATGCCCAAAAGAACGTGATGCCCAAGGAGGACGGGTCCGCATATATGACTTGGCCATATCCAGTGGAGAGCCTGCTTCACCTTCACTAACCTGCACCGACTAGCGAATCTGTAACACAGAACAAGAGACTTCTAGTGCTGATACCACAAAAACTATATTTTTCCAATATATGTGTGTGCATTGTGTGTCAAAGCAAAATCTCATAAAAATTTTAAAACAAGAAAGTTACAGAAGCTGATCTTCCCCAAAAGCTCACATCAATGGGAAGGTTTGGCAAAGATTTTGCATGAATATTATAGTACCACATGCTACATTGACCCGGTGTTGGTGTCCAGACAAGTACGTATTATTGGGATTGAAAAACATGGGGGGATGTCCATATTTTCACACTTAGACGGGGATACCTCCTAAAACGGTAAATAAACGTTATGTAAGAGAGAGTATAAAATTGTTATCTATTTAAGGGTGAATATGGATACTACGAAAATTAATCAATCTACAGAATACAAGCATCGGCTGAACACACCATCTCTCTCGACACCCTGTACTTCATTTTGACCTGCCGAGTCCGTAACATAGCCAAAAACAGCAGTAACAGTGTCAAAGGCCCGTGCATATCTTTGTATGCCAGTAGCAAATGCACAACAATTTGTTATGCAGGGGGTCCCTACCACATCATCAATACTGAGAATGGTTGCAGCATGTCAATGGAGAGGAGTGCAACAAATGAGAGCGTTGTGATGACTCCCACCTAAGAACTTCTCTAAATCGACCCATATATAGGCTTTTCCATCACCTCACTAATATATACGCTTAACAAATAATATATGGGAAAATTGCTCTTGCAACTCAACCCATGCTTTGCCCCTGTAAACTTTCCCAAGCACTTCGGATCCTTTACATGTAAATGAATACATGCGCGCACATACGTGAAACCGAACTACTGTCCATGCCAGCGACTCAGCCGATGAGAACTCCTAATCTCCTTTAGTAATCCTGTTACACTACCACTGGTTTGGGGTAGATGACGAAAGCTTAGTTGTGGAACTATAATTTCAGCGAGGTTTCTGCCTCAGAACCTCACACCTAACCTTGCACCAGCTCCCACCCAGTGAATGTACAATACAAGTGACACTCCTAACCTTGAACCTTGCACCTGCTCCAGCCCCCACCCATACTTTGTGCAGTTAAGGATTGACCTCCCCACCCCTCTTCTAGCTGCACAAATTCTCTTGCACCAAGTTGCACTCTCCAAAAAAAAATAGCCAGTTCGCTAAAACTCACAGGAAAGGATAAACTGGTCAGACAGTCCACCGCATCAGATGCGCTGGCAACTTTGCTAGGTTGTCAGCTTTGGTTGCGATCAACTACTATAAAGATACACACAAGCACGTGACACACGCTATACACCCACACACAAGCTCTGAGAAGATTCTACCAAAACTTCCACTGTCCTACGGAAAGCCGAAAAATACATACATTCCAATGAAACATTGAAGAAAAATAACGCCATGTAAGACGCATCAATAAGCAATATGCTCCACTATAACTTGCTTAATACGCCTTAATATGTAATATGTTCCACTATAACTTAATATGCAATATGCCCCACCTTTAATCTGAATATTGCAAACTCCTCCTCTCCTCTAACCACCGTAACTTGCTATATAATAGTCAAAAAGTCCTCCTATCTTTAACACTTTATATGCCTAAAATAGATTATTTTTTGTCAATTTTGATATTCCTTCGGTCAAATATTCTTATTGCAACGTCGACCTCAGTTAATATGCAAAACCTCTGAGAAAGTCTACATGGTGCGATACGATAGAACCACTACACACCGAGCGGCTAAAAACAAGTTTCGTCAAGCAAAATGCTAACACTTTCCATCGTAAAGATCAACTAAATAGCAAATCAAGCAGGCAATCAAAATCTCTGTCCTCTGCCCTATGTTACTAGGCGGCCTTTGGAAAGTCTTTGTCCCAAGAACAAGAATGGATTCTAATCACAAGCGCCTATCTGTCTTTCTTTCTTACCGGTACAACGGGGTTTTGAATGTAGGGGCTGTTCAGATTTTACCGGAGGGGTTTGAATCGCTCCCCCTGAACGTATTTCTCCCGAGATGAGCGAAAAGATAGGGAATCTGTCTTTTCAGCGCTATCCGCCCAATCACACTGGTGTGAGTATATGCCGATATGTCTCCAGCTTGTACTCCAATGAAGGGTAAGGCAGTCAAGCCACCTGCGCCTGAATGCATATAATCCTATTCCAGTCTGGTCCGGTATGGAATGAACTCATAATCATGGAATCCTCTCCTCCTACGGAAAATCCCCTTATTCAAAACAGTTGAGTTGGGTCAACAGTGAAAAAAAAAAGAACTCTGCGGAATCGGACAAGGAAGACAAATACAGCAATAGTGGGTGTCCGATGTTGGTGGTGTCCAGGCTGCTGGAGAATTGTATCCTGCCTTAATTTTGCTGAAGGCTTCTTGGTGCTCAAGCAAAGTTAAGAGAGCATATTCTGAGGCTAAAAGCAACACATAACTTAAAGTGTTACTTCTTCATAATTCTAACCATTTTCGATGGGGATCACAACTGAAAAGAAGAAAAAAAATTGCCATGAAAACATCAGCCAATCCCCACAGACTCCAGACATGCTTCTTTTCCCCTCAACTAACATATTACTAATAAAGGTTGGACCACCTCTCCATTAAATTTATCGTTTTGGTTTAAAGCTTGCGGAAGAAGCCACCATCTTTTGACCTTCAATGCTTGGGATAAGCAATAAAAAGAAACTTTCTAGGTGATGCAGGATGAGCTTTTAGAATGGAAAGAAACCTAATAGTAAAATTTTAGTTGGGCCATGGTTGAGCAAGATCCTATAGGCTCTCGATTCTGAAAGTGTTTTGGTACAGAATCTACAAATGAACAGAAAAGTTTCCTGGCAAGAAATCGTGCAAATTTTTATTTATTCTGATGTCAGTTGGTCAAAAGTTCTACTGTTTATAGTCTCAGATTTCAACATTTTCAAGCTTCCATTGCTTGCCACAAAAATAAACTTTTGGGATGTCACCTGAAATCCAATCAGAGAAAGGTCAATCTTTCCTCCATCAGGAAAGTAGAACATTATGGAATTATAAAAAACTGACGGACTCTAACATACTACGATCTACAAAAGATGTATAAGCGTAATCAAAAGTCAGAATTATGACAAGCAAAACTATAGCTTGATGTCCTCTGAAAACAAGCTGCAGAATACAAAAGGTACAAGACAGCATTGTGCGGTAATAAATCACGTTCAAGTATTACTGACATTTTGTAGCATAACGGAATTATAAGCAAAGGTTTGATGGCCCGCATCTCGATCTGAATTTGGTCCCCCTTTCTTTTCCTCCAACCATTGTTTTGCTTCCATGAGCGCTTTGCTGCATAGATCAGGAGTATCTGCATTAGAAGTACACAAACATCAGTAGTAATTTGGCATACCCATGGAAGATGTGACAGTGACTTATTCTGCACAAAAAATTCTTGGAAAGGCAATACCATCGCCAACTCTTCGGCTGGGTATTTCAACCTGCCCCGCATCCTGTCCCTCTTTTAAGGTGGAACAATCTACAACTCGCGAGTTAATAATCTTTAGTAGTCTATCACGCTCTTCCCTGGTCAAAGTTGGAGACCATTCAGAGAATGAAACGTCAGACTGTAGCTAGAAAGAGAAATAAGCACAACAGAAATTCATACTGTCAAATAAACCACTAAAAGTAACCTATGTTACATGGACTCGGTGTGGGTGTCTGTTTCGGACACGTGTCAAGTGTCAGACTGGCCAATTTCTGAAATTTCAGGACACGGGGACACAGATTCGTACTCGGACACGGACATGGGGACTCACCTGAACTTATAGGGATGAGTTTGAATATTAAGGGTATATTGTAATGTTATGAATTCTATATTAATCTCACGGAGATTTTTACTTAATTTGGGTTGTATTTTAATATTTGTATGAAAGTTGGGTTTCAGAATGATATATGCCCCAAAAGAAAAAGGGAAAAGAGAAACACTGTCTCCAACGTGATAAAAGGTACTCTCCCCTTCTCCTGCTTCTTCTTCTTCTTCCCTTAGGATCAGATCTGCAGCACCTTCTTTTTCTAATGTTCCTCCACCGGAACTGTCAATGTGGCGTATCCGTCCAGCGAGTTAGAGTCAGTGTAGGGTCGTGTAGACACCGCCCATTCACCCCAAAGTGAAGTGTCCGTGTAACATAGACGATAACGTGGAATGTGAAAATTCACATGTATATAAAGGGGGCTGATCCAGATATAGAGCTAGATAACTTGCATTCTATCTCGGATGATTTAGGGCCGTCCACTTGACAACACGGACAGTCCAGATTGACCTTATTTTTCTTTAAAATTCATATTGTATGTAATATGATTCATGTGTACAAAGATAATTATACAAGGAAGAATGTAAATCATCTGATACATAGGAGCCCAAGGATCATAAGAAATCTAAGCACATCGAGCGAGGGTACCGTATCATTCGAGACACGTGAGGAAAGGTGATATCGCTGTTTCCCACATAGATGAATGTGAGAATTTAACTAATGTGTTTACCAAGACGTTACCCGCAAAGACTTTCAAGTTCCATTATGAGATAATGGGTTTGAGAGCAAGAGATTGTTAGATTTTTCCCTAAAACCTTGTTATTTAGTACTAGTGTACAGTGCACGTTTTGTTAATTGGTCATCTATGTTGTTCTTTTATCTCTACGTTATATGTAATATGATTTATATGCATAAAGATGTTTATACAGGTAAAAAATGAATCATTTGAGTCATATAATAAAATAGTTGTGTTCACAACCTTAGATGAATTTAGAGAAATCATCTAGTAGGTTGTAATGCTTAATGAGATGGTTTATTTAGTGGAGAGTTCAAATTACGTACTAGTCCACTAGTATAACCCAACGGGATTAATGTGGATATATTTTTACCTGTGTTGCTGTCTGACGAAATATTTTCACAATAATAGTAGTATGGGAAAATCTGTAGTTGTAAGATGACAATGAACTCGAATTCATGATATACATTGATTTGATATTCCAATGAGTGCGGTTATTTTATGATGATCAATACCTCGCTACTGGACAATGTTATTTAGGGATGTTTGAGAACATCATGTACTGTCATCACGTTCTACATTCTCTTCAAAGAACACGATATGCCCTTAAGTTTAATTCATTGTTGATTTGAAACTCAGCCAAGTCTTTAAGTAATGTGTACTACTAAAAATTTTATTTGATTTCTTTAATTAATAGACGATCTACGTTACTCCGGCACTTAAGTATTAGATAGAGATGGTTTGAAACTATAGTTTATTGCTTTTGAGACTTCTATGGATATCTTGTATTGGGAAATTACAACCACGACGACTATGTTGTTTCATGCAATTACAGGACATATCAAAAGAAAATCTACAAAAGGGCAGATATCACCGAACTTTTGATAAAAAAAGAGTAAACACTTTGGATGGACTTTAGCCAAAGAAAAAACAAAGAAGTATAGAGATCTAGCAGTATTACAACAAACAGATATTACAAGTATGTAAAAAGCAACAATTCCTAATTACCTTGAAAAAGTTTCCTGGATAATTAGTTGTTCAATGACGCGTTTGGTTTCACACTTTCCTGTATTCAGGTGAGACTCCCTTCCAAAGCATCTAATTATCTCTGATGAAGTCCCTTTCTTCTGATACAACATAAAGTCAGTATGATATAGACAGCCCTAA
Source organism: Escallonia rubra (assembly GCA_033065855.1). Taxonomy (NCBI): domain Eukaryota; kingdom Viridiplantae; phylum Streptophyta; class Magnoliopsida; order Escalloniales; family Escalloniaceae; genus Escallonia; species Escallonia rubra. The sequence continues at coordinate 179,890 of JAVXUO010000301.1, read as the reverse complement.
AGGACTTACTATCATTGTACCAGAACAGTGAATAAGAAGAGGTGCCATAAAGTTACCATAATTCTTCATGGCCTGAGGGCATGCATACAGGAGAATCAGGGTTTTCCTCCTTATTTCCAAGGTTGTAAGTATAATTAATAAAGATGGTTAGTCCTTCAACTACTGCCAGATCTAAAAATAAGTTTCCGGTCTACCAACTTCTGCCCATTGGCCCATAATCTACAAAGATCATAAACTATTGATCCTTCTGTCCAATTTAAATCGCATCGAGCCCTTGAAACCCCCGTGTGATTTGCCCATACATATAATTCAAGCATAAATTCAACCCGAATATGTATTGCTTGGACATCAAATTATAGTAAACCCAGGGTAGAAAACCCCCTCCGGGACAGAAATCAGAGAGAGGAAAGGCTGCAGAAGTACTGAGAGGAAAGAGAGACAAATTGTTTCACCACAAACCCTTTCTGTTGCATCATGGAGTCATCCATAGGGCAATGAAAACCATCCAAGTCCAAAGGTATTAAGTTTTGTCCTTTAGCTTTTCATAGAATAATTTAGGGATCTATAAAATCTAAAAAGAGATTTCTACCACTATAAGAATTCGGTTAGGACAAGGAGTCTAATCGGAACAGAATTTTGTTTGAATCAAAATTCTTCTACGTTTAGAATTCTATTTCAATTAGATTTCTAAAAAAACTAGTGTTAGTCAAGAAAGATTTCTAAGAACAATCAACAAGAAGAAGTTGAGTTTAGGATCTCTAAGAAACACAGACCATAATCTAGGTCGCCTCATATAGGGTCGGCCAGAACTACGTAGTTTTGATCCCGACTTGTCCGGTCGGTTGCTAGGCCACTAAACCCCCGATGTTGAGTTCGAAACAAACTTCGGTTTAGTTTATGTTTTGCTTTTACGCACGTTCTACCATTTCTTGATTTTTTGGGATAAAATCCAAATCACATAAAGCAAGTGAGACCATTAGGGTACGGCGGGGTGCCTAACACATTCCCGTTGCATAATTTTGCCCCCAAACCTAAATCTCTGAATTCATGACATTAGAAGCCTTGATTGGACAACTTAAGAGTCAAACAAGGTTTTCTAGTTTTTTCCCCTGTGAATATCTAATTAACACTGAAATAAAATAGCGACTCAAGTTACACCTTCTGGGGTATAAATTTGGGAGGCGGTTCGTCACAGTGGCGACTCTGGCTGGAACTAATTATGGACTCAAATTATCCTGTTTTGTGATTTTGATTTTTGTCCTTTTATGAGTTGGAATATTTTTTATGTGATTATATGATTAACGTGTTGGTTTTTCTTTCAAGATACCCCACACACATACAAGTTTCCCAGCCTACCCCAGGGAGAGGAAAGGTTGCAAAAACTCTAAGAGGGAGGAGAGAGAGAGAGAAATAGTATCACCCAGTGTTATAAAAGGCGCGCCTAGGCGCAAGGCGCAGCTAGGCGCACACAGCGCGCCTCGCCTAGGCCTAGGCGCAGCGCGTTCAAGAAGGCGCGCGCCTTGTGCGCCCAGGCGCTAGGCGCGAAGCGGCGGTGGAGGCGCCAAGCTAGGCGCACGACTGTGTAGCCGTTCAAGTCAAGAACCCCCAAATCAGTTTCTGATTCGCGACCCAAGACCCAAGCTCTCTCAGTCTCTCACAGTCACCTCGCGACCCAAGACTCAAGCTTTGCTCCGTTCGTCGCCGTCGCATCTCCCATCTATTCCGGCTGTCTGCTCTCCAGAACCCCCAAATCAGTTTCTGATTCGCGACCCAAGACCCAAGCTCTCTCAGTCTCTCACAGTCACCTCGCAACCCAAGACTCAAGCTTTGCTCCGTTCGTCGCCGTCGCATCTCCCATCTCTTCCGGCTGTCTGCTCTCCCGTCGCCGTCGCATCTGCGACCCAAGACTCTAGTTGCTGCCGCTCTCTCATCTTCCTTTCAATTTGGTTTTGATTGGAGTTTTAGGTTTGGGGGATAATATAGGTCTCGGCGTAATATAGGTGGCGGTGACGGTGATTGAAGGGAGGTAATGGCAGTGGTTGAAAGGAGGCATGTGGTGATCAACGAAGGAGCTTGGAGGTCGCTTGCTCTTTTGAGGGGAAGAAAGAAAATGAATCTGCAGATGGGAGAAATAGGAAGAAAATGGGTAAAGACTATAAAATGGGCTTTGTGGCTATTTTGTATTGGGCTTCTATAGTTAATTAGATTAGATTATTAGACTAAGAATGAGTGTATGGTTGGCTTTAAGATTGCATTTTGGGCTTACATAGTCATGTCCAACACTAAATACTTATACAAAATATACAAGTCATTCAAGAGCTTGCACTTATAATCTGTTTCATGGTTGAAAAGGCTTAGTTTTTGTTAATTGTCGTGTTCTTAATTTTTTTACGTAATTTTATTGTTTTAATGCACTATTACTTATATATTTTTTTTTAATTTTATTTTTGCGCCTAGCTTCGAAAAGGGGCGCGCCTGCGCCTAGGCTCCAGGGACCTTTTGCGCCTTAGATGCGCCTGCGCCTTTAATAACACTGGTATCACCACAAACCCTTTCCATTACATCGTGGAGTCATCGATCAGGCAATCCAAATCATCTAAGTCCAAAGGTATTAAGTCTTGTCCCATAGCTTTTCGACTTTTCATAGATTGGTTTAGGGCTCTTGATTTAGATTCCCATCCCCACGACAAAAAGTCTAGAAAGATAAAAATCTAAAAAGGGAGTTATACCAACTAGAAGAAGTCGGTTAGGACAAGGAGTCTGATTTGCCCATACTCTATTTGAATCAGAATTCTGTTAGGTTTAGACTTCCATTTCAATTAGAGTTCTAAAACAAGTAGAAGTGTTAGTTAGAAAGAATTCTAAGAACAATCAACTAGAAGAAGTGGAGTTCATTTAGGTATCTAAGGAAAAACAGACCGAGAGCTAGGTCGCCTCCCGTAGGGTCGGTCAAAACTACGTGTTTTGATCCCGACTAACCCCCGATGTTGTGTTTGAACCAAACTTTGGTTTAGTTTAAGTTTTTTTTTTATGCACTATTTGTCATTTGTTGTTTTATTGGGGTGAAAATCAAAAATTACATAAAACAAGTGAGATATCATTAGGGTACAACAGGGTGCCTAACACCTTCCCGTTGTATAGTTTTGTCCCCGAACCAAAATCTCTATTTTGGCGAGGTTAGAAGCTTTAGTTGGACAACTTAGAGTCAGTATAGGGTTTTCTTTCCCATGTTAATATCTAGTTAAAACTAAAATAAGATGGCGAATCGAGTTAGACCTTTGGGGGTCTAATTTTAGGAGGCGGTTTGCCACACCAAGGTTACATTTTGCTGCTTTCATGTTTCATAATATCTTTACTTTAACCCCTTTCTCACATCAGCCCCTAAAAACAGCTTTGCTTACCCATCAATCTAGTGAGGCCCTAAACTATCCTGCTTCTCACTGCGTTACGCGTCAGTTATTTTGTTTGTTTGACCCATTTCAAGACGAAAGAGATGTATCGCTGTAGTTAAAAAACAAATTGCTTCATTTCAAACAAATCAATGTGCATGGCACATGAGGCACTTCAATGACTCACTTATATTGATTTCGATGATATGACCAATCATGGATAACTTAAATAGTTTAGAGGCCGGTGGGAAGTACTTTGCGATTTTGGAGGTTTATGGATTCACCGAGTACATATTTTAAGTATGCACAACACAAAAACGAAGGTTTCTCAAGCACTAACTCGCTGATGAAAATATCATCAAAGACGTGATACTGAGAAATGCAGATGCAATTACCTTTCTTGATCCATCAGCCATATCAGGAGAGGTGCCATCAAAGTCTTCGTCAACACAATGTTCTGGCCGAGAAGAGATAGTAGAAAAAGAGAATTAGTGAACTGAATTCATGCTTAAATATAATAAATGTCTAACTACAAAAAATTCAAATAGCAACGACAAAATTCAGTTTCACTTTCAGTCTTACAGACACTGAAGCGACAGAACAAACAATGTGTGTCAACCAACCATCCCAAAAACTTATGCAGGGATTACAAGGCCTGGGTATAACAGGGGGGTGGAGCCGTGCCTAATACCCATGGCACAGATGTGCAATAACAAACTCATGAATATGATATGCCAATTAATTTAATAAATATTGGAAAATGATGCAAAACCAAGCGGCAAGGCAAGAGAGTTTAGGGGCTGATATGTAGAATGTATGAGTGCATAGTGAGAATTTGAGGATTGAAGAAGGAAAGGTGTTGTGTTGGGGCAGATCTGATCTCAATATGCTTAAGGTGCAGATGACAGAAAACAAGAAAACGACGAAAAGAAACCTAGGCATCACACCTAAGGAGAGACAAATCTAAGCAACAAAACCAAGGTTCTTGACAAACATCAGACTCGAGAGAAGATGCATCACACAACCAATTAACAACTACGATTTCTTATTTGTCTAGCATATCTAAAGATAGAGCTGGTATACCAGTAAAGTTGTAACAGAAAAATATATGCCAAAAGGCTGGAATCAAGAATTTGTCTGCATTTCGAATCTACCAATTGCACGTCTCAAATCAGGAAGGAATTTCACCATGTGCATCACCGAATTTATAGTAGAAGAATAAAAGCAATATCTTAAAATCCACAAAGATCAGCTGGATTTTTGAAAATGGCTCCTGACCATTTTGGGGTTCCATCTCAGAATTTGGGACTTCACTTAGGCCTTTGGACCAACCATATACTGCTTGAGGACTGAACCAATTGGCCCCTCAACTTGGATCCATTGGGCTTACAATTGTTGCTTTCTTGGACTGCATTATTCTCTTCTAATTAGAGGAAACTCGTCCTCAACTTTCGAATTGTTGCATATATTATTGAACAACCTACTGTCCTAGGTTGATATTGATATATCGCGAGAGAAAAAGGAATTCCAGCTAAGGAGGAAAAGGCGGAACCATTCTCAAACTTCTCGCTATATTTCAATTTATCGGGAATGACACTATCAACGTTTGCAACCATGAGAACAGAAGCCACATGCTTGGATTGAGCTGACTTCTATATCCCTGCCATTCTTGAAAGATTTGATCTCCCATTTTTCCCTTAGCTGCTTCTTAAACATCTTTAACTATAGCGAGAGTTGGTTGCTTGCTTTGCTTAGCTTCCTTTAAAAGATTCATCAAAGATGCTAGTCAATTAATCAACTGAGTCTTTGGAAGAAAATCTACTGCTGCTTGGAAATTATTTCTGTAGACAACGCTTTAAGCACCGAGTTAGAGAAGTTGGAGAACATACAAATCATATTTGGGGGCATATTGGATGCAGACCCCACAGCCTTTCAGCTTTTCAAATTAACATCTTCCAATCATGGGGTAGAGGATTCGGCTTCTCAAGTCGACTCACATCAGCCACCGGTTCTCTTAGGCAAACTCTCTGGCCTGCTCTTTTAATTGGATGGTTATAGAGGAGCTTCCCTCAGAGCAGAAATAGCAAGGTAAGACCTTCTAATTGTTGCCTCCTTAACTTGAGACCAATTTCTTGTGACAACTAGATTTCTGAATTACTCCTCCAGGTTGAGTGCTATTTAAAATGCCGGCTCCAAGCCATATAATGGTTGTCCAAGCATTTTGGGCCTTATGTCAACAGTTAAAACCCGCCTTAGACAAGTGTCCTGCATGAGTCTTCCACCATTGCACATCGGAAATCGGGGAGGACTTTCATCATGTGCAGCACTGTCTTTATAGCAGAAAATCAGCAGGGCCATATCTGATATTTTTTCAAAGTATAACTGCTGCAAGATCCACCAAACATCAGCTGAATCCGCCAAAAGTTTAAAAATGGTTCCTTTTCATTTTTGGGTCCATCTTAGAACATGGGTCTCCAATTAATGATGCCAAGGAAGCGAGCTCGTCGTACTGTGGAAGTGCCACAAGAGTATATTTCGAATTGAATGTCAAGCATGGTAGCTTGGGACAGAGCAAGGATAGGAGCAAGGTAGAGACCAAGGCAACCTAGACCTTAGTTGCACAAAGCGGGGGCGGGGGCGGGAGCGGGAGCGGGAACAGGGGCGGGGGAGCGTAAGCACCAGGAAGAATTTGAGGTTGGGAGCGGCTTGAATAAATAAATGCGTGAAGAGTATTATCATTTGTTTAGTATAGTTTACATAGCCAGCAACAACAGACAAGGAGGTTTTAAGGACTTGAAGAAGAGAAAACAAGGAATTGAGTTGAAAAGGGCTTGATTTTCAGGCATTCTCTCACTTGTTCCATGCATCTCTATCCAGCTAACGGGATCGAGTTCCCATATTAGCTTGGGACGAGATCCCATGGAGCTCCTAACTTGGGATCGCAAAAGCGAGTTTCTGAGAGAGAAACGTCACCATATTAGGAGTTTCCTGCAACTAAGACCTAGACAGACCCTAAGGAGTGGCAGTGCTGTGTGGGCAAAGACGCGAGGTGAGTATAGGAGACAATCATAAGTCCAACACTGAATCCAAGTGTCAAGGTCCAAAGGCAAGGTCCAATACTTAGGTCCTCTCTCTCCAGTGAGAGTGCAAATAATTTAACTGTTCAATTCTTGTAAAAATGTGCTCTCAAAGTCCACTTCTTGTAGGGCTAAAACGCCACCTCGTCGAGAACATGTCATATGTCGGTGTTGCGCGGACAATCTGATCACCATGCTCACTCGGCGTGCCCCGCAAAGCTTTCTCTCTGTCTCGAAAGACTGACTCGCACCATGCAGCTTTGGCCAGAGGACGCCCATGGTCCAACCATCAGTCTAATATCCTTGCTAAGTCCCACAGGGCATCAAGAGACATAGAAAACCTGACAGTGGCGGGGAAGCCCGACGCCTAAATGCCAAGCGGACTAGGCTCGATACCCACCGAAGACCTAATCGCTTCTTGAAGTGTCCCGAAGGTCATGATCCTAGGGCGAGCTGCCTCGGGCAGAGATAATGTCTCGAAGAACTAACCTATCCCGCTACAAAGGGTCCTCACTCCGAAGCACTACAAGCCGACCCCCTGAAAATGCCGCACTGGATAGTAGGTCGAAACATTTTCCACATCCAAGGCGAGGTGCGCATGGTGTTGTGAAGATATGGACCAACTGCAGGGACAAGGTAGAAGGATGGAGTGTCAGCAGAACGTCAACGGAAAGGGCACGATGCGGGAGTAGGCAGAAGTGTGCCCTGCCCGGGGCAACACTAACAGGGTGTTCCCACCGATGTCAACCGTTGCGTAGAGCAGGCCTTGTGCCTTCTTGTTCTTCTTTGTCTGGGCAGCATCTTCCTTAAACTCCTTCTACACCACGGCATTGAGCTTCTGCAATGCCCAATGTGCAGCTCTTCATCACTCTCGGAAGAATCACCGTTGATGCCTTGACCTTCTTCTAGAGTAGCGCAATTACCTTTTAATGGCGTGGGCAACTCTTTGCATAATGTGGCTCTCCAAAATAGAAGTAACCACCTCTAGACGCCCCCTTCACACACTTGTTGTGAGATCCCTCCCCCTTGCATTTCTCGTGCTTCTTCCCCTTGTGATGACAGCGATGCCTCTTGTCGTCGCACTGCTTGTCATCTGTTGCCTTGGCGAGCCACCATGATGCCTTTGTCTCCCCCACTGTGACGCGGTCGTGCCTTAGAGACTTCAACTTGTCGTCTCGCTTAAAGTCTTTTAACTGTTTGACAATAGCCATCGTGGAAGCCAATAAGTCACGGGGTTCCCTCCTCCTTAACTCTGTGGCTACCCATGTTGCAACCTTATCAACGAAGAAGCAAAGCCTCCGCATCTCAGACATCACCTGGGCCTCGAGCGTCAAAGCTGAAAACGCCTTTGCATACTCAGTGATGCTCCACTTCTGCTTTAGCCTCCGCAAGTTGATCATCGCCAAGTACTCCATGCTCTCTTGGTAAAACTGCCTCTTGACTTCACTCATCTCATATGTCGATGTCGCACTGATCTGTTTAGCAACGTCTCAAATACAACGCAACTGTGTCTATGAGGTGCATCAATGTTGCCTGTACCTTCTCATTCTCATCTTCAATGTCGAGCGCCTCAAAGTATCGCTCCAAGTGCCAAAAGAAGTTGCCTACGTGCCTTGCATCCCTTGCTCCATTCATAGGACTTGGGGTCGGGTACCTTCTTCCTCTTTGGCTGCACCGCAATACCACCCCCCCCCCTCCCCTTTTTGGCCCTTGTAAGCTCCCTCCTACAAGTTTCCAACTCATCTTGGAGTTCCAGAACTTAATCCTCAAGGTCCTTGCGTCGTTGCACCTCGCGCTTGGTGAAGTGGGCGACCTCCTCCTCGATCAAGTCTTCTAACCCCGTGGCAAGCACATCAACTTTCTTCTCTAACACACAAGGACGGCAATCCACCTCCAACTCATCTAGCCTATTAAAGACTAGATCCAGCTGAGTAGCGATGTTCCATTGCATGTGTTACCCAAATGCGTCGAGCTCGGTCTTCATCCATGTCTCGGGATCTCCGATAGCACTGCTCCAATCCTTGGACATCTTCCTCGGTCCTGGAGAGTTGTCCTTGACAATCTCATTCCCGGAGATCACTATCACTACTCCTTTGCATGGGACCCTTCCAACCCAAGCTCTAATACCACCTTTCACTGACCTAGATTTTTGGCACTGAGACTCTAGCCTAATATGTACTGCACCAAGGCAAGCAAGCCCGTCTGCTGCCTAAGTTAGCCTTTTTGCCTAGGTAGCACGGACACCGACACCGACGGGGACACCGCAATTTCCAAAAATTTGGATTTTGGACACCGTAGGACACCGCTATTTTTTTAATATATATATATATATTATCAAATACATTCCATAATCTAAAATAACAAATAATAATGAAAAACTACCAAAACAAGGAATTCAAATACAAGTCATACTTAAACGATAAATCCAACATAGTACATGGTACATAACATAAGAAATTAAGTCTTACAAAGTCATACGAATAGGAAACAAAGGAAATAACTGAAATTAAGTAATAAACTAATAATAAATATACACTAACACAACTACACAAGCATTGCATTCTGAAATTAAGTTGACAAAATAACTAAGTCAAAAAAGAGAGAGAGAGAGGTTCCCTATGAAACGACTCGACAGAGGGAGAGAAAAAAAAATACTCTTGCAAAACGACTCTTGACTCTTGAGTCTTGACAGAGGGAGAAATAAAAAAAGAGAGAGAGAGAGACAGACGACTTCGAATAGAGAGGGAAGGGACCTATGTCAGTGACGGCGGCAAGGACCTCCGGCGACGATGCAGTGAGCTCCGGCGATAGCGACGGCGAGTCGCAGCAGCTACTTCGGTCTTCGCGACGGCGACTGGATATGTCGGCGTCGGCTTCGAAATGTTGGCGAACAGCTCCGGCGACGGCTACAAGTCGATAATGGCTCAGAATGGCTTCCGTGAGGTGGTTGATAGCTGACGGTCGTAAGGTGAGTGAAGCAGATGGTGTTTTTTTCATATTAGGGATTTAGGGCACAATTTGTTTCTGTTAAAAAAACCCCACATATTACATTTATTACCGATTGACCCCCGAAATTAGTTCCAAAAATTCTAAAGTAGCCCCAAACGGTCTGACACTGCACATTCCCGTGTCCAACACTCCTCGACGACGTGTGCGACACGGTGTCGAAAAATTAAAAAAAAAAATTCCGACACTGATTGGCGGTGTCCGGAGGGTGTCGGGGTGTCCGTCCGTTTAGGACACCATACGGCCCTAGGAGGGGTGTCCGTGCTTCAGAGCTTTTTGCCCACTAGTCTAGCCTAACTCTTGGCAAGCACCACGCCAACACTCATTGCCTCCCTCTCAGTGTGTCGGCGTAAGCCACTTGACTCTCACACCCACACACTAATGTAAAGTTGGCTGAGGAAAGATTTGTTATACAATACAGAGTACAAGACTTATGGGCAGGGCATATTCCACAGTGGGAGGGGTCTCTAGGGATGGGACCTGAAGAGTGGCTTTCGATGATGCCTCAGCAGTGGGAGGGTCGACTTCCATACCGACAGCAAAGAGGACCTCATGAGTTCTTTTATTGTCACTGTGAGGTGTACATGGGCATCTGTCGAAGTCATTGTTTTTCTTTAGTTTGAGTTTGCTAGAGGTAACCTTCTTAGTAAATACATCTTAGGGCAATGCAATCTTTCATAAGGTGGGCAACTATTTGGTGGTAAAAGCAATCGTTAAGTTTGTTGGTGTTCTACTCGAGGTTTTTTTTTTTTGGGAGGGGGGGGGGGGCGCTTGGTTGGGGCAGCCAGAAGTTGTCATAGTGTTGTATTCAGTCTTTCATGGACACATCGAAATTACGACATACGCATCGTGGCTTCGCCCAAAGCAAATAAACAATATTCAACATGTGTAACAAAGAGCTATCATCTTGAATATTACCATGCTTCTATTAATCAGCTCTTATAATATATCAATCAATGCAAGAGCAAGACGAGCTATCGGAGACTCGATACATAGTGATTCCCCCCCATTCCCCACCCACCCACCCCTCACCCCCAAATTGGCAAATTAACCACGTCCATAAGACTAATGAATTCGTTGACATCCAAAATAGGAGAAGGAAGTACATCCCTCCTTTTACAGGGACATCTTATTACATTCGAATTACCACGTGTATTGTGACTTTTGCCCCGAGAAAATGCGTCAAATCATCCTCCACCCACTCAAAGCGATAAGAGATTCGATAAACTCAACTCTCTCATCAATCTTAAAACAGATGCAGCTATTCCAAATAAACAAGCCTCGAGCTCTCACTACATCTATAAAGACCCAATGTGCCCATTTACGCCCACCAATGTCCCCACCATCTTCATCTCCTAAAGGCACGCAATGGCGTTTTAACCCAGCTCACAATGTTTGACCACCTTTCTGTTAGATCAAGAATTTAACCCACGGATTCCAAGAAACAAATTTGAAGAAATACAATAAATGAGAAGCAAATATTGTTTGACTACTCTGCTCCAACCCACTTATCCCCTCTTTGAAGATCGTAATTGATGAAACACTCCAAAAGTTTTTCAATTCCCTGAACTTTTTTGCTTGACATGCCTTATCTCTTCATTTGCCCACATTGTGGACATATACCGTAGATTCCTTTCAATGCTAACGAGTGAGTCCACCACATTCCTCCATATCACTCCCAAAAAAAAAAATTCAAAACTCTTCTTGCGCCTTCTTGGACAAAGGGGCGGCAAATCACTGGCATCATCAACCGCAGCTGAGTCGAATCAATTAACTACCCCTTCAACAAGTGTGCCACGCCCCGACAAGGCATGAAACGCTACCATTTCATTATGAGGTAATCAGAGCCACTAATAAACAGGAAAGATCCAAAAGCAAATAACTAAAATATATTCATACTTGCTTACGCCGAGACTACTCCTCACTTGTTTCATATCCAAGCTAGGAAACTAAACCAACGATTCTAAGTAAATTATAATTTCTACAATCAAACATCATTTTTCCATGCCTCTAAACATTAACAAATCACTCGCTACAATCTGGAGAACCACCTGTGAACTGCCCATACCAAAAAGATTAGACAGCGAAGCAAATGAGTATCCCACTCAGCCATATAACCTTATTTAACATGATGTTTATGCATTTACTCTCACTTACAAGTAGCAATAACCACATAACTCATTATCACTTGTATTCACTTCGCACTAACATGCACTATGCACTGAGTACGTATCACTGGCATTAACTAGTCACTGTTTCACTCACCTACCATCAACACTCCAAGGATTCTATTCGAGCGCCCACAAACAAGGCCAACAATGCCCTTTATGCCATAATTGAAAGGAAGTCTACTCAGGCACTCCATATACATTGAGACATTATGCACAGCATTAACCCACTCAGGAGGTCAACCTATTAGCCTTCTGGCCCAGGATATATCCCATTAGCCAAAAGGCCACTGCTCCGGTCTTCCCCGACCTTCGGCCTTGGCTCTGAACTCCAAAACAATTTCATTGAGGCAGTGTATGCATATTTTATGCACCTTTCAATTTAGCTCACATATCTCAACTGAACTAAATTTAGTATCAATTCAATTACAACTATGCAAATTTCTATTCAAACCATCGTTACCAGAACTAAACCAAATATTGAACCGTTTGAAGGATTGGTTCAACCGGTTCAACATTTTTATTGATAAGAGATTCTGTAGTAGGTGTTTTCGTGAAATAGTATTTATATTATATACGTACGTCTCTAACACAAACGCAAGCTTGGTTCAATGGACCGAGGCGTACCACGCGTTTCTCACGACCAGGGTTCAAACTTGGAGTCGGCATTTTTCCTTTTTAAGCAACAGCAAACTGGGTTGGGCTTTTTGGAACCTGTCAACCCCCCACTTCTGCGTTTTAAGGCTGGTTTACCCTGTTCTTAACGTATCAGATGCATATCTGATCCAAATGGAGACGCCATGACCACTGGTTTCAACCGGTTGAACGGGCCGATTCAATTCGGCTATGATAACTGCGATTTAGACAATCTTTTATACGCATAATACAATAAAGAACATGCAAATCACAAACCACAACTAGAACAAAGAACTTACATTGATCTCAATTACACAACCATAACAATTAACCCTCCGTCCCAATTTATTTGATCAGGTTTGACTTGCACGCTTATTTAGGTTATGAGTCATATGTTATGAGTTTTCCATCCTACCACACGAGAGAGAGGAGGGGAGGAAGAACGTGAGCCAGGAGAGATAAAATGGGTTAGTGGAAGATTAAATGTAGAGAGAGAAATAGAATAAAAAAAGTGTAAAAAGGGTAAACATGGACAAACCATAAGGAATGTGGTCAATTTTTTTGGGACAAACCATAAGGAAATCTGATCAATTTTTTTGGGAGCGGAGGGAGTAGTATTTAACAATAAGGGAGAGAGTCACAATTAAGGATGTAAAATAATTACCCAATTAACACATAAAACAATAATCACAATTAACCAATCATTACAATTAACAACTAATACAACAACAATAACAAGCACTAAGCAAAGTTAAACATAAAAATCAGTTCAGTACATAGGTCCTTGCCTAATTTTAGCAACCCGAGGTGATAAAGGCATTGGACCAATCAGTAACAATGCCCTATATTTTCCTTTACCATTTCCTTTCCCATTTTATTCCTCGGCTTTAAATTGTGCTACCCCAGTTACTCTGCTCCTCCTATCTGTACAACATGAAGAAGAAGAGAGAGGGTATTCCTTTGGGAAGGAAGTTATGAGAGTGAGTGAGAGAGAGAGAGAGAGAGAGCTTATTTTCTGCTGTGTAAGAGGAGAGCAGAAGTGAAAAAAAAGCAATGAGAGAGGGAAGAGTAACTAGTTAAAAGAATACAGGTAGATCTGGTGTCCTAGCTCACCAAAATGCATATAAATGGTCCGAATAAAGTAGATCTGTCGTGGTCAAATGATCTGAAATGAGCAGCTGATATCACTTCAAGAGGTCGCCATATAGGATCACCCGCACGAGATAAAATAAAGGGGAGACAAGTGCTAGCAGTCTATGCCACGTGTCAAGCTCGGATTCTTTGTCATCTTTTCCGGTACACTTTGAAAGGCACGAATAGACTTCATCTGATGTCCAATTCAGCCGATCCAGATTGGGTTGGCCTCGTCTCATTGGGCTCTTTAATTCAAGTATAAGCATCATAATGTTCATAAAGCAACATCTTTACCATCTAACCCTTGTATTCACTCTCTATTATCTCAACAAGTGTGCCAAGAGCAAAATTCATGACACACTTAAATCTCATTTAAGCGACTAATAACACACATGAAATAAACAATTGCATTTAAAACATGGTTAAAACTAGCAAGCAATTAAGCAAGTAATTATGACTGGGGCTTCACAAGATGTGGCGCACGACGTAAGACCCAGGCTAAGGGACCCTCATTTGCAATTAAGGTTCCGGAGCAACCTACTCCTTTCGGCCATAACAGCCTACAACAAAAATCTTCCCCAGAGGAGCCTTCGACAAGTTCAAAGAGTATATTCCCCTACTGATTTACCATATCATCCGAGCCCTCTACATTTTAATTAAAGCTGAACATATGCTGGCCTCAGACTGAATGACCAAAAAAATCCAAAGGAAGCTCAAAACGACACTAAAAAGACCATAAAGAGTCCACCATAGGTTGTAAAACCAACTTAAATGGACATTGGCCACTCACCTGACCAATTACCTCTTGACCATTGGAACAGAAGTTGTAGGCTGAATATCCAGCTCAATTAGCTTAATTGATTCACTAGATGAAGTGACTGCACCTGCATCAATGGGCCTACGTCCTTGAGCCTCCAATCCATTCATTTCTTACGGGAAACTTTTTATAGGCCGCAGGCTTGAGTCTATATGGGGGATGCACAGGTCTCTAAATGGTTGTTAAATAGTAGAAGCATCAGCAGCTGCGAAACCGTAACATCAACTAATGACCTCGAGTTTCATTCTGCCCTAACTTTAAATTTCCTCAACAAGTTAGGAGCAACCCGAGTTCTCAAATCTCCAAACCAAACATTTCCCCGAAATTTCAACTTGTAACTCACAGGATGTCCACCTCCAACCTCCACATCGAGCAAACTCCCACCTTTTCGACATCGATTGGGTAACTCTAGCCAAGAAGATACCTAAGCTGCGTGAAAGTTTGAGAACAAACCCATTCCAAGTTTACCAACAAATGAAGCAAAAATCCTCGATTTCTACTGCCACCCATCCTCACGGCTGGGCCCTGGCATACACGCAAAGCAGGCTCAACACCTAACTCGCACTTAGATTCTCAAGAAGTGAGCCTCTCTGTTCAAGTGGCTGTTCACAAAACCTCCCGCACCGCATCAATACGACTTTTTAGCAGTCTACCAAATGAAGCTTTTTCGAGCCATTCATGCAGCCATCATATCTCCTTAGGCCACAAATCAATCTCCCTGACCATAACCACGGCTATCTCCCCTATGCGAAACCCACAGTGCCCTTTCCACTCCACACAATGATCGAAGGAGTTCCATCCTAGCTGCAGAAGACATCTCTCTCCACTACTCATTCTATAGTTGTAATTTTAAAGTTATATATATATATATATATATATATAGAGAGAGAGAGAGAGGTGGAGAGAGTAACTCTGTAACTAAATCAGGGCGAAGTACTTGATAACTTAAGGGTTTAACAAAAAATAAATAGTTTGCGACCCAAAAGGGATACCATTTAGGGTGATGGCTAGTGGTTGTTCTGGTTTGTTTGGGTGAAAAGGAAATAAACAAGCTTAAGCATTAGACCTTGGATCCTTGGCCCATCACACCTAAGATTCTTGAGCATCACACCGACGGAATGATGCATCATAAATCAAATGAAATGGCTAGCACGTCATCTTACATGGAAAACTACAGCGGAATGAAGCTAAGGGCCGAAACCAGAGGGTTTTGCGTTCATCACATAGGCACAACCGAAATTAAGGAAAATTTTCAAAATGTGCACAGGATTTGCCAAAGAAAAACTAGCCAGATCTGAGAAACATTTCAATATAAAAACAGCAATGTATAACTAAAAGGCCTTTAGTTCTCTGACCAAAGATGGTTTTTTGGAGCAATTAGACTAGCTTACGCGTGCTTGAATACACCATAAATATCCACATTTTCTCCTTTTTCTACCATAGCTCTATATTTATTCCAGCATTGTGCTTGATGTTGATCTCCACATTTCTTATTTCCTTACTTTTCCTCCTCGTCATTCAGCTTTGACAGCTTTTGCTTTGACAATGGTATTCCCTTGCACAGGAAGACAAACATGAGATACATTGTCGGAGGCCGCCTGCTATCGAACTACTTAAGCCTTTTGAGCAGCTAACCCACTTGGCATACAGAAAGAAATCTTGTTTAACAAGGTCTTGAGCTTTGGTCCCCAAATATGTAAATGCAATTCACACTCATTATATTTGGGCACCCCACTTGATTTGTTTCGCAATGATTCGTCTCTCCATGTCCAACTGAAAGGCTCGGATGTAAAAGTGAGTGCTAGGCATAGAATACATTTTTTCGGCTGTTAAGACAAAAGGAATGAAGAGACTGTTGTGACACACGCGGTTTACATACATATACAGTCATACACCTATTTAATACCCTCTAACACTCTCCGTCAAGCTGAAGTTTACGAATCCGTCAAGCTTAAGTATAAGAATCAATCATTACACACCCATTAGCATCAAGAGACTCAGTAAAAAATCCGCGACAAGGTCGCCAATCAAACCAAGTATTTGAAGCGAGGATAGCTGAAGACGTACCGGAACTGGAATCAACGTCCGAAGACGATGATGAAGATGACGACGAGGACGTAGCATCGTAAATCCAGGATTGGAGTTTGCCTGCACCGTTGACAATCATCCGTGAAGCGGGGCCAATGAGTCCCGTAAGCCAGTTTGAACTTTCAGGGTGCGGGTGAGGGGGCGGCGTCGGGCGGTCATATGGGGTGGTGCGGGCGCCATTTCGCCGCCGTTTCACTATCTTTCCGCCGGCACCCAAGCGAGCCCTAGAAATGGTGGCCATTAGCGACTCAGAACAGGTCTCTTGCTTCTCTCTAGTCAATAGACGTGCGAGAGAGATTATGCAGAGGCAACAATTGAAATTGGCAATGCAGCTCGGTGGTCGGCCCATTTAGTGGGTCTAACGTTAGCCGTACATTTTCAGTGTTGCAATTACTTATGCATTGTAGTATACATGGGAGTGGCACACCAAAAGGCATTTCGAGTCAACTGTGTTAATGTGGGACGGGGAAGGACAAAGTGAGCGCAAAAATTAGACAAAGTTTGAGGAGCGACAGTGTTGTGAAGGCGAGGGTACGAAGTGAATATGCGACGATAATTAAGAGTCCAAAACTGAAGTCCTAATGTCAAGGTCCAGAGTTAGGGTCCGGAGTCGAGATCCAAATCCAGGAGCTTTCTCTCTTTATAATCCTTTAGTTTTGAAGTCTAGAATATGAAAGTGAGATTTTGCAAATGAATTCCAATAGTCCAAAATGAATTTCGAAGTTCACTATTTATAAGCAATGAGATGTCATGTCATCAAGCGACACGTGGTGCTTCATAAGAGTGACACCTTACCAAAGGGCCACAAATGTCAGTGCTTCGTAAACCATTGGCACACATATTCGATCGACTTGTCCTGCACAACTTCACTCAGTCTGTTTAGGAAGATCAGCTCACAGAGCACCACGAGAATGATCTTGGTTTAGCCACCAGTCTAAAGCCCATACTAAGTCCAACAATAGTCGGGCGTTGCATCGGAGGCACAACGTGTAATACCCCGCACTTAGAATATAATTTACGGTGAATCCTAGAATTTTAGTTAATTCTTTAGCGGCGGTTGTGGTAATATACATTAATTGGAGTCTTTAGCGACCATTATCGACAGTTGTATTGATTGTGACATTTAGCGACAATTTTGTAATGCTCATTAATGAGATGGAGAGATTGGAATACTCGAAATTTTATTTAGTCGAAAAAAGAAACTTTGTGTTAGATCTTAATCTAAATAGTTTGTAGTCTTTTAAAGTGATGTGGATGAAATGAAAAAATAGTTAAGTGTAAGGGGTCATTAAAAATATTTCAAACTAGGGCAACTATATATTAGAAGGACAGTCGTCCAAGCTTTTGCAGCCACCTTATTTTACCTGAATTAGAGAGAGAGAAGAAGTAAGCTATGGTAAAAAGATTTCAAGGTAAAAATCTCTAGCCTCCCTCGTGTTATTGGGTCTTCTAGCTAGGTTTTTATGTATAAATTCAGTGGTTATTGGTTTGAGTGTTGGGGTCTTGTGTGTGTTTCAGAGAGTGAGATGTGGGTGTGTTTAAGAAGAAGGCCGATGTAGAGCAACGTACGAGTAGGTTAAGGTTTTTATCACATCTCATTTTTTTCAATGAGATGATTTTTCTCTTTCTGAAAATCTCATTATGCCACCTTCAACTTTGTAGTTTGAGTTTTCTCAGAATCTCACGTTTGCAAATTGAAAAATGACCTTAAATTTAATTCACCGTAGAAGTCCAGATTTTTTTATTTTTGGGAGCTACTTCGATTTGTCATAGAAAATTAATTACTCATGGAATTTTTGTGAAATTTGTATTTCTAGAAACCTCAGAAAGTCCTCTTCAACTTTGTAGTTTTGAATTTTCTGAGATTCGTAGTGTTTCTATTCCAAAATAACTATTGAACAAAACTGATATGCACAGAGATGTGTTGTTTTGATCAGCCACTTCGATTTACTGTAAAGAAGTCATTACTCATTGGATTTTTGTGACCCTTTTGAAAACCTTAGAAAGTATACTCAACTTTGTAATTTTGAGTTTTCTAATATTTGTCATGTTTCAGACTTAAAATGGCCAATGTACAAAATTAGGGTTTGCTGAAAAAATGTTGTTTCTAGAATTATAGATCAGTCTATTGCCCAAAACTTTTTAAACTATTCCTGAGCATATTTGGGCAAAGTACAAAACTAAAACTCTCATTATTTTTGCAAAACCTGAAACGTGGAATTTTCTTGGATTTTTCTGCACATGGAATGGGTCTGAAATGATTTTATTTTGAAAACAGGCTTTTGAATTGTTTGATATAGTAAACAAAATTGTTTTTAGCCGAAAATTTTACAGTGACGTACACATTGAGATGCTTGAAATCTTGTACCATTTCAGTGCCGTTTGATATACTTTTGAAATAGGAACATTAATATTCAATTTAAGGAGCGGTTTAGGGTTCCGAACGAAGAATTCTCAGAAAGGTCATTCTTGTCCAAAAATCTCACCTAGTTGTTTAAAAAGATTCTTTTAGGTTATTTCTGGGTGTATAATGGTACGTTAGACATCGGGGGTAAATAGGTAATTTTACAGAACTCTAGGGGCAGTTTGGTAATTTTACTCACTTAGGGGAAACTTAATACTTAGGCATGCTCGAGCGGCAATAAATTTCATTCGTGTGGTTTATCATTTAGGTTTTTATAGACAAGAGCTAGAACTAACTTTTGAGCAAGTACAAGAACCAGTTATTGAACAAGGTAAGTACTCTGTCATATTCCTCCTTATACTCTATTTGTAAAATATATATAATGTATACATGTTTTAAGTTAAATAAAGGTCTTGAAATCACATGATGAGAATTTGAATTAGAATGCCATGGAATTGTTGTGCGAGTAAATGAACTATATCCGATACATGTTGAATGTGATGATAATTTGACTGCGTAACTATTCCCCACATCCACAGGGGAAAGTGGATTTTGGGTCCTGGTCAACGGGACCATACGTTGACGCACAATACTGTTGTATCGTGGTTCGTCCTTGCATCCACAATATTGTTTATCCCGGGTGGAGGAGAGATTTTGGGTCTTAGTCAGTGAGACCATACGCTGACTACAGTATACCAAGTTATGATTAACGGTGACAGTTGCTAATGAGTTTTCTTGATAATTATACTCCAGTTGAGATTCTTTTGGTGGAAGTGCATATATGTATGTAAATATGTTGAGTAATATTTTATTTTGGTGACATTGAATTCTTGATTTTGAAAAGAAAAACCCATGGCATGTTTAAAATCTTCAAACCTATTTTAGGGATATGGCATCTATATTTATTGGGCCCTAGCTCACCCTTTTATAAATATTTTCAGTTGATCACTTAGATGAACCCGAGTACTATGAGGGTAACAAGGATGGAGTCGCAAGAGATGCTCGTTAGGGAGTTAATTTAAGCTCTTTTGAGAAATTGTAGTACTACTTTGTTTATATTTTGAGAATTGATTGGAGCTTACCAACCCCGTTTCCAAGGAAGGGGCTCTAACCGACCTCCCCCTCCAAGGGAGAAACTCTGGCCAACCCCCCCCCCCCTCCACCAAAGAAAGGAGGGGCTCTAGGAACATCGATGCAAATACTCAAATTTTTTATTGTGACAGATGCACGACACTTGACTTGGTATATGCGCTTCGAGTTGACCAGATTGATAGCTTTAAACTTTGACCATTAATCTTTGTTGATGTGTCGCGAAAGCGGACCAAAGACCAGTTAAATGTACGTAACTAGGATGGGCTAGCAACATAAGCCCCGTGCATGTGGTGTGCATACATAGGCAATCTGAGCGCACAATGCATGCATACTTGCTAGCGCAAACGAAAAATAGGTGGATTTGGCAGGTAGCAATGATTAAGATCTGGTTGTAGTGGTGGTGAACATATTTTGTGTCTTTGTGGGTGTTGTTGATGCTTTCATAGAACAAGAAAAGTAATTAGTAGTTCCTCAAGCACCACCTATTAATTGCGGCACCTTATAAGAAGTTGGTGAAATTGTGTGAGCGCTGAAAATAGGCAAAGGCACGACGACAAGAGTCGTGTCGGGGGCATGTAACACACAGGTGACGTTCAGGAGCAGGCGAGCATCCCAGTGCAAGGGCATGGGCGGGGGAAACGGTATGAAATGGATGCGCGTGACACGATGAGCACGAGGGTTCTAAGAGCGGCATGCGACGGGCATGGTGTTAGGAGCATCTCACAACAAGCGAGGGGCAAGAAGCGGTACAGAATAGACACGACAGAGATAGATGCATGCAACATGCGCAACCATGGGAGTCGGGTGCTATCATTGAGGTGCTGAGGGGTTATGATGTGTTTAATAATGGTGATGGATGGGAGGAAGATGAGGAGATGTCGCCTGATGGGTTGACCAAGGTTAAGGCGGGATGTGTGCTGGCCGATGGTGGTGGATGGGTTGGTTGTGGGGTGTTGGCAGTGAGTTGGTGCGGCTTTAAGGGAGCCATTAGGGATGAAGAAGAAGAGAAGAGGCTGCAGCCCCAATGGTTCAGCCAAAGTTGGCGTGAGGGAGTGGGCTGGCTAAGGGTGAGGGGGGCTGGGTTGGCCGTGCAAGTGTTGGGAGTGGGTGGATGCGAGTTTAAGGGAACCTGTAGCGAGGAAGAAAAAGAGGGCGGCAGCGACACTGGCAGCTCGAGGGGAAGGGGGGGTTTCTAAATACATGATTTTTGTAGATTTTGTTATAATCATTTCAATCCAATCTAGTATGTCCAATCCAAGTTGGTCAGTCCTGGTAGTCAGCTTGTCTATGTTGGGCTTGACCTATTTCAGAGTCTGGATTGGTTAGAGAATCAGGTAGTGAATTTAGTTTAACTTGGGTTTCTATCTCGATTCTATCTTAATCACTTGCATTTTATTAAAATGTGGAATTTTCCTTCTAGAAGAGGGCTTAATTGAAAATTAAGGAGGAAATATATGCTGATCAGTTTTTTTTTAAGGTAGACGGTACACCTTGGCGACTTAGAGTATGGGTTGGTAAGGTATTTTGGTCTTTTTAACCTTATCGCTTTATAGCGGCTAAGATTGTGTGTTAGTCTCTTTGTGCAACTCTTCTGCAAGCCTAGGCTGCCAGACCTCAATATAAATAGCCCTCAGGGAACACCAAAAGTCAAAGGAAATCCCCCTAGAAACTAGTATCTTTGAGTCATAGCAATCTAGGAAGAGAGAGCGAGTGCGATTAAATTAGAAATTACTTCTCCCCTATGTTGTGAAACACCGATGTACGTATGTGGCCATCATTCTTGCATCGCGTTGTGATTAATTTGGAATCGACAGCGAGACAACCTAAGTCGTAAGGTATATCTCTCTACCATTGTCTTTTTTTTTTTTTTGTAGATTAGATTAGATCATTCCCAACAATTAATTTCAGTCTGTGAATAGAATAAAAACAATTTTCTTAGCATTCAGCTAGAAGAGTTGATTGGAATATGATTTTCAAAACCACATGTCAAGATTCAAATCACCTCCCCTGTGTCCAACCAAATATGTAGGGCACTCGACTTTTGTTATTAACGATCTATTTGAAACCAATTCTTTTAGGATTTGGCTTTCAGATTTGGAATTGGATTTGGAATTCAATTCACTTTTTTTTTGTTTGGAACGAAATGGAATTCAAATCACAGAATTCCAATTTTGTGTTTGGAGAACAGAGGAAATGGAAAGGTAATAAATTTTTAAACAATTATATCCTTGACTTACAATGAAAAATAAATTACGATAAGTAGTTTCAAGTGTGCTAGTGCCACCACATGGTGGTGGTGGCAGCAGCACTGCTCGGGATAGCAACATCGACAGTGGAAGTGGTGGGGTGGTCAAGTGATGGTAATGATGGTAGTGGTGGTATTGAGGTGTAACTGGTGATCGTCAACTGACACTAATAGTGCTGCCGGTGGCAGTAGTGGTGGCGGTGGTGGCAATGGTGGTGGCGGCGGTGATGGTGGTGGCGGTGGCGGCGACAGTAGCAGTGGTGGCAATAGTGGTGGTAGTGGTGATTGTGGTGGTGGCAGTCGTGGTGGCGACGGTGGTGGCAGTAGTGGTGGCTGTGGCGGCGGTGGTAGTTGTGGCAGTACTGGCGGTGGTGGTAGTGATGGTGGCGGTGGTGGTAGTGGTGGTGGTAGTTGTGGCAGTAGTGGTGGTGACGGTGGTAGTTGTGACAGTACTGGCGGTGGTGGCAGTGGTGGCAGTGGCGGTGGTGGTGGCGGTAGTGGTGATGGTGGCAGTAATGGTGGTGGTGGCGACAATAGTGGCACTACTGGAGGTGTTGGCGGTGACGATAGTGGTGGCGGTGGTGGTGGTGGCTAAGGTGGTGGTGGTG
The DNA here is from genome assembly GCA_033065855.1 of Escallonia rubra. Classification (NCBI taxonomy): domain Eukaryota; kingdom Viridiplantae; phylum Streptophyta; class Magnoliopsida; order Escalloniales; family Escalloniaceae; genus Escallonia; species Escallonia rubra. The sequence continues at coordinate 157,226 of JAVXUO010000301.1, read as the reverse complement.
GCGATAGTGTTAGTGGTGGTTGTAGCGACAACGACAGTGATAATGCTGGCTACGTGGTGGTGGCAGTGGTGGCAACGATGGTGGTGGTGGCGACGATGGTGGTGGCGGCGACGATGGTGGTGGTGGCGACAGTAGTGGTGGTGGCGGTGGTGGTGGCAGTAGTGGTGCCGAAGGTGATAGTAAAAGTGGTGTGGCGGTAGCGGCAATGAAGATGGTGGTGGTTGGTTCATTGTTGGAGAGATCCAGAAAAAAGGGTAAGATAGGTAAATAATTACTTTTAATTCAAGTAAATCGAAATCCCATGAAATCCGACCATTTTTCATCGGATTTCACACTATAGAAACAAATCCAGTCAAATCCCATGAAATCCAATTCCAATTCCTTTTTTTAATGTTCCAAACAACAAAATTGGAGGATTTGAAATGAAATTCCATCAATTTCATGGTTCCAAACACACTCTAAGTTCAAACTAAAATTTATGCTTATCAAGGACTTCTTCTTGTTTTATTTGTGTGTGAATAAAAATCATCAAAAAATCACTTAAAAACGAGTTATATGCCGTTCTTGATTATGATGTGGTGCCTAACACCTACTCATATAAATTAGTTCCTGAATTTGAACAAAAGGTTTGTAGATTGGATAACCTAGATAATGAGATGTTGATAATTTTAGCTGACCTTAAAAATAAGATGGCAACCCAGAAAAACCAAAATTTTCTGATGTGTGTCGTCATAGTGGCGACTCTGCTGGGGATTCCATTAAGAAGAATATGTTTGTTTGTGATTTTTGATGATTTTTCTCCTTTGATATGTTTTTATAATTTTTATCGTGTGTGTATATATGTCTTATGTGTCTATGTGCGTGTATGTCGCTGATGATTTTTGTTGACCGTCGGTCCTAAATTCTTTATTTTGATGACTCCAACCGTAACCAGGGGCAGAGCTACTGTTGTACGAGGGGGGGCTAATGTACCCCCTCAAATTTTGGAAATATATATATATATATATATATATATATTATTTTAGATTTTCATACTCTTTCTCTCTCTTTCTTCTCCTCTCAGTTTCAACTTTCATGACCTCTCACTCTCTCAGTTCTTACCGTCTCACGGCCACGGGCGCCTCACTCCGACAAATCGCAGACGGGTGACGGCGGCCACGACACGAGCCCATGATCTGGGCTATCTAGATCTATGCGTCGATGGCGAGCTCACAATTATTGATGACCTCACCTCAACCGGCGTCGCGACGAACGATCTTCAGTCTTCACTCCACGTCTCCACCGGCGACAAAGGGTATGTTCCCAAATCCCACTTAAAGTCCAAGGAACTGTTGATTTCACCTTGATCTTGCCATCTCTACCTTTTTTCTTCTCATGAGATGTTATGACTTATGAGTGACCTTGCATGATGCATCTCTTGAATCTGCGTGGGGGACTGAATGTCTGAATCATATTCTGGATGTGGTTTTTGATGTTTGAATTGAATTGAATTTTGTCACAACAGTAGCTCCACCCCTAAGCATTTCATTTTTCTCAATTTCAGATCGAGCCACACAGCCTAAGAGACCAATAGATAGAACAATTGACTGGATTATTGAGCTTTTCTCTAAATCTAAATTGGGAGAAGTGGAAAAGAAGAGGCTGAATAATGAGTACCAAAGAACAGCATATAGCTGTAAGTCGCCACCCATAATTACAGAAAACATCAAGAACTATAGCAGCAATGAATCATAAACATCTAGGTTCCCAACACTAGAAACAAAAATCCCCAAATCCAATTTCTACAACAAATAAAAATGTAAGACTCCAATCCAGAAACTGCGAAACAATAGTGTAAAGTAGCATACTAAGGCTTTCAAACATGGAAGTCAGGGAATCGATGCCACTGTTCTCATCGCCTATAATGATAAAAATCACCAAAAACTACAGAAGAAAGTGAAACACTAAAACCAACAAGGGTTCCCCTCATCAAAAAACAAATATCCCAAATCCAATTTCTGTAAAATGGGATAGCAAAAACAAATTCCAAAAACATATATTTAAAAGGGGAAAAGTACAATACTAGGGCATTCAAATATGAAGGTTATAAGTAATAGAAAACATAAAGAATTACAGCAAAAGTGAAACATCATTGACTAGGGTTAGAACAAAAGTGAAAATTCTAGGAAAACAAGTCAATATGCAGTAACATACACCCTTCACGCGAAGCATAATATCTTTAAACATTAGTAAAGAAATTCACATTGTGATAGAACACCTACTCAATTCAAAAGTATTGATTAGCACAATTACTCAAGCACCTATGAGCAATAAACAAAACTGTACTTTGACAATTGCAATGCTCATTCCAGCAATAGCTGCAGTGAAATAAACACTTACCAAAAGCTAAATTTTAACTTGAAACTAATGCTTTTTGCTGCTGATGCCTCTGCTTTAACTTGAAACTACATCAATTCTGATTTGGTTCATACCTGAAAACTTGAGCAATGAAGATTTAATGCATGATAATTCCTAGTTTTTTACTTTTGTTATGTGCTCTAGGACTATTGTAATGTTAGCTATCCCCTGTTCCCTTTAGTTAAGACTTGAGTACCCAATTAGATTGAGATATCGGATATGTGTATTTTGAACAATTTTTTCCCATTTGAGCATTGACTATTTGATTGATAATTTTAGGTTGTTAATTGTGCATTTGAGAATTGAGATTATTAATTGATGATTTTAAGTTGTTAATTGTGCATTGAGCATTTGAGAATTGAGATTGTTGATGGAGGATGGGACCCAATTGGATTGAGATATCGGATATGTGATTTAGTTGAATGGTGGGTAGAAATTAGGTTAATTAGGTTAACGCAATAATAAAACATGACTGGAAAAGTAAAAGAATGAAATATTTTTGATTAATTAGGTTATTTGATTGATAATTGATGGATTGATACTGAAAATATTTTTTTTTTTCAGAATGGAAATGTTCTTTAAAAAGAAAGCAAAGTTGAAAGAACTCTTGCAGTCTAATAAGAATGAGTGTAGAAATCAAGATACTATTCAGCAGTCTCCAATTCCAACAGTAAGGGACAAGGCTCCCATTGTGCATCATGATGTTGATTCCGGGCATTCAAGCAGAGTTAGCGATGAGTTCAACTCTGACGAGCTTATTGCGAATCCTGGGTTGCGTCCGAATATTTTTGTTTATGGTCCTAATGTTCGAGATAAAGTTCGACGAGCGTATTGGTCGAAAGGTCCTTGTCAACCTCGTCACCACAATTTTCCATTTACACAATTCAGAACTCAGTCTCGTCGATTTGTTTCTTCTTGGTTTGACATTTATTTGAGTTGGTTGGAGTATAGTGTAGCAAAAGATGAAGCATATTGTTTGTGTTGCTACTTGTTCAGAAGTGCTCATGGGGAGCAAGGGGGTGGTGGTACTTTTGTTAAGCATGGTTTTAAAGATTGGAGAAAGAGGGATAAATTCCAAAAACATGTTGGAGAAGTTGGTAGTGCACACAAAGATTGAAGTAGTTTTGTCCAAGCAAATAGATGAAAGTAAGGTTCAATACCGTACTCGCTTGACTGCATCAATTGATGTCATTCGGTTCCTCTTACGTCAAGGCTTGTCTTTCTGTGGGCACGATGAATCTAATGAATCTGAAAATCAGAAAAAATTTCTAGAACTTTTAGAGTTTCTTGCTGATCACAATGAAAACGTGAAAAAGTCACGTTGTCAAATGCTCCTCAGAATCTCAAATTAACATCACCACGAGTTCAGAAAGAAATTGTTAGTGCCATTGCCGGAGAAATAAGAGATGCAATTGTTGGAGACATGAAAACTGAATTATTTTCCATTTTAGTTGATGAGTGTCGTGATATTTCAGTCAAAGAACAAATGGGAGTTGTCTTGAGATATGTGGACAAAAGAGGACATGTGATTGAACGTTTCCTTGGTATTGTCCATGTTGGTAATACTGATGCCTTATCATTGAAAGATGCTATTGACAATTTATTTGCAATGCATGAATTGAGCATTTCAAGAGTTCGTGGACAAGGCTATGATGGAGCAAGTAATATGCAAGGTGAATTCAATGGTCTTAAAACTTTAATTCAGAGGGAGAATGAAAATGCTTATTATATTCATTGCTTTGTTCATCAACTTCAGCTAACTCTTGTAGCCGTTGCAAAAAAAACATTCTCAGATTTCATTGCTCTTTAATTTGGTTGCTAAGGTAGTAAGCACTGTTGGAGTTTCATGCAAACGAAGAGACGCGAGAAAGTGAAGCCATTAGACTTGCTCATGCCCTTGAGAGTGGTGATATCGTTAGTGGTCGAAGTTTAAATCAAGAAACTAGCATAAAAAGAACAGGAGAGACCCGTTGGGGATCACATTATGGTGCATTATTTAATTTGATTCATATGTTTGCTTCAGTGATAGGCGTGCTTAATAATGTTGTTGAGGATACTACAGATTCTGATCAGAGAGGTGAAGCATTGGGTCTTTTGAACTCAGTGCCAACTTATGATTTTGTCTTCAACATGCATTTGATGAAAATATTTTGGGGATGACGAATGAACTTTCACAAGCATTACAAAAGAAAGATCAAAACATTGTGAATGCAATGAAGTTGGTAAGAATAACAAAGCAACGATTACGGAACTTAAGAGATCATGGGTTGGAAGACTTGCTGGAAGAGGTCTCATAATTTTGTGTAAAACACGATATTGACGTATTGGACATGGGTGCGAGGTTTGTAGCCCCAGGGAGGCGAAGACGTAATGCTGAAGAAGGTACAAATTTTTACCACTATCGTGTTGATACTTTTTTAACGGTTGTTGATTTGTAAATCAGTGAGTTGAATAATCGTTTTAGTGAGGTAACCACGAAGTTGCTTATTTGTATGGCATGTCTCGATCCAAGTGATGATTTTTCTGCTTTTAATAAGCAGAATTTGATATCTCTTGAACAATTTTATCCATATGAATTTTTCCTGGTAGAGCTTAAGGGACTTGAAAGTCAGCTCGAGACTTATATTATGGATGTGCGCTCCTGTGAAGAACTTTATGAAGTCAAGGGGATTGGTGAACTTGATATAAAGTTAGTTGAGTTGAAAAAGGATGTGATATATCATTTGGTGTACTTGCTTTTGAGATTGGTCTTACTTTTACCTGTTGCAACTGCTACTGTAGAAAGAGCTTTCTCTACAATGAAGATAATAAAGACTCGACTTCGGAATCGCATGGGAGACGAATGGATGAATGATAGCTTGATTTGTTACATTGAGAAAAATGTTTTCAAAACTATTGGGAATGAGGTTATTATCAAGCGCTACCAATCTTCGGCGCCTCATCAAGTAGTTATTTAGTGCTTTTGTTTGTAAACACTGAAATATCTATTTTGTATTCGCTTCTTTTGTACTGTAAAGAGTCTTTAGTGGCTCTCATGAAACTTAATAAGACCTTTTGGATGCTTTTTCGTATGCTTTTTTGTGTACTATCGAAAAGTGCGCTCTGTTTTTTTGTGCTATTTTACTTTTAAAAAAATTTACTAATTTCGATATATTTTTAGCACCCTCTGGGGTGAAATCTTGGCTCCGCCCCTGACTATAACATAGGCCTTATACGCACAAGTAGCGGAGAACATATGAATGCTTTGGAATATTATTTTCGAGTGCTAGAACTAAACCCACATACATGAAGTCAGGGAAGAATGAATTTTTGTTTTTGATGATTATATGATTAGTCTAATTATACCAATAAATATGAGTTCAGGGAACAAGTTAATTACAACCAGGGTGGATCTCTCCCTGGCTGAAGACCTTGGACTTATATTAGTTCTTCATTTCTTCCTGTAATTATTTAAAGCTAAGCTTTCTTAAAAAGCAAACAGAAAATCGAAAAGAGCTAAAATCATTAAACATTGTTCTACCAAGAAACATTTCATTCGAATGTATCTCAATTCTGTAATACATCGTACCTAGAATACGGTTTACGGTGAATCCTAGAATTTTTGTTGATTCTTTAGCGGCAGTTGTTGGAATATACATTAATTAGGGTTTTTGGCAACGATTATCACCAGCGATATTGATTGTGACCTTTAACGACAATTTATAATGCTCTTAAGTTGCAAAATAAGGAGGTGGGGAGAATGTGACACCCGAAACTTTTCATTTGTCGATGAAAATTTTATTTTAATCTTAATTTAAAGATTTTGTGGTCTTTTAAAAAAAGTGAGGGTGAAAGGGTAAAAACAGCTAAGTATGAGGGGGTTGTTAGCAAGTATTAGCATTAGGGCAACCATATACAAGAGCCTTTTTTTTGGTGGGGTGTTTGGGGGGGGGGGGGGGGAGGCAGCCGTCTAAAAATTATGCCCACCTCTTTTACGTGAAAGCCAGAGAGAGAAAGGGAGAGAGAAACAACACCTAGGGCAAGACTTTTTCAAGGTAAATCCCTAAATTTTTCCTCTCTAATTTTAGCTAAGTAATTGGGTGTTTTAAGTATGATATCATATGTGAATTGGTGGTATTGGGTGTATTTCAGAGGATGAGATATGAGTGTGTTTGAAAAGAAGGCTATTGTAGAGCAGCATAAGAATGAGTTAGGGTTTTTGTCATATCTCTTTATTTCAAATTTGATTGGAGATGATTTTGAAATTTCTGAAAACTTCACTGCGTTGCCTTCAACTTTTTAGTTTTGAGTTTTCGTAGAACCTCACGTTTGCACATTGAAAAATGACCTTAAAATTAATTTACTGTAGATGTTCAGAATTGTTTTTGTTTCTGGCAGCCATTTCGATTTGTCATAGAAACATCATTACTAATGAATTTTCTATGAACTTTATATTTATAGAAATCTCAAAAAATATTCTTCAACTTTTTAGTTTTGAGTTTTCTAAGATTCATAGTATTTCTGCTCCAAACTAACCATTGAACAAAACTAGTCAGCATGGAGATGTGTTGTTTCTATCAACCACTTCGATTTGCTATAGAAAAGTCATTACTCATTGGATTTTTGTGACATAAAGTATACTTAACTTTGTAGTTTTGAGTTTTCAAATATTTGTCATGTTTCTGCCTCAAAATGGTCAATGTACAAAATTAGGATTTGCTGAAAATTGTTGTTTATAGAATTATTTATCAGTCCATTTCCAAAACTTTTAAAACCATTTCTAGGCATATTTGGGAAAAATGCAAAACTAAAACTCCTTTGTGAAACCTTGGATGTAGAATTTTCTGGGATTTTTCTTGGCATGTGAAGGGCTGAATTGATTTTATTTTGAATTTTTTTTTCAAATTAATTGGCATAGTAAACAAAATTATATTTTAGCTGAAAATTTTACAGTGATCTAAACTTACTAGGACGCTTGAGCGTCTGAAATTTTGCAGCAGTTCGGTGCCATTTGATATACTTTTAAAGTAGGATCCATAGCACTCAATTTAAAGAGCGGTTTAGGATTCCGAACAGACAATTCCCAAAAAGGCCATTCTTGTTCGAAAAACCCATCTGGTTGTTCAAAAAGATGTTTTGGGTTATTTTCTGGGTGTGTAATGGCATGTTAGGCGTCGGGGGTATTTTAATAATTTTATTCTTGGGAAAAATTTAGCACCTAGGCATGATTGAACGTCAATAAATAACATCCGAATGGTTTATTGTTTAGGTTCCTATAAACAAGAGCTATAGCAGGCTTGAGAACAAGAACTGCTTAGCTATCCATGTAAGTACTCATGTCATGTCTCTCCGTACAACCTATTTTTCCAATATATATGTATGTAGACGTGATTTTTACCAGATGAATATTTTTAGAAATTGTGATACTCCTGCTTTTTATTTTCTTGGTAAGTACCTAAGTTGAAATTACCAGGGGCTTCCTAACTTTCCTCCGCTCGAGCATAAGAAAGATCAAATTGGGCTAGGATACAAGCCCATAAAGAAGGAAAGGATGGAAGCCAGGAAAATGATGATATGTTTGATCCCCCAACCCTATCTCACATCCTGACTTTGAATGGTCGTTTTACCAAAGAAGGAGATAATTCCCCCTATTATGGATTTCTTGAGTCAGTCTACGATAGCAAGACCAAACAACTGATAAAAGGGTGGGGAATTTCCTATAACTATGATTTGGGTAAAGGAAGATGAGATCTCATGCTTGACAACAAAAGACAATGAAGATAATGCAGCGTATTAGATAGACTACATGGAGCCAGAGGGTATCACAACATGCCTCAACGATATGCAGGGATAAGGTCTAGTATTGGTGGCCTTAAATATGGTTATGGTTATTGTGAATTTGGCTGGTGGGGTTAGTGAAAGGGGTGGTAGTGGTTGACATGGTGAAGGGTTTGGTACAATGGTGCCGACTGTAAATCTGCTTTTGGTGGTTGTGGATTTGGTTGGCGGGATTGATAAAAGTGATGGTGATGGGTTTGTGGTGGTGAAGGGTTGGTCCAGTGCTGGTGGCTATGAATTTGATTGTAGTGGTGGTCATTCAACGATGCTTGTGGTGGTTATCGTCACACTGTGATGATGGAAAATCGATGGCCATTCAAAGAGATTAAACAAAAAAATCAAAAAATTTCATTCCTTATGCTTCAGTCTATTTTTTTTCTCTTCTGATTGAGTGCTTCCAATTTATTTATGCCTGAATATGTTAGACGAGGTCTTTTGGTGGCAAGAAGAGTTAAGGTTAAGTGGACTTAGGCCTTAAACTTACCATGGATTTTTTATGATTAAATGAACGAAAAGATCACAGAAGGGGTAGTTTGATACCCGAACACATATGTGAAGGGGCGTCCTTGTTATTTCCAAAATGTAAGGGGTAACGAGTGTACCTAAACACAAACTTTGAGGGCGTGAATTTTGTTATTTTGGAAATCATACTGTTTAGGAGTAATAATCTTTTAATCGTTAACAATATTGTCAAACGTATGCACGACCTTAAACAATTATTGCCATGTTTTTATTTGGCTACTCTGATATCTCCGACTAACAATTTGTTAAAAATGCTGTTACTTGCAAACGACATTCCACAATAATGATTGTGTGTATGTCATGAGACCTCCCACATCTATTAATCACGACCATTAATATATGTAGTACGTATTTACAAAGCTAATAAAAAAAACACCAAAAGATCATAAAGTTGTACTTCGACCAATTCTTAGCCAACACCTAAAATCTTACTCCAAGCTAACTACATTTAAATCCGATTCATATGCAGAAGCAACCAAAAAATGTTGATACCTAATTGACATTTTTAAAGTCTAATCTTAATAACAAAATATTTTAGGCTTAAGAGTTTACAAAATCTCAAAACTGAAGCTCTGTTGGCAACTGTAATGATGCAGTCCATGGCCCGACAACAGGGCTACGTCTCCTAAAAAAGGGCGAGCCAAGCAGATTCCTATGTCCAACCTAAACAAAATGATACATGTCGCACCCTACTTTTTGCGAGGGTTAAAACATCATTTAATTGACCACTTTTGGCTAGTTAGGATATAATATGCAACTTATTGATGATTGTATCTAATTAATTAGATTGTATGGTGGGCATGTAAGCAAGATTCAGAATCACCACTCGGTGTAGAGTTAAGGTGTATCAAGTCACCATAGGTAAAGTTGCACTCTTGAAAAGCCCTTTAACAAATGTGTAGATTTCTACGATAGGCCTAAGATTCATAGGTTTAGTCACTACCTAAATTTTTAGACGTGAGAACCAAAAAATGAAAGAAAGAAATAACCACAAACATTATAAATGTCTCCCATACTACATATCATCAAAATATAAGTAAATGTCAAACCGACTCAATAAAGTTATGCAATCTGATATTAATCCTGCGTAGAGTAACAAAACAAAATAAAAAAGGTCATACTTAAACTAAATTACCAAACTAGCCAAATATGTCAGGAATATGACTAACTCTCAGGCATACGACTAGCCCCAGACCGAATCCCCTCCACTAATAACTTGAAACGAAACAACAAAGGAGTGAGCCACATGCCCAGTAAGTTTGCTCAAATAACCAATTAAAATGGATACATAATTTAAGATAAATCAAAATGACAAACAGAAAGAACTTAACAAAAAATAGATTATGAGAAAAACAAATACTGCCTCCGTCCCACAAAAATTGCTCCATTTGACTTTTCACGCCTACTAAGAAAAAGCGGTCATACTTTTGATGGTTTCGAAATTGCCCTTTGATATCATATTAATTATTATACATTTTTGTTTGGTTATGAAGAATTTTATGGAGCCTGCCTCACTCTGTCTCTCTCACTATACATATATCTTGTCCCTTTCTCTTTGTTCTCCAATTCTCCCCATTTGTTTAGTAACTTAATATTCACTTACATCTCCCTTATCATTAAGGCTAAGAAAATAGTTGACCTACTGCCATAAAATTTCAAGAAATCCTCAATTTTATTTATTCATCTTCTATTTCTTCTTCTAGATTTTCATCGGGAAAGATGCGGAGATAGAATAAGGTGGTTGAGATGATGTTCATGAGTAAGAAACAAAAAAAAAGGCAATGAGATGGCATAACCTTCCCTGGTTATTTATCAAAAACCAGAACTACATTACGGGCGGGAATTACAACGTCAATTTTCTGGGTGGTTGTTTTAGTAGCATTTCAAACATGATTGTTTGGGAAATGAAAGAAATTAATGTACAAGGCCTATTAATTTTAAGATGAGTCTGAACATGGGTATATGGTGGTGAAGATAGAGTAAAAGGAGAGAGATCAAAGAAATGAAAGGATAGAAGGAAGATGAGAATGCCCGAAGGCCTAGGCTCGCCTCTTCAAACGCCACATTGCTTGGTCAAATGCCTTATCGCCGCATCATTCATGCCTCTCCGCCCCTCGTTCTCGCCTTACGCCTCGTCAAACGCCTCAACTGTGCCTCCTCGAATGCCTAAGTAAGGCCTTGCAGCGCTTTAATCTTGCCTCGTGCCTCATTGAATACCTAATTCATGCCTTAGTCATGTCTAATCAAACAGCCGCGCGAGACCACACCTCGCCCAATGCCTGAAGCCTAGTTGGTGCTTGGACATGCCAATTCCAATAACTAAGCGACAAGCTACCACTGTGTATTCACGAGTTGTTTGGCTGATCTATTGAGTTTTTACGACCGATGGTTCTCGCGTGGCTTGGAGATGGCCAAATCTAACAAAGGGTTATTGGGTTTTGAAAAACGAGGCTAGCAGATTGGTGGAGGAGATGGAAGTGAATGGCGGAGGCGGTGATCAACGGAGATAACAAAGCCACGAAAAGGCGATGATCGTCGATGGAAGTGAAGCGATGGTTATGGAAGAAGAAGAAAGAAGAGATCGGTATAGAGGAAAGAGAAACGAGACGAGCAGAGAGAGAAAACTTAGAACGAGGATAGAGAAAGAGAATAGGAAAATTGGCACAAATGGAAAACATGGATATTAAACACAAAAAATTTCCAGATTTAGAAACGGAACAATTATTTTGGGACATCCACAAAAATAAAAACTGAGCGGTGACGAAGTGAGTATATTTAAGTCCAAAGGCAAACACCAGAGGATCCATTCAGAAATAAGGTTACATCCGTCATCACATACACATAAGAGAATATTTTAAAAGTGAGGGCATGATCTATTGCTCATCCCACTTAGTTAGCTCACATTCTATTAAGTGTGGGTAACACGAAAACGAAAAAGTCAGATATATGGTGGCATGACTCAATTGAACATAAGTATATCGTATGCAAGTTAACAAGTCATATAAAGCACTATCAACTCCAAACAACATTCCACAATCAAACATCACATATAACTTAAGACACCACCCATATATCTTGATCACAACCATAATCGATTACTACTAAAGCTACCCAAAGAAATGCCAAAAGATCATAAGCTGCTTATTCTTTATCATCCATTTGGCCAAGAACTAAAACCTTTAAGCTCTAGAGGTAAGTAAATGCGGACTACTGTCTAATGCTCGACATATCCCAATCTTGAACTGAATTATCGTGTGGTATAGATTTTCACAACAGTGAAAAAACACTTTTACCCATCAAAAAGCATAACATTATGTGATACAATGAGTTATGCCGTGGTACAATGGTTTAAGGGACCAAGTATATAGGCATCCAAATCTACAACTTATTAGACCCATCCCTCGCCCCCTCCCCCACCCACGCACACAAAAATCAAAAGCTTCATGAAAGTACAAACTTAAACAGTAAACGGAGACTTGACATATAGACGCATTTACACACTGCACATGTACAAGGAGAGAGAATGCTTATAAATAAATAGGTTGTGCATTGTACTTGAGGAATCTATCACTTTACATATGTGTTTTGAGAAAATTTAGAAATTAGTAACCCCACCAAAATTGTGGACCCTACATGTTGATTGTTTGCCGACAAGTCATCGGAGATTACCTCTTAAAGGAAAAAAAAAAAAAGGGGATAGAAATCAATGGATTGGAATATCGGAAGACTGAACAAGAAATTCGGAAAAAATTAGTCTTTTCATCTTATATATGCATCTAGGGTGTATATATAAAATGAGAAAAACTGATCTTGCATGTTAAAAAACAAATTATGTGTGAAACAAAGAAATTCTTCTAAATAATTGTTCCATACAATATTTCTTTGCGTATAGCCTATATGCATGCATGCCACATGTAAACGAAAAAATAAAATGAATGTAACAACATAGAGAGAGAGAGAGAGAGAGAGAGAAAGAGCATTCGTATTATATGAATATCAATAATTATTTATACGTATCGAAAGATTTAATGGTAGTATTGGTATTTAAAGAATGAAATCGCCACGTCAACTATATTCGTTAATTAGGATCAACCTTAAAATGTGGGGATCTGAACCTTTCTTCATATGTTGGGTACAAATGTCCACTTTGTAAAATCAATATTTTTTACTATAATTTATTTACAAGCTCATAGAGTTTAGTGATACCATCTCGTATAGTTTTGGCTCTCACTTTTTTGTGCCTTCTAATTGATGCATAACGGGGTGAAACATTCGGAATGCTTTTGTTTCTAGGTGTAGCCTTGCAGATAATGTCTTACTCGCTCAAGGACTAACTAACTGTGTCCGCCGTCGGAAGTCTGGAGGCGTGGTTCTAATTGCACTTGAATTAGACATGAGTAAGGCTTTTGACAGAGTGCGCTGGGAATTCCTTCGTGAGGTTCTTTTAAACTTTGGTTTTCCCCAGGTTTGGGTTAATCTTGTAGTTCAATGTGTTATTATTGTTTTGTACTCTATCATGGTCAATGGTGCCCCTACTCCTGCTTTTAAGCCGACCTGCGGAATTAGACAGAGGTCCTCTATTGTCATTCATGTTCGTACTATGTTCTTAGTAAAGGCCGAACAACTTGGTCATATCAAGGGCATTAAAGCACGAAGGACTTCTCTGGCTATCACTCACTTAATGTATGCTAAAGATGTTTATCTATTCCTCAGTTTGAAACAAGTTCAAAGTATCTCTGAGATTAGGTCAATTCTAAATAATTATTGTTTGATGTCTGGGCAACGTATTAATTAGGAAAAATCAAGCCTCTCGATTAGCCCTAATGCGACGGTTGAGTTTCGATCTTTGCAAGAGCAAGCTTTTGACTTTAAAGAGAAGTAGGATTTTGGGAAATATCTGGGCATCAATTTGGATGTAGCCGTGCACAAAAAAGAGATTTTTAGGTGCATTGCCCAAAAGGTTCAAGACATGTGTGCACACTGATTAGGGTTACTATTGAATAAGGCGGGCCAAGTATTATTTATTCAGTTCTTTCCTCCCTCCTTGTACACTGTATGTTGGTATATAAATTTCATGCGGTTATTAGTGAACAGTTGGATCAAATTTTAGCCCGCTTTTAGTGGTCAGGTGATGCAAGCCACAGTTCCATTCACTGGATTTCTTGGTCTAATTTGTGTTTACCAAAAAGTTTGGGGGGGGCTTGGATTTTTGGAATTCCAAATTAATTTAATTAGGCCTTGTTACTTAAAGAAGCGTGAAAATTTTGGAATAATCCTGATAATCTTCTAGCAAGGGTTCTGAAAGGACGATACTTTATTCAAACATCTTTTCTTAACGCTCGTAACCTGAGACAAGGATCACGGATCTGGCGGAGTAATTTAGTTGGACAACGATCTCTTAAGCATGGTATCCACCAATAGTTTCTCTTTTTCTAGAACTAGTTCCTTCTGGTCTTGAGGATGTTTGTTTATGCCTTTATGCCAAGAGAGGTATCTTTTTTACAACAACAGCTTACAAAGCATTATGTTATAAGGAGAATCGGACGGCCTTCACTCTTAGGCCTGTGTCTCACAATATATGGCGTAAAGTTTGGAAACTGCCACTGCCAGAGAAGCTCAAATATTTTTTGTGGCAATTTCTACATCAGAGGTTAGCAGTGGCTTCGCAGTTAATGAAAAGGAAATGTTTGATATCCGATCAATGTCCGCTTTGTTTACAACATCTTGAAACCCATGATCACCTTTTCTTGTAGTGTTCTAAAACGCGAAATATTCGGGTTCATACTTTGGGTAGACAGAATGCGCCTCGAACTGATTCAGCTATTACCTGGGTTTTGCATTGTCTTCGCAAACCCATTTCGCACAACAGAGATGACCTTTTTCAGGTCTTGCAAGTGGTGGTTTTTCTTTGGTTTATCTGGTGTAGCCGAAACAATGTTGTTTTCAGGGGTGAACAGTTCTCTATGGAGCATATTTTAGCTTGCAGTTGTAGTCTGTTACGTAATATGGCATGTACTCCCTCTTTTCATAAGGTGCTCCATAATTTAGCTAAGTGTCATGATAGGGTCTCTGTACCAAGCTCAGTCCACTTTCAACACTTTTATGCACCTCTTATTCCACTGTATTTTTCTTGTACATGTGACTATCCATATTCGACTAACACTATATTTTGTGCTGTCTCTGTCACTAAGTCGTCTCATGCTTGTGGCAAAATTGGTATTGGTCTGGTTGCCTTCACATATGCATGGATGCCAGCAAGGGCATACTCGGATGTTGCGGTTATGATTGATGAAAATAGTGATATAGCGGCTGCTTTGTTCCTTGCTATTGCTTGGTTAACGAAAATTCCTTTCACATTATTTTTTTGGTTGCTCACTAGGTGTTATGCAGATTAAGGCTAGGGCCGAAGGACATACCACCGAGTCTTGTGATAACCTTTTGCGTATTATATCTAACCACAACCAGACAATGCATTCAATGCACATCGCCCGAGGCACAGCAAGTGTCCTGCAACTCTCTTTAGCAATAGCATCTTTGTGTTGCATTCAACCCAAGGTGTGAAACAAGAATGTGGTTTGACAGAGTTCAAATATAGCCTTCACACCTGACCTGATTTGCAATTGCTGCAACTTGTTTTGTGTGTCTAGTGAGCCTTGTGGTGTTTTGGTGCCTAAGTTTTTAGTTTATTTCTTGTTCCTCATGTAATATTTCGGAAACGTGGTTACTCTAGATTGTACATTCGGATTCTCCTGGTATGTATTCCTTATTTCAAAGAAATAAAAAAAGGGGATTATACATTTGTCCAACCCAGCTTAGCATGCGTTAAAATCTTGATCATCATTGTACCCTCAAACCCTATGAAGGGAACAATGGTTTCCGAAAAGCTGTGCGCATGAGAGAAAACGCTGAATATCAATATCAACTAGCAGGGTTTACTTCAGCTAACTCTTCAAGTGGTCATCGGTGGAAAATTTCGACATATAACAGCTATGAAAAACCATCACAAAAGCCCAATTACAGAGTTAATTAGAATATCACTTGAACGAGCTTATGCGACAAAATTAATCCACACTACTGAAACAGATCAAATATAAAAACCACTTCTGAGCAGCAGGTCCTTGAACAAAATTTTAAACTACAATTAACCTTCCAAAGCACAACTCAAATCCAGGATACATCAACCCATTATATAGCCAAGGAAGCTTCCAAGTCTGGAAGATATGTAGCTAATACCATCTTCGAATCAAAGATAAAATGGACTAATGGGTGACGTTCTTTGGAAGATTGCGGATGACATTACTCTTCATGCCAATCTTAGAGCGCATGGCCTCCACCCCTGAACGTTTCATCTCCTTCAACACCTTCATTCTCACCATGTGCTGCCTTGACTGGACAGTCGCCAATCCCATGCTCCTATACCTGAAAATAGAAGTCAATTTCCAGTCACTGTAGGGTTTCTTTTGCATTTCTTTTATACTACGATCCTAAGTTTTTTGGTTTTCTTCCGCTCTTTCCTCTCTGTGGTGGTTGGTGCGAGGGGTAAATTAGTTTTAACGGATGAGGCTTTAGTCAAATGCCTTTTCCATTAGACGTGGAGGGATCAGTAAAAAGAAATCATAGCAAACCTTGATGCCAATGCGAGAGTGATGGCAATATCATTGTCACGTGATGGACGTGGTTTCTGGCGGTAATAACGCAAATATTCCCTGGACCCAAGTGTTCTAGTCAAAACTCCATTATCGGTTCTTCTGGTTATGAGAAGCTCAGACCCACCACTTCCAAGTTCAACAGTGTTGCTCGTGTCATCAGATGCAACCAGCTGCTTACCTTCTGCGTCCACATAACTATGACAGAGAAAAAACAAATCACATTTATCAACATAACAACCTTGTTATGAGATGCATACAAGAAATCAAGAGCAAAGACTGAAAGTGCTAAATCTGCAGAAAAAACATAAACCTGCTGCTGTAGTCATAAAATTCTTCTAGCTCTACTTCCTCATCATCACCACCATCACCATAATGCACTTTGCAATGACTCTTTGCCACCATATGTTTTCTAACTGCTTCCAAACTATTGAAAGGATGACATTTGTCGTTGCAATATAAACACATGAAATCCCTACTAACCTGAAAGAGCAGATAATATCAGGAGAAGAAAGTACTCTTTTTGAGGCAGCAAGAAAATCAAGTTCAAGTTCGTCTCAGTCGAAGTAAAGATAGGAGAAAAAATTTATACACAAAAGATACAAGCATTGAGCCGTCTAACCTTGAGGCCAAGATATGTGAGAAGGCCCCTTGGATCTTTGAGATACTCAATATCGGGAATGAAAAAACCATGCTGCTTGTGCATGTGAACCATGCAACTTTCAATCGTATCATGCTCTAGATCACACATAAAGCAACATGATGGATCCAAATCATCTTCATACCCATCATCATCTTCTTCATCTTCATCTGTACCATTACTAAGATCTTTTAGGTTTAAGTTAGCCAAAGATTCTGCATTTTCACCAACCAATTCTTCCCCTGCGTCAACCTCCTCCCACTCATCACTCTCATCGTTTTCCTCATGGCTCTGGATTCTTTGGGGGGGAAGCTTATTGACCACACGAGGGGGCAAAGGTTTGATTATTGTACTCTCCGCATCTTCTTGACTCGTTCCTTGGGAAGCCCGCATTAAGTGAGTTCGTGATTTTAGATGCTGAGCATGAGCCTTAGAACTTCTATATCCTTTACCACAAACAGCACAGCTATAGAGCATGGGAGTCTCACTTAACTTATTTTGTTCAGCAGCAAGTGCAGACTGTCTGGCTAAAAATAGTGTCTCTGTCACCCCTGGAACTCCTGCAACCTGATTTCAGAAACATTGCTAATCAAAGTGAGTACACAAATAACCGACTTCACAGACTTCTAAACCACCATAGATATGCAGATATCTGGCTTTCATGCAGAGTAAGGACTAAGACCTTGCAGATATGACCAAAGCCTCCTCCCCCACTAAAAAAAAAAGGGAAGGAATGAAAGAAAACAACGGATCAAGTATGTTGTGAATCCAAAGAACAGATAAATCCCAACAGAAGCTGGAGATAATAAGATCCATAAAAGACATCTGATATCCAAGCTGGTCTTATTTCTTTTTCAAGCCTATTTAACGAGCCTTGGTGCAAAGGTAAGGTTGCTCCACTGAGACCTCAAGGTACGGGTTCAAATCACGGAGACAACCTCTCTGCCTAGTAGCGTGGACACGAACACAGTCTGGTGTCCGACGGCGACACGGGACACAAAAATTCCCAAAATGTCTATTTTCAACAGCAATAAATGTGTTTACATAAATGACCATGCATATGTACATATATGATGCATTTTAAATTTTCTGAATACCCCTCACTCATTATGCTTGCGACGTGTTAAACGTGTCAGTGCTTTTCTTTAGTCTTCATTTTCTCAATTTCATTTCACTTTTTTCACTCATCCGATGTTGAATTTAGACGATTCAAGTTGTGTTCAACTTGAAATTAAATTCTCTCTCACTTAAGATACATGACAAATATATCTAGAAAATTTTCAAATGAGGTGATTTTACATTTATACCGATTAAGTAAAAGCAGGAGATATTTTGGGAATCCAATATTCCCAAAATAATTGGACCAGGCCTAGTGAATTGGTCAAGTAAAGTCGTGGCTGATCTGGCCCCTTTAGGAGTCTGAGATTCAAATCTGCTTTCATCAATATTCCCAAGTCACATTGCTTCAAGTATTCTATGATATATTGTGGTGGTTATTATGTATTTGATGGTATTGTACTACTGTTAAATGGTTAAATTAAATTGCACTGTCTTTTTATGCACTTTCTTAAGATCCAAATTGTTTAGAAATTCAATACTAGGTGTACATAGTAAAATTATATATAATTTATATATAAAAAAATATATAATATTTGTCGTATTCCCGCCGCACCCCCGCCGCACCCGTAAAATTCTCAAAAATGCCGTATCCGCGTATACGCACCCGTATCATATCCGCACCCGTGTCTGTGCTTCATAGCTTACCACCAATTAGCCTATTGGCCTCCAATCAGCCCACCACCGCCTTTAATTGACCCACTGCCACCAAACGACTCACCAAAACCTCAAATTGACCCTCCAAGGTCGACCAACCACTGCCATCACCTCCAACCCCAACACCAAAACCACACCCGTACAAACCTACCCACACCGCCAACGCTGGGGTCAAGCCATACACAACACCATTACCGGTCAATACACTAAAATTGACGGCGATGTGTACGAGCCCACGCAACAGAAGTTGACACCACAAGATTTGAGTTAAATAATTACACAAAAACAAATCTGAAATCTCTAATGGTAGTGGTAGGCCGTGGGTAGCATTTCAGGGGCTGGGGTGGTGGTGGCGCTGATTACGTCGTGGCTGAGTAGGATTTCAGGGGCGGGGTGAGGGAAGGGGTGGCGGTGGGGTGTGGGGAGTGAAGGGGCCGTGGCTTTGGGGGAATGGGGAGCCAGCGGTGGAAGTGTTGAGTTTTGAATGGTGCAAACCGTGGTGGTAGTGGTGGTTTCAGGTGGGGGGAGAGAGAAATTGTTATGAATTGAAGATGAGAGAGAGAGAGAGAGAGAGAGAGAGTGTTAGGGTTTGAAACCCAAATTTGGAAATTAGGTTTCAGATCCTAATTAATTTTCTAAACAAGGGTAGTATTGTCATTTTGAAAATACAGACATCAGCAAATAAGTACACTTTTTTAACGGATTCCTGATGGATGGACACAAGTGTTACCTTTTTAACGTTTGTGGTCACGGTCTGTTACTTCTTAAAACTTAGTATCTTTGACAGTAATTTCACTCAAAGCTCAGGGACATGGGTGTAATTAACCCTTTATTTTAGTATCATCTTAACTTGTATGCAGATATTATTGAGATTTGTCTCTATTGCTGTAGAATTGTTAAAAGAATTTGTTGTGGTTGGTTCTTAAGATAATAGTTTGTGCATATGAAAATTATTTTGGATACAATCTGATAAACGTTTTCCTTTTCCTTGTTATTACAAATATATAGCCTCTGATTCCATGTTTGATGTTGCTATTCACTACAATGCTAAGGTATACAACATTGGTTGTCGATCTGTCGTATGGATTCCTGAACCATACATGTAAAAGGGCATTAAAAATTCAGCTATATTCACAAGGGCTAGCGTTTCATCTCTGATACTTAGTTCCAACACATTGACTAGCCTGAGCAGGTGAATGGGGTTAACGTAAGGGGCCAATCACAAGATAGCAGGGTCAACATAGGCATTAATAATAGCAAATGAAAAATGTCACAAAATTCAGGTACCATTGCTTGGCTAGGTTAAAAGGTTAGGATGCCTGCAATGCTTTTTGATGAGGAGGAACATTATGATGTGAGTAATGACATGATAGATGATTATGAGTGGAAGCCTGATCAAAATGTGGGACCGGTGACAGCGGTGATTCAAACACTGATACAGTGGATAGGCATTTGGCAACGGTGGGCAAAACGTTGAAGATGGGTTATTTGACTAAAATATTGGTGATTAAGAAATATAGAGGATAGATTTGCATCTTCTGACGCTCAGGCCATTTTGTGTCACCCTCGCAAGGGATCCAGACATCCGTAGACGGTTTGCTTCTTCCTCGCATGATAGATGATTATGAGTGGAAGCCTGCGGTGATTCAAACACTAATACAATAGATAGGCATTTGGCAACGGTGGGCAATACGTTGAAGATGGGTTATTTGACTAAAATATTGGTGATTAAGAAATATAGAGGATAGATTTGCAGACGCTCAGGCCATTTTGTGTCACCCTCGCAAGGGATCCAGACATCTGCAGACGGTTTCCTTCGTCCTCGCGTGAATTTGACGTCCGAGCAAGTAAGAAAATAAAAGGACTAACCTCGCTTATGCTAACTCCATAATTTCAACTATTCATTGTCGAAAAATGGGTCATTAAATCTATACAGACATCTAACTTAACAAATATAAATTTACTAGCAGGAATCTCCTCATACAGTGACGCTTCTCTCTTAAAAACTCGCTTTTGCAATCCCAAGCTAACAGGAGAACTACTTCTACCTTAGTTATTTTCGAGGCAAGTAGCTGGTATGTGACGAATATGAAGTGACAATTCAATGCCGCTTACGGTATTTTCAGGGGAGAAGCGCGTACACCGTAATCAAGTGCAAGATATATTAAACAAATGGTAATACTCTTTACGCATTTATTTATTCTAGCTGCTCCCAACCTTAGATTCTTCCAGATGCTTACGCTTCCTCGCCCCTGCCCTCGCCCCCGCTTTATGCAACTAAGACCCCTAATATGCTAATATTAAAAAAAATAACCTAATACTAGGACTTGAAACTTAAATAGTCCTAGATCCTTAATTATCCGCTTAATTACAATTAAACCCCAGTTTCCATGAGAATGCAATCAAGTTCCATATATTATCCAATGCACTCCAAAATTGCCCACCCTATGCAAGCATTCCCCATCATTCGCCAAATAACTAAGAATAACTTGACCTCGAGTTTTTATGACGAGGGAGAATAAAAAAAAACAGGAAAGGCAGCAAAGAACTCCAAATCTTGATCATCGGAAGGTGCTTCACCACAATATTCATTTTAGAGTATGGCACCATTTGTTGTAAAGACTTCATGCTTGCCGGCAACTCAAATGCGTGGTCAATAAAATCAACGTCAACTTCACATTGTACGAGTTCACCTTGAGCTGCAGGAACGTGAATGAAATCTTCACTATTAAAATCATTGAACTTTCTGGTTGTGCAAGTTCAAGTTGTGCAGGAGCAATAACAATTTCCGTTTGTCTATCCATGTCAAGTTCCAATTGTGCAGGGCAAAAACTGGCCTCAGCCACTTCTTCAGTGCTACAAGTCAATAGGGAAGAGGGCCTGTAATTGCAGATTCGATAACTTTGTTGAACTCTACAAGTTTGGCTCTCGAATCCTCGATATTTTGAACTGAGTGTTCAACCTTTTCGTCATGGGTTTGGATAGCACGGCACGCGAATCTTCTAGAAATTTCTTGCATTGATCCCATTGTTTAGATTCAGCTTGCTCATATGCATACTCTTGGTGCAAATCTGCAACGAAGGGCCGAAACTCCCTACGCCCACAGCTCACATAAAGTAACTTATACCATTTATCTCTTCCACGATGGTAATCACTATACATGTTGCCTATTAAATCAGTGCCGTTTGTACAGATCCTCAAACAAAGAAACCCCGACCCTAGAATCCTTTAGAACTCCATGAAACTCCCAAAGTTAGACCAGGACTTTTGTCCAAAGTATGACCAAAGTGCAAGATTTTAAAAGACGCAAAACGTATGGTCGATCTTTTGTTTTTGGGATTGTACTATTCCAAGCAAAATCAAAACCGTAGTCCAGACTTCAGCTCTGATACCACTATCATGCAGCACATAAATGAAGGAAAGAAAAGCGATAGATTAGCATCACCTCCTGCACATAATCAGCTGACCTACCACCTCCCAACGCTGTTGTCACAAACTCCTGCAATCAATGCCAGGTCTGGTTACCAGGTCAAGGTGGCGAACTCACAGCACCATAATCTTGTCATACAACGCGATTTCGTCTCTGATTTTGAACTCGCAAAACTCAAGAGAGGAAGAGATTGATATCTCCGTCGTGGCTCACTGAGAGTTTGCCCTTGGAGCATCTCACTGGCACGAGAAATTTTCAGCTGACTGGATCTAATCTCATGATCTATGAGTTATATGAGTAAAGGAAGTACATAAAACAGGAAAAAAAAATAGAAGTGCAAACCACAAGTCACAGAAAGTTCTATTGAAATGTTTTATGAGAAGTGAAAACCGAAACCGGATTTTGTTTTTGCTTCTGCTTTTTCTTGTTCTTTGGGAACACTGAAAACTAAAAAAACAAGTGTTGTCAAACAGGCCTGTGATCGTATAGACACGTGATTCATCTGACAAACCACTATTGCTTACTCTTGCATAGTATAAGACAGATCTGATTAATCTTCTTTCTCTGTGACTTGCAATAATGGCAGATCAGATATTTTAGCTCTTTGAAGTTCCAAAAATTCGGAGCTGGAACTAGGTAGAACGAGTTGTATTTGGCCACTCTTATTAAGCTTTTTAGTTACTTGAGGTGTTAGCCATTTTGGCACTGAAAGTGGTCGCAATTTAGAATCCATACTTTAGGTTAACTAGGAGTAAGACAGATAAATGGACCAGAAGTTTAGCAAGAATAAGAGGAAAATTGGGTAAAGAGGATTGCATGGGCAAGAAGTGCCCAAGGGCAATCTTTATAAAGTATCATGGTCAGTATGTCATAAGCACAGAGAAAGTGTAATTAGGAGATCCACATTATATAGCTCCACTTTCTGGGAAGCTACGTATCAACTTAAGCGTAAGATGAGTGTAGCTGAATGACAAATGCTTAGGGGGATGAGCCATCACGCAAGAATGATGGTGTAAGGATATTGACAAGCAAGTGGTGATGGAACCAACAACTGAGATGATATGCCAGCATAGCTAGAAATAGTTTCAACCTATTCCTTGTTTGCTCTGATAAACAAACCCCAGTGTGAATATCTTCCATCGTTAAATGAACCCATTCGAGAAAAAATGGATGATGACCAAATTATCAAAGATTGACATTCCTTATTCTTATTCGATAATGTAAGAATAATTCCTTGATTTTGGTCAAGAGATTCTTCAATCCTTGCCTTGGAATAGGAATAAGTGGAAGAAAACGGATTGATATTGGTTCGATCTGATCCATTCTCAGAGATCAATCCTGAATCCGATGGATCGTTCCTTTTTCTGTTATACAAAACAGGGGATCTCCCTAAGTTCATCCTGAGAAAATCTCGTATCAAACCATTTCTCCTTATTTCGACAAAGGAAGCATCTCCACACGTTCTCTGCTTCATTTTTAGCAATCCGTCTTTTCTTACTACCTCAAACCACGTTATTCTCGTATTTAAAGCAAACAGTAGATAAAAGGTTCATGTAGCCCAGCCCAACTACTATGAGATTGAGAATAATAGCAGACGCTGGAAAATCCGCAAAGTGCTGGCGCATGTCTGGCCTTAAGAGGAGCTACTGTTAGGAGCAAACCAGTCCAGATGACAAAACTTCCCCAACGCGGGAAGTTGGTCAGTTCAACTCGTTCAAACTATAAATATAGGTGCAAATTATAAATTATTTGCTCCATCAGCATTGCTGATATGAGATGCTTTGGCAACTTCTATAAGTTGAAGTTGCCAGCTTCAGCCACAGACACAAAAAAACACACGCATGTATGTATTTACTTGTATACGTATATGTGCATAAAACATCCCTAAATGCCTTATCATGTAGGTGGGGGGAGATTTTGGACACCGACATAACACTAAAAAGAAATATACCCATAACAAACTAGTTCAAGAAAGTACTGTATATAAAACCAAGCTTGTTAAAAACATCAATAAACGTGATAAGGTCACCGAGCCAAATTTAAGAGGCAACGATCAACTCCGGGAGAATAAGGGGGAACAGGCTAAAATAAAAAACAATATCATTGGTCACCTTCAACAGCCGAAAAACTAATTATCACATAGCCGGAAGCAAAAACAGCAGGAAAGAATTTAAATCCAAGACACCAAACGCTTGATAGAAGAGTAACGCTCAATCCGCTGAAAAATAATTCAATAAATTGCAGTGGCAAATTCTGAAAGAACTAGTACAGAAGTATGTACATAAAGCTACAGAAAGCTCTTATTATTATAAGAACATCAGTCGCAATTGCATAAACAAAATAACGAAAAGAGAACTCCGCATTCGGTTTTGATGAAAACATAGGCAAAGAAGTCAATTTTAGATCTCATAGATTGTTAATTTCAATACCTAAGAAATTACTCAATGAGCTCCAAAAATATCGGTACATGTTGTGTGTGTGTGTGTGTGAGAGAGAGAGAGAGAGAGGCGAAGTGGACCTTGCGTTTGAGGTTGTAGCGGTGCCATTCGGACTTGTAATGGAGCTTTTGCTGCGAATCGTCTTCAAACTCTTTGTTGCAGGCGTTGCAGGTTAACCCAGGCATTTCTCTATCCTTGTTTTCCCTTTGATTCGAGTTGGGTCCGAGAGAGGCGGGCGGAAAGGTAAGGGCTTTCTTCTGAGGTATCCTTTCGTGCGTGCGCGTGTGCTTATATATGGCTTAGAGGTTCGAGAGGTTCCGCGGTGATCACCGACCGGACCATCGCTTGCGCAAGCATTGACGTCTCACCAAACACTATGACAACGCCAAGTACATAAATGCCCCTCTAAGTCTAAACCACACCCGACTCCCACAAAAAAATAGAGATCTTCCCATAGAGGTGTCGAACGGGCGATGGCTGCTGGCCAGTCCGATCCAGCCCAAAAATAGTTTGGGCTGGGCAGGCTCGCTTGATGAACAGTGATGGCCTGAGTCGATAGGGCCAAAGTCCGGCTTGGACCAGGACAGGACTCCGGACTCAAGTCCGGATTAACCGTTATAAAGCTCGGCCTAGCCCTTTAAAAAGCGTGTATCTGACTGTTATCTTGCCCTTTTAAGGCCCTAGCCTGGCCCGATAGAAATCCGGTCCAAGCCCGATCCAAACCCGGTCCGGCCTTAAAAAATTCAAAAATTCAATATTTTCAGGTTTTTCTCGCCAACGGCCATATTTTTACACTTTTACCCCTCTAATAGCTGTTTAACGGCTAGTTTGAGGGTATTTTCGTCCAATCATATTTTAACAACTCTTTTGTGTACTTCACATATTTACCCTCCCAATAACTATAAACTGCTAATTTTTAGGGGTGTTTTAGTCTTTTATGAGGTTTGAAAAATCTATAAATTGATTCATTTGCTTCACATTTTTCACACCACTCTTCTTACTCTCTCTTATCTAAATTTTACAAGTTTTCTTATGCATTCTTATTTGTTACTAAGTACTGACCTCTCAAATTTTCAATTACAATCTTTCTTTAACTATTAGTCGATACATTTTACTATTTAACTAGACTTACCAATTTTGTTTTATGTTACTGCAAAAAAAAAATAAAATTATGTCTTCCTCAAGACTATCAAAATCACGTAGCAAAAAAACGTCCACCCCCACAAGCACCACAATTTTAGGAGTGAGTGCCACAATTTCAAGAGCAACCACCAGTGTGTGTAGGTACCCAAGATTATATTGAGTTTAACCAAAATATTCCTGATTTTTCAATATACACATTCACAAGATCAACAGCATTTTAGTCAAGAATACAGCTCGGTTAGCTACATTAATACTCCAATACATATACCTCACCCGATGAGTGATCGGCGAGTAGAAGGACCCAAGCAATCGTGCCTCAAATTTGCCAGAAGTTTAAAAGGCAGATAAAAAACCCAAAGCTAAGGGTCTTTTTCGTAACGTTTATTTTTTCAGTGTTTTCTCCAGTTTTGTAAATTGGAGAAAATAAACGCATTTGACACACATTTTTCATATTTTTTTCCTTCAGTTTTGAAAACCAAATTTTAAAACGGGGTTGTTTTTTAAAACTCTCATTTAGGAGTTTTCAGTTTTGATTTTTATTTTGAGACCACCACCTCCCCCCACCACAGCCACCGCCCACTACCGCCTGCCACGGCCGCCGGCGACCACCGTCGGGCGGGGCGGCCGCCAGCCACCACCGGCCACGCCCCACCACCGCCACCGCAAACCACCACCAAAGAAAAATCTCAAAATAAAAACTGAGTAATCAAACACCCAAAAAAAAAATACTCAAAAAAAAAAAAATTGGGTAATCAAACACCCATTTGTTTTTGGAAACAAAAAAAAACTAAACTGGTTTTTGAAAATTTTTTTTTGGAAACAGAAAATCGAAACTGGAAGTAATTTCAAATGCTTCCTAAGTGTTGAGAATATTCTGTTAAGGTTACATTTGATGGCATATCCAAAACTCAATATAAGTATTGTTTAAAATTATTTTCGCGTCATAGTGGTATCACATCTTAATAGGCATTGGTCAACATGTGCACCTAATCAAGGCCATGTTGAGTACTAGACAAACACAATTATTTTTTGACGGTGACTTATTTATCTATAATCAGCGAGAACAAATAAACAAACTTGCTGAATTTGTTGTGAACGATGAACAACCTTTTAATTTCACTCATAATGAAAAAATACACTAGATATAAGAATAATTACGTGCAAACTTTGTATAAAAAGGTTCATAAAAGTACTACTAGATCTGATGCACTTAGACACTATATGTCATGAATCGAACCCACGGGTGAGCCCATGAGCTAAATCTGTGACCGCCCGCAAGCCCATTAGACTTTCACTCAGGGCTCTGCCAGGCTTTATTATAACTTGTAAATAAACTCTATAACCAAATCACCAGGTCTAAACCATTAATAAGAGTACCAAGTGATGTACTTATAGATTCCTCAAAATACATTGCTAATTACATCCTCAAATATTCAACTAACAAGAAAATTGAATTTTGTGGGAGCTGTGCTCCGAACAATTCTCAAAATAGATGTTAAGTACTACAATGCCAACAAGAATTATTAGACATTTTAAGGGGACTTCGATCCTCTAACAGTCGTCTCCTGTAACCACATTCTCGTGACTCTTGAGATGGTCGGGTCCAACTAAATCGCATGAAAATATAAAAGAGTGAGTTAGGACCTAGTAAGCATACTTCATATATCCCAAAATAGATTTATATTTTCATCATAATGCCATGGGTTTTCAACTCAAAACTGGTAAGTTAATTCATAAGAGATGCGGCGCATGCCGCATATACTTAATGAGAACATATCAATGTTCGAGTGAAACAGTTTCGAAGCAATTAAAAACAATAGCACGTTAACCATCAAGTAACTATTCGATCTAATAATTCTTTATACTATATGATGCGATAAGCGTTTGGTCCCACTGACTTGGACCCGAAATCTCACCGCGGGATAATCAATATTGTAGACGCAAGGGCGACTACTAGCAACAGTACTGCACGTGAACGTTCCTTCCAGTTGACAATGACCCACAATCTAACTTGCCTCTATTAGATGTGGGGCATATCAACCATTAACAAAATTTAATCTCATTCTTCGAAACAACCCATAAAAAACTAGCAGCAAAAGCGTGCCATGGCTACTATTTTGTTTTCTTATCAAACAGTTTAAAACGAAAGCAGTTTCATTTCAAAATGGCTTCAAAACATATAACTGGTGAATCATATATATATATATATATATATATATATATATATATATATA
Organism: Escallonia rubra; assembly: GCA_033065855.1. NCBI lineage: Eukaryota > Viridiplantae > Streptophyta > Magnoliopsida > Escalloniales > Escalloniaceae > Escallonia > Escallonia rubra. The sequence goes on along the minus strand of JAVXUO010000301.1, from coordinate 129,186 downwards.
TATATATATATGGAGTTGATCCATTGCTCGCGCTAACAATTTAAATAAGTTGTCCGCGCGATCTGGCCTTCCACGAGCGAGATGTTGACGGTCCAGATCTATTTTTTGCGTTTTTTTTCGTCGTCCGTTACATAATGTAACGGACGGGTTGACAAAAACACCGTCCACTATATTATGTAGCGGACGATAATTTTACCGTCCGCTACATTATGTAGCGGACGGCGAATTTTTTTTTAAAAAAAGTTAGATCTGGCCAGATGGACGGCCAGATCGTGCAGGCAACTTAGCGAAAGTTGCCCGCGCGAGCAATGGATCAGCTCCCATATATATAGATAGATGGAGCTGATCCATTGCTCGCGCTAACAATTTAAATAAGTTGCCCGCGCGATCTGGCCAGATGGACGGCCAGATCGTGCAGGCAACTTAGCGAAAGTTGCCCGCGCGAGCAATGGATCAGCTCCCATATATATAGATAGATGGAGCTGATCCATTGCTCGCGCTAACAATTTAAATAAGTTGCCCGCGCGATCTGGCCTTCCACGAGCGAGATGTTGACGGTCCAGATCCATTTTTTGTGTTTTTTTTCGTCGTCCGTTACATAATGTAACGGACGGTACTTTTGACAAAAACACCGTCCACTATATTATATAGCGGACAATAATTTTACCGTTCGCTACATTATGTAGCGGACGGCGAATTTTTTTTTAAAAAAAGTTAGATCTGGCCCGTCCATCGGGCCAGATGGACGGCCAGATCGTGCAGGCAACTTGGCGAAAGTTGCCCGCGCGAGCAATGGATCAGCTCCCATATATATATATATATATATATATATATAGACACACACATACTTAAATTGAAAATATGGTATAAGTGAGGACATGCTAGGAGTACTTACTGAATCACTAACCGGGTCTAGAACTTGCTCGAGTCTTGGTCCTAATTCTCGTCTACCGGAACCTAAAATGATAAATCTCAAAGATATTAATTCTCGATGCTTAATTATGCATGTAATACCCCGGATTTTTGGGTACTTGTGTAAAGAACAATTAAAAATTATTATGATTTTGGATTGAGTAATGGACCTTACATAGATTATTTGGAGTCCTTTTAGTGAAGAAATTAATATTTAATAGTATTAGTGGCTAATTTGATTGGATTAAGGAAAAGAAAAAAAAAACAATTTCAACTTGGATTAGAATTTTAAGTCATATTGTGATTAAATTAGTAATGAGGTCTATTAGTTGTCTAATAATTACACTAGGAATAAGGATTTTAGTTGTGTTATAATTACACTAGAAATTGGGACTTCAAGTCATATTAGAATTAGATTAGCAAACTATATAAGGAGGAAGAAGACACAAGAGTCTTCATATTTTTTTGAGACAAAAGAGAGAAAAGATAAAAGAGATAGATAGTGCATTCTTTTGGGTATGCAAGCAAAAATGTGGTGATGGATCTAAGATAAAGAGTTAAGTGCATTCTTTTGGGTATTCAAGCAAAAACGTGGTGATGGATCTAAGATAAAGAATTAAGTGCATTCTTTTGAGTATTCAAGCAAAAAGGTGGTAATTGATCTAAGATAAAGAGGAGATTTTTGACATGATATTCGTTACTTTGAGGTAAGGATTCTTATGCCGTCTTTTCGTTTTATACACGAGAATCTATGTGCTGCCGTTTGATTCCAAAAATGTATTTAAGCCTATTGTTGATCATCATACTTATTTTTAGCGTTATCTATAAAGTTTTCTATTATTTTATAACTTGCGTTAAAGACGGTTTCGTTACTATTCTTGAAATCGTTTTCATCTAACATGTTTTCGGTTAGAGGAAGATAAATTTTCTCCCCAACGAAGAGTCTTTTGACTATCTCTGATTTTGTGTAAATCATATGTCCAAGTCACGGCAGCGAGATCATTCGGTGTGCTTTCAGATTTCTAATGCCACGTGTCATGTACTTATTGGTTCTTAGCAAAATTTTAAAAAATTTATCATGATTCTCAATCATTCTATTCCATCATTTTTCTCCCGTACCCTTGGTTTTCATTGCCACATGTCATCTTCTGGTGGTTCCTTTTTCCTTTAAAAGGTTTATCGATTTTCGTGCATTTAATTTTCCACCCAAAACTTCTTTTGAGAATATCTCATTCATTTGAGAATATCTAAGGTACGTTCAATTCCGATGACGGAATTATTTTAAGGGGGGGAGAATGTAATACCCCGAATTTTTGGGTACTTGTGTAAAGAACAATTAAAAATTATTATGATTTTGGATTGAGTAATGGACCTTACATAGATTATTTGGAGTTCTTTTAGTGAAGAAATTAATATTTAATAGTATTAGTGGCTAATTTGATTGGATTAAGGAAAAGAAAAAAAAAGAGATTTCAACTTTTAATTGGATTAGAATTTTAAGTCATATTGTGATTAAATTAGTACTTAGGTCTATTAGTTGTCTAATAATTACACTAGGACTAAGGATTTTTGTTGTGTTATAATTACACTAGAAATTGGGACTTCAAGTCATATTAGAATTAGATTAGCAAACTATATAAGGAGGAAGAAGACACAAGAGTCTTCATATTTTTTTGAGACAAAAGAGAGAAAAGATAAAAGAGCTAGCTAGTGCATTCTTTTGGGTATGCAAGCAAAAATGTGGTGATGGATCTAAGATAAAGAGTTAAGTGCATTCTTTTGGGTATTCAAGCAAAAAGGTGGTAATTGATCTAAGATAAAGAGGAGATTTTTGACATGATATTCGTTACTTTGAGATAAGGGTTCTTACGCCGTCTTTCCGTGTTATACACGAGATCTATGTGCTATGGTTTGATTCCCAAAAATATATTTGTGTTCGAGCGTATTTTTTTTATCATCACGCTTTTTGTAACGTTATCAATGATCTTATTTTACTGTCTTGTAATTTGCATTCAAGATGGTTCCCATGTGATTTATAAAAAAATGTGTTCGTTTTATCGAAAGAAGTCGTTTATAATTACTTTGTGCTCATGGGTCAGGAATTTCTTTTCTTTCTTGGCCTCCTTTTTGCCGCAATTGTTCCCAATCGTAAGAATTTTATATATTCGACATGACATTACAATTTTAATCGTTACTATTTTGTATTCAGTTATTTTTCATCATTATCATGTCATGTTTCGTGTTTTTGGAATCATCGTGGCCCATGGATTATTGCAGTAAGCTTTTGTTGCCCATCGGTACCGTTCTCGCTTGACAGCACTAGCACCGTCCAATTGTTGAATTGATTTTCTTGGGCGCCCTGTATTCTTCATCTCTTTCTTTCATTTAGCTTAATAGCTAATCACTACGATGTCCTTAATCAATTTTTGTTCATGAAATATACCTTGTTTTAGTCACTGTACGACCAAGATTGGCCAAGATTGTTTCTGCCTCTAGTTTTTCCGCTAAGCCTCTCACGTGTCATATTGGGTGGTCCCTTTTCCTTTATCGATTTTTGTGCCTTTTGAATTTCCACCCAAAACTTTCTTTTTACGGTATCTCACACATCCGACCTCCGATTGAGTTGATTTTTGTTCCGTTGAATTCGTATTCGTTCTCTTTAGTTTGAGTCTACAATGACTATTTTTGAATTTCGAATGCATATTCGCTATATTTATCAAATTACTTTGTGGGTGATATTTGTGTTTGAAAGTCACTTTTGATTATTGTGACTTATGTGTGACGCGCCGGCTGCGATATTCGACATGGTATAACCATGATTTGTGATGCCTAATAATAAGCAATTTGTGTATGTGACACCCACAAGATTTGGTAAAAATATTTTGATATTCGACTTATTGGTTATGTAACCCCTTTTTGGGTTCATTTGTTATTCGTGTTTGAATCGGTATTCGACTTATTGGTTATTTAACCTCCTTTTCGGTCGCTTTTGTTATTCGCTTGTGAAATTCGATTGAGTTATCTGAATTCCTATTTATCGGTTCTATTCGATAACTCAAATTCGTTATTCGTTTTTGGTAACCCTCTTTTGGTCAATATCGTTATTCGTTTGTGAAATTTGAATGAGTTATCTAAATTCCTATTTATTGGCTCTATTTGATAACTCTAGTTTCGTATTCATTTTTTTTTTGCCCTCTGTGTGTAAGATCTTTTACTGGGCAATTCGTGCTCACCCTTTTGTTTTTCGTTTCCTTCCCCTTCCAGGCCAAAAGTAGCACGAAGGGAGAGATATTAGTGCAGCGGTAGGAATTGCTCTAGTTTCTGATATTGAGAATAGAGCTTATGATTTCTTTAGACGAAATATTGGTTAGTTGATTTATATTCTTTTGGATTTAGATATTTAGTCTAAGAGACTTGTAATAAAGTTTTGAAGTATTTTGGAAGTAAGTTTTTTTGAAGGGATTGTATATAAGTGTTGGATTATTTTTGGAGTTAAATATTTGAGATTTAGATAATTGTGTTCATGGTATCCTAGATGCTCTGCTCTATCTTCATAATAGTTATGTCATTGATGTGTAGATTTTGGTTTAAGAACGTGTTCGGACCCTCGGGTTTTGGGGCGTTAGGTGATATTTGTGTTTGAAAGTCACTTTTAATTATCGTGACTTATGTGTGACGCGCCGGCTGCTATATTCGACATGGTATAACCATGATTTGTGATGCTTAATAATAAGCAATTGTGTATGTGACACCCACAAGATTTGGTAAAAATATTTTGATATTCGACTTATTGGTTATGTAACCCCTTTTTGGGTTGATTTGTTATTCGTGTTTGAATCGATATTCGACTTATTGGTTATTTAACCTCCTTTTCAGTCGCTTCTGTTATTCGCTTGTGAAATTCGATTGAGTTATCTGAATTCCTATTTATTGGTTCTATTTGATAACTCATATTTGTTATTCGTTTTTTGTAACTCTCTTTTGGTCACCGTAATCATTCATTTGTGAAATTTGATTGAGTTATCTAAATTCCTATTTATTGGCTCTATTTGATAACTCTAGTTTCGTATTCGTTTTTGGCTCTCTGTGTGTAAGATCTTTTACTCTTTTACTGGGTAATTTGTGCTCACCCCTTTGTTTTTCGTTTCCTTTCCCTTCCAGGCCAAAAGTAGCACGAAGGGAGAGATATTAGTGCAACGGTGGGAATTGCTCTGGTTTCTGATATTGAGAATAAAGCTTATGATTTCTTTAGACGAAATATTGGTTAGTTGATTTATATTCTTTTGGATTTAGATATTTAGTCTAAGAAGACTTGTAATAAAGTTTTGAAGTATTTTGGAATTAAGTTTTTGAAGGAATTGTATACAAGTGTTGGATTATTTTTGGAGTTAAATATTTGAGATTTAGATAATTATGTTTGTGGTATCCTAGATGCTCTGCTCTGCCTTTATAATAGTTATGTCATTGATGTGTGGATTTTGGTTTAAGAACGTGTTCGGACCCTCGGGTTCGGGGCGTTACAATGCATGTCCACTAAATTCGCCCCCAGGTAAGAAAAATTACCAAAATATCTCCTGACTTATGTAAAATTACCAAAGTACCCCCTGACAACAAATTACGAACACACACCCAAAAATAACTCAAAACAAATTTTTTAAGCAACTAGGATTTTTTTCTCAAAACCCTTATCCGATATTTTAATTAAGCACTAACTGGCCACCCTAAAAAACATAGTAATCCGTAATGAATAAATGAAATACAGATAAACTTTAGACACTTAAGTGTCTCAATTCTACAGTATCACTGTAAAATTTCCAGATACAAATAATGTCATTTACTATTTCTAATAAGTCAAGAACCTTTTATTTTGATAAAATCATTTGCTACCCTTCATGGATGAGAAAAGATCCAGAAAAATTTCACGGTGTAGGTCTCTTAAAAATAACTAGTGTTACTCGTTTGCACTTGGCCAAAATAAGAGCGAAAATGGCTCAAAAAAATGAAAATCTAGACTATAGGGGAAAAAGGGACTTTCAGCGACACTTCCCCTCATCTTCTTCCTTAACAGCCCTAATTTCTACCCACTATGCACACCTGCCACTTCCCTCTCTACAACACATACACACACACCCTTGCACACACTAGCTTCCACACACACAATACACATACACCCACACACCCCAACATGCACACACATATTTATGCCCACTACACATACACATTCTCTCACACCAACAAACCTGTACATACATAATTTCACATACTTCCACACACAAATACATAAATATGCACCCACCCACAACACATACCATTTCATGCACCTCCACATCCCACACACTGAAACACATACCCCCCCCCCCCCCCATTTCACACACCTCCACACAAAGAACCCCTGTAAACACACGCGCGCGCGTGCGGTTACACACAGTCGCATCAGTCCTCTCCCCCTGCCCCCCCCCCCCCCACACACACACACAATGCCTCATGGCAGTCCCCCCTTCCTTTTCCCTTACATGCGCGTTCATGTACAAGCACACCCTCACTCCTTGCATGGCAGACACACCCCTAAGCACACACCTTCTCTCGGCTAAAAAACCCTCATATACACATACTACCCTCACTGCTATTCACGAAACACCAAACACTACACACAAGGTAGCCCCATTCTCCCTTACCCCTTCACATGCAGTCCACACAACAAAAACCCAGCCCTTACACACATAAAATAGTGAATTAACTTGAGAAAAAAAGTATAAGTTTTTACGACAAAAATCAACGCAGTCGCCAGAAAGTCGTAGTTCAGTCTCTCTCTCTACACACACACACACACACACACATACACACACACACACACACACACACACACACATATATATATATATATGTGTGTGTGGGGGGGGGGGGACTGCTGATCCCATAGGCTTCCTTATATATATTTATCCTAAAAGGGAAAATTACCAAAAATCCCCTCCAACTTTAGGTAGTTTTTTCAAGTTCAACCAAAACTTTATAATATTACGAAAAGACCCCAAAACTAGTTAGATCAAAATCAAAATATGAGTTGCCCGACAAAAATAAAATATGGGTGTTACATTCTCCCCACCTTTATAAATTCTGGTTCAGACTTCATCCTCGCGCTCCCACATAGCCTCCTCAACCTCATGGTTCATCCATAAAACTTTAACTAAGGGAATTTTCTTAGTTCTGAGTGTTTGTTCCTTATGATCTATAATTTGATCTGAATGCTCGATATAAGTGAAATCTTCCTTAATCTACAAGGGCTCCGGCTGCAACACATGCATGGGGTCAGAAATGTACTTCCTCTACATAGACAAGTGGAACACATTATGAACACTTGCTAACTCAGACGGTAGAGCAACCTGGTAAGTGAGAGAATCAATTATGTCTAGTACTTCGAAGGATCCCACATACCTAGGGCTCAACTTGCTATTATGGTAACTATTGTTATAAGAAAATTCTATCAGTGGTAGATGATCATCCCAGTTGCCTTCAAAATCAAGTATGAACGCCCGTAACAAATCTTCCAAGGTCTGAATAGTTCTTTCTGACTAACCCTTTGTTTTATAACGAAATGTCGTGTTAAACTATAATCGAGTACCAAACACATATTGCAAAATTCCCCATAACTTGGGTACAAAGTGAGGGTCCCTATAAGAAACAATAGAGACTGATATACCATAAAGGCGTACTATCTCCTCTGCAAAAATGGTGGCCAACTTGTCCATTGAACAGGTCATCCAAATAGGTAAGAAATGTGCACACTTTGGCAGTCATTCTACAATCACCCAAATGGCGTCATGAGAAGAACATGTCTTAGGTAGTCCTGTAACAAAGTCCATGGTTATGTGCTCTCACTTCCATTCTGGTATCAGTAAGGGTTGTAGTAAACTTGCAGGTCTTCGATGTTCTGCTTTCACTTGCTGATACACTAAGCATTTGGACACAAATTCGACAATTTCTCTCTTCATGTTGCCCCACCAAAAAGTCTCACGAAGGTCTATAAACATCTTTGTGCTCACAGGGTGGATTGAGTAACATGGTCTATGGGCTTCCTTCAAAATCTCCCTTTTTAGGTTAGGGTCATTTGGCACACAGATTCTGTTACCAAAGCGAAGTACCTCACCTTGCAATGTGTATTCAGGTTTATTTCCATTCTTTGCCTCATCCATTATCTTATGTATGTGGTCATAAATTTTCTGGGCTGCTTTAATCTTATCAATCAACGTGGGTCGTATGACAAGGTTACTAAGCGAATTGTCATTGTTCGACCTCAAATTTTGACGTCGAGGTTCAGTTTCCTCATATCTTCTAATAAATGCCTCTGCTTGGTAATTAGGGTGGACAACGATGAAGATGACTTCCTACTAAGGGCATCGGCAACTATGTTCACCTTTCCTGGATCGTACTAGATATTGATGTCGTAGGCCTTCAGTAATTCTAATCACCGTCCCTGTCTCAAGTTTAACTCCTTCAAGGAGAAAAGTATTTCAAACTCTTATGGTCAGTGAATATCTTGCAAGGTTCTCTGTAGTATGCACCCTAGAATTTTATGAGAGGCATCACTAAATATTAGAAAGCCACCAGACCCACATGGAAAGCAAGTACAGGAGCCATGACAAGTCTTTTTTTCAATTCTTAGACACTATTCTCATATTCTTCATTCCATTCAAACTTGACTCCCTTTTGGTCAAGCGAGTTAGAGGTGTTGCTAACCGTGAGAACCGTTGCACGAATATCCTGTAACACTTGGCTAACCCTGAGAAACTCCATACCTCTGTCACCGTGGTAGGTCTGTCCAAATTGACGACAACCTCTATCTTTTGGTGTTCAACTGGTGTCCCTTCTTTGGACACCACATGCCCCAATAATGCAATATTATCCAACCAGAACTCACACTTCTTTAGCTTAGCATACAACTTCTTTTCCCGTAAAACTCGTTATACCATCCTTAAGTGTTGTTCATGCTCTTTCCTCGTCTTAGAATATATCAATATGTCATCATTGAACACCACTACAAATTAATCCAAGAAAAGGTTTGAATACTCTATTTATTAAATCCATAAATGTTACTGGAACATTAGACAACCCAAAAGGCATGACCAAAAACTCGTAATGCCCGTATCTAGTGTGAAAGGCCATCTTTGGCATATCTTCTACTTTAACCTTTAACTGGTGATATCCCGAACGAAAATCAATTTTCGAGAACCATTACGCCCTGTGTAACTGATCGAACAAATCATCTATACGAGGCAAAGGGTAAAGGTTTTTTATCGTGACCTTGTCCAGCTCTTGCTAGTCGATGCACAACCTCATCGTGCCGTTCTTCTTCTTCACAAGAAACATTGGCGCACCAAACGGTGAAGCACTACGACGAATAAACCCTTTGTCAAGAAGATCTTGTAACTGTGTCTTTATTTCATTCGACTCCATGGGTGCTATACGATATGACACTTTAGAGATAGGGGCAGTTCTAGGAATTAACTCAATGCTAAATTCGACTTCCCTATTGTGCGGCATTCCTGGCAAATTCTCCAAAAATACTTCAAAAAATTCCTTCACCACAAAAATGTCTTCTAGTTTTAACTCCTTATGCTGGGTGTTTATCACGTAAGCCAAGTACCCACGACATCCCTTCCTAGAAGTTGGTTAACTTGCAAAGCAGAAACCATAGGTGGACGGGATATAATATTAGACCCGTGGAAAGTAAATTGGGCTTGGCCTGGGATATTAAAGGTCACACTCTATGGAAGCAATCCACGGAGGCATGAAACGCTGCCAACCAATCAATTCCCAGTATGACATCAAATTCTAACATATCCAAGCAAATTAGGGTTGCGGTCAAATCTACCCTTAATATTGACTGAGCAACCTTTAACTACTTGATTCGTAACAATAGAATCCCCAAGTGGGGTAGAAATACATAGTTTGACGTCTAAAGGCTCTAAGCACTTGCCTAATCATTTAATAAAGGCATGAGATGCAAAAGAATGCGTAGTACCAAAATCAAATAACACATTTGCAAAAGTGAAAAAAATAAAGTGTGTATCTGTAACCACTGAGTCGGAAGCTTGCGCTTCCTGATGAGTCATCGCAAAAACTCTCGCCATTGTCCTGGGTTTTACAGCATCATTTCTTGGTTGATTTTGTGGTCCAGCCTTAGGACAATTCCTAGCGAGGTGCCCTTCTTATCCACATGCGAAACATTTCCTCGTTCCCCACTTACATGGTCAGCCAAGATGAAGCTGGTTGCACCTAAGGCATGTCTGTGGACCATTTTGTCCCCCTGTTCTAGGCGTTGAATACTCTTGAGGGTTTGGTCGTAGGTCATTCTTTTGCTAAGGTGGTACTCGATTTCTAGACCCTTTTCTCTGTTCGTTCCATATATGAGGATGCATTCCTCTGTTGACTTCTTGAGGTTTTGGGCACTTGGAAGTGTCACTTGACATGTTGCTTCCATGTAACTCGTTGTTCCTTGCCCTCTTCTTCTATTGGTCTCAAATTCTGAACAGATCCTCATTCCCCCTTTTCGCTATCAGGGTTTTATCTACCAATTCAACATAAGTTCTAAAACGTAATGTAGAAATACGAGACCGGACACCAAGCCATAATCCATTCTCAAACTTCTTAGGTCTTTTGGTTTCGGTGTCCACCAAATGAGGAGCATAGTGAGACAACTAAGTGAAAGAAACCTCGTACTCCTTGACGATACGGTTCCCTTGAGTTAGTTGCATGAACCTATCTCCATTTTATCTCTAACTGTTTAGGGGAAATACTTGTGGAGGAACATCTTTCGAAAACCCTCCAATCCATATTGGCAAGCTCTTCGGTCCTCACTCTTTTAACCCTCTTCCATCACTCATTGACTTCATCCCTCAGCATAAACGCGGCGAAAGTTACCTTTTGCCTTTCAGAGCACTCCAACACTTCAAATATATCCTTCAAGTCCGACAACCATGACTAAGTCTTAAAAGGGTCAATGGTGTCGGAGAAGGAGGGCGGGTCTAACCTCTTGAATTTCTCAATGGTAGAACCTCCAACTTCATCATTAGACGGTTGCGTCATCGTTGCGACCACATGTTGTTCTACCACCCTTGCTAGATTCTCAACCACCTGAAATACGTCCCCACCTTGAGCACCGTTCCCTCAAACCATTTTTAACCTACAAAAAAGCTTATTTGAGGATGCCTGACCTCCAAGTATAAATGAAAGTATTATAATAGTCTTTGCGTATAACCAATTCTATATAAATTTATTCTACAACCTTTCTTATCCCCAAAACATAATAGTATCTTATCATTCCCCTTTCTTTAACCGAGTAATGTATAACCAATATATTCTACTCCATCCCACATAATTTGATCAACTTTCTTTTTTGGGCTGTCCTACAAAAATTGCTCATCTCTAAATTAAGAAAGATTTTGTAGGTATTTTTACGTAGTTATCCTTTTTATACTTTTTTATTCTTTTTCTCTCTCCATATTTAAATCTACATCAACTCATTTTCTCTCTCCTGGCCCACTTTCTTACATTTTTTTATTAATCTCTCTCTTCACATTTAACAATCCACTTACTCATTTTCTTTCTCTCCTTGACCACTTTCTTCCATTCCTCTCTCTAAAGGGTAGAATGAGAAGCACACAATATATTAAATCCTTAATCTGCATGCAAAAAAAAGTTGATGAAATTATGTGGGACGGAGGGAGTAATATATAAGCAGATTAATAATTCATATTTATTGTCACGACCCGAACCCACGGCTGGGCCCGTGAACTAGGTCAGTGACCGACCGCAGGCCCATTGAATTCTTACCAAGGGCTCCGCCCGGCCTTAATGTAACCTGTGCATACTATTATTTGAATTTACTAAACTCTACACCATTAATAAGGTTTCTAACAGCCGGGTAAACAGTCTCACAACATTACTTAACAACTTATCATTTCACACACCCGACTCACAACCCAACTATGATTTTATGGTTACATGCTCATCTTACATTCTTACAAAGCAAAATACTAATATCCATGACACCACAAGGACGTTAAAGTACTATAGGGAATCACAACTTCTAACGATCGTCTCCACTAGCCTCAACCTCAGGATCCTTATCAACGTTGGCCCCGTCTAGGTAGTTCCCTGAAAAAAAAAAGGGAGTGAGCTAGAGCCCAACAAGCACATTTACCATATCCCAAAATAGGCTTTAAGATTCATAAGCATGCCACGGATCTTCAACTCAGATGATGAGTCAAAATCAAAAGATACAGTGAATATAAGTCGTTGGGTTGCATTTGAGTGAAATAGTTCTACATAATAGTAAAATAGTAGCACAATAATCATCAATAACTGCTCAACCGAATAATCTTCCAATTAGTATGTTGCGGTCAGCGTTTGGTCCCACTGACTTGGACCTGGAATCCCACCTCGGGATGATCATTATTGTGGAACCAAGGGCGACCACTAGCGACAGTACTGCGCTTCAACATTCTGTCAAGTTGACAAATACCCAAAATCTAACTTTCCCCCGTTAGATGTGGGGCACAGCAACCATTAACAAAGTTACATCTAGTACGGTAAACAAGGTTCACAATTAATTAGATCACGAACGTTTCATGGCAGCTCAACTCCATTTCTTATTCGTCGTTTAAAGCGAAAACAGTAATTTAGCACAAAAGGTTTCAAAATCTCTAACTGATACGCATAAACATGTTGGTACATATTATAATTGAAAATAAGGTTATAAGCAGGGATATGGCATAATGTACTTACTTGAATTACTAAGCGGATCTAGAATTTACACGAGTCTCGGTCCTAATCCTCCTTTGTTGGAACCTAAAATGATAAAGATTAAGGATATTAATTCTCGATGCTCAATTATGTGTTTTTACTCAGTTTGCCACATGGTGTGGAAAATTACCAAAATGCCACTTCTCGGGTGAAAAATTTACCAAAACACCCCCGGATGGCTATCACATCGAAAAAATCTCGAAAATACTTTGAAATATCCTTTTAAGCAACCTGAAGCCATTTTTGAACTAAAAATTACTTCATAATATTTCCCGCTTGAAAACCCCTAACCGGTATCCAAATCCAGCGTTCAGATGCCCGTTTTGCTAAAAATAGCTATCAGGCTCAAAATGTTACGAAATTTCAGACACTGAAACCTATTAGTAAGATAAGATTCTTCTAAAAATTTCAAATTAAAATAACCTGATTTGCTATATGAAATAAATCGAAAACCCATTTTCATCGTTACCCAAATTTAGCATCCTTTGCGAACACATAAAATTCGCAAAACATTTCACAGTGTAGATATTGCAAAAATAAGATAAGTCTCTTTTTTATACTTTGTCAAATTCTGCTTCTAACTATTTTTAACAATTCATTCAACACATTGCCTAAACCCTAGCCCCTTTAGCGACCATTACAGGTACTGTGAACAGTGTACATAATGTAACACCACCCAACTCATCATCTTAACAGACGAGACACCTTCTTCTTCCTGTTCTCCAATGTCGACAGCCACCCTCACAATTTCTCCATTTCACAACCTAATTCCACCCATCACACACATTACTACCTAACATACACACCCATGTATACACCCTAATACCCACATCACCCTCACAAATTTACACACAGTCACAACACAACAACTTTCCCCCGTTCTCCTTCACCCATAATAAGCACATACACCACACCACACAGCCACACACATTGCACCATCCCTCACCTCTTCCACTAACCCATACACCACCATATAACACACATACATGACCTTATACACAATTAACACACACACACATACACAGGTGCATTACGGCTGCTGTAGCAGCAGGGACACACCATACCTTCATCAACGCTAACAAAAATAAATCAATTAGACTCTAAAATTGAGTAAAGAGAGATTACCCTTTTAGGGTTTGATTTTTCCTTTCTTCTTCTTCTTTTCTCTCCTCTTTCTCTTGTTCTCTTTCCCTTTTTCTTTTCTTGCTCTATTTTTTCTCTTCTCCCAACCGAGCTCTGTTTCTTTCCTTTGGTCTTTTTTTTTTTTTTTTTTTTTCTGTTTCTTCTTTCCTTTCTCTTTCTCGAATTCTCTTTTCTTTTCTTTATTTGCCTTAAAATTATATCCCTTAGTTTATAATAAAAATTAGATTAGTCACCCCATAAGCCAAGTAGATGGTGGCAGTATTAGAAGAATTTCTTTTTCTAAGAGCTTGATACATATAAAAGAAAATTTTCAAAATTGCAACATAGCCCCCAAAGTTTTCATATTTACAAAATGACTCCAAAACTTTCTAAAATTATATTTTGACCCCATAATCATTTTAATCTCATTTTAACCTTTCACACTCTACTAATATCCAAGTATCGCCCAAAATTATTGCCCTTCCATTTTTTTTTCCCGAACCAACCGATAATTATTTATCACTCAAAATTATTTCTAACGCCTCAAAAAAGTGCGGGGTTTTACAGTTATCCTAGTGGTTGAACAACAAACGACTCACACTATAACAAAAATCCAATATATAACTTTGCCAAATGTAATTATTTTATTCCACAAGCATTTGTCCAAATGCATATAGTTCAAAGAGAAAGTTAAATAAAGAAACATTCGGCCCATTCTCCTAATTCGATGACTCATTATCTTATCCTACTTTTTCCCCACTAAGTTCCTTCATGGTCTTATCCCAGCTATCACCTGCTTCAAAACGTGATCATGCTTCTTAATTTCCTTCTCCGTGTTAGCACAGACTTCCTCAAGGTCCTTCCAAGCTTGGTACAGTTCCCTCTACAGGAAGGCCTTCTCTTTCTGAAATCTATCTCTTGATGTGCTTTAATCCTACCATGCCTAAGATATCCTCCTCTGCCAGAAATAGGCACCCAAATGGTCCTTTACTCTTTTCCATGGCGGGTTCAATAGGGATTCCTTGGCTAGACATACTACTGCTAAAATGAAAAGAAAGGGCGCCAGATAACAGGCATAATATATCTTACATAAGATACTCGACCAATTACACAACTCCCAAACCCTAGTCTCTAATACTCTAAAGGATTCACCCCCTACTCTAAGGTATAGCCTAGTAGTAAGGTACTATACTTATAGGTTCACAAAACCTCGCTCCGATACCATTTTTGTCATGACCCGAACCCCACGGGTAGCCTATAAGCTAGGTCTGTGACTGGTCACAAGCCCATTAGACTTTCACCAAGGATTCTGGCAGGCTTTACTATAACTTGTACATAAACTCTATAACCAAATTACCAGGTCTAAACCATTAATAAGACTACCAAGGGTTGTACTTATAGATTCCTCAAAATACGTCGCTAATAAAATCTTCATATATTCAATTAACAAGAAAATTGAAATTTCATGGGGAGCTATGCTCCGAAAAATTCTCAAAATAAATGTTGTTAAGTACTACAATGCCAACAAGGATTATTAGACATTTTAAGGGGACTTCAATCCTCTAACAGTCGTCTCTTGCAACCACATTCTCGTGACTCTCATGAGTGTCAGGTCTAAATATGTAATCGCCTGAAAAATATAAAAGAGTGAGCCAGGGCCCAATAAGCACACTTGCCATATCCAAAATAGATTTAGTTTTTCATCGCATGCCATGGTTTTCAACTCAAAGCTAGTAAATTAATTCATAAGAGATACGATGCATATACTTTGTGAGAACATATCAATGTTTGAGTGAAGCAGCTTCTGAGAGATAAAAAAAACAAAAGCATGTTAACCATCAAGTAAATATTCGATCAAATATTTCTTTACAAAGGATGTTGCGGTCAGCGTTTGGTCCCACTGACTTTGACCCAGAATCCCACCTCGGGATAATCAACATTGTGGACGCAAGGGCAACCACTAGTGTAATACCCCAAACTTTGGGAGCAAGTTAATACAACTATCCGGACTCCAAAAAATAAATGGACGGTAATTTTGGGCAATGCCCGGGTATTACTAGCATATTGGAGCTTAAAAGAATTTTGGGGTAAAAACATAATTTTTGAAATTTTGGGAGTATTTTTGTAATTGTGAAAAACTTTGGGGGCATAATGATAATTAATGGTTTTAGCGATGAAAATAATAAAATGACTGTTAGTATATATTTTTAGTGATGTTTAATCAAATCAAGAATGATTAGAATGACTTTGGAGCTTGAATACAATTATAAGAAATTTGGGGCTACTTTGCAAATATGAAAACTTGAGGGCTTAATTTGCAATTTTTGAAAGTATGCATGATGTGTCAAACTTTGAGGATGAGTTAGCCACCTTTTGCTTGTTGCTTTGTGACTAATCTAATTATATTATGAGATATAGATAGGATAAGATATCGAAAATATGTGGGTAGTGGAGCTAGAGAGTAATAGATTATTAGGAGGTAGGATTACTTTACTTAAATGACTATTTATAATATCTTCAGGTATGGAGAGAAAAATTTAAGAACTAGAAAAATAGTAAATAGGAACTTCAAAAAGGTTCAACCATATGGGTGTTTTCCCTTAACAATAGTAGAGTTAATTACACTAGGCATTCCTGAGATTTCAGCTTATTACACGCGGCTATGGCTAACTATGGAAGTTGCATTCCGCTACATTTTTTTGTTTTCAGATAAAAAAATTAGTGAATAGGCAGTAATACCCATCAGAGCAAAATAAAATTACTAAAAATGTCATTGGTACAACCCACCACAGTCAAAATCTGCTTAGACTATTTCACCACACCACCACCACCAGAGGTCACACACGCCTCCCTCACACATTGGCTCCACGTCTCCTGCATTTAGGATGACCCAAATTCACAGTTGCTCCCCTTTACATCTTCAACAGTAATAAATGGCCATGATGGTGGTGGATCGTTGGAAAGGAGTCTGGAATTCGTGTGGTGAATCAGTGAAATAGGTTTTAGATCTGGAAGGGAAATGGGTTCGTGGTGGGATAGTGTTTGGATTTCCCAATTTGTGTGTGTGTGTGTGTGTGTGAGAGCGTGTATGTGATGGGCTCAGGTGGTTTCTTTAATTTAGACGGTTGAGGCTGGTGGCGTGTTAAAGAGTTTCGTGTTTGGTGGCAGTGGAGGGGAGTCGACATTGAGGGTGATGGTGGTAGTGATGGGCAGTAATTGGTATGCATGCATTGTGTGTGATGGGAAGTGGTTTGACAATGGGAATTATAGGTGGTTGAGCGGTGGCCGGTGGCAAATGGAATGGATTTATTGGTGGGATGGTGTTTGGAGATTCTCAAAATGTATGTGTGTGTGTGTGCAGAAAGTAGCCTTGAGCTAGACATAAGCGAAGAGATATTAGGCGTCAGGGGCAGTAGGGCGTAAGCAATGGCTGGGTGTCAAGGGTGGCTGGTCGTGGGCAATAAGCTGGTATTAATGAAGATGACTTCCTAAGGGTAATTTTGGTATATCAGAACAAATATAATGATTCCCTAAACTTTATTGACGGTTCCTTAACGGGAGGGAGCGTTTTGTAAAGCTACTACATCAGAGTATAATTTCAATAGTTAGGAGTAGCCTTTTGTGCCAACAAGGGTTGGTTCAGCAGTCCCCAAGATCCCAACTCAGGTTCCCCACCTGAGTTCGAATCTTACCCGTCGCACTTGTTGGTGGCAAACTTACGTCCTCGCCCTACATGTGCTCCACACACGGGTCCTTGTGTGCTCCGGCCCCGACATAGGTGCGGAAATCGAGGGCTCAGATGTATGTGGTGGCCTTATAGGTCCCCGAGGCGCAATGCTCCCTGCCGGTTGGATTAGAGCCTTACGGTCCAGCCTTTTTATAATAATAAAAAAAGCAGTAGCCTTGTGTGATAAACTAAAACCTTAATAGTGTTATTTCGCTTTTGGTATTGTATTTATATCTTTTACAAATACTTGTCCAATATTAATTCTTTGAGAAAAGTTAAAAAAATATTTATTTGCGTATGTTCACTTAAAGGCTTCGAAAGAAGACCTCGTTTATGGGTTCAAGAGAGAGTGAAAGTCGGAAGGTAGGATAGCCTTATGGTTGTTAACTCACGACTAATTCTAATTTTCATGAGAAGTATCATAGGTCTCACATTCATTCACTCATATACAAGCATGTCAATTTTTAGGATAGCATCCTAAGACTTCAACATTTGATGATTGCTTTGAGATGTTGATGAAGATTACACTAGTATGTTTGCACTAATTTTCATATAACTAGTCTATTCACGACTTGATTGTGTTGATGACGAGGACCTTAACTCTAGGATCTTTGTCTTTGCATTTGTGAGAATCTTGAATTAAAAACTTATGTGCAACGTACTTTTGGACTTGCAAACTCAGTAAGTTTCAATCGATTGGAACAATTTTTTAATCGACTAAAAGTTATTATGTTTTGATTAATGGCTTTTTCGGTCGAAACATCAAAATCGAAAGCTTTGATCAGAAGTTTAACCAGCTTTTGTTTTCTTTATCCAAAGGTTTCAATCGATCAAAGCCTCGATCAAGAGAACCGTTTTCCCAAACTTTTTATTTTCGTAATCGAAAGCTTCATGTTGATCAAAAGGTGAAACTCATTTAAAAATGTTTTTTGACACTCTGAAGCATTGGAGTATTATTTTGTCGATGAACTAGTATTTGTCGCTAATTGAGCCTTGACCGTTGTCACGACCCAAATTTTAGAGACACGAGAATAAAAGTCAAGTAACCTAAAATATTATAAATTTCTCCAGAACGCGGTATTAGAACATTTAACTACATCTGTCTAAAATAAAAATATATGTCAAACTAGCTTAATAAGGTTAAATAATCTCGGATTGCTCCTACATGGATTACCAACACAAATATATAAAAAAAGTCATGTTTTAGTTAAAGTATCAAAGTAGCTAAATATCTCACCATAAATGATTAGCTCTCAGGCACAAAGCCCCAGATCGAATTCCTTCTACTAAATACTTAAACGAAAATAATAAGGGTGTGAGCCAAATAAATGCCAAGTGAGGTTACTCAATTGACCAACTGAAATGGATATTTCCGAGAAATCAAGATGACATGCATACATAACTTAACAAAAATGGATTCCTAGTACAAAGACAGACACAATAGTAGTCATTCAGAATTAAGGTCACACGCGTCATCACATGCACGTGAGACTGGTTTGGAAATTAAGATCACGATCTCTGACTTATTTCACTGAGTTAGTCAACATTCCGATCTGCGTGAGTAAGTAAAGAAAGAAAAAGTCATAAATACGGTGACATGACTTACTAGAATATAAATATCAATAAAACTAATAAACACCAGCAAGTTGCCTAGACAAAATCATTGATAAGACGTACTCACTGAGTGGCCATCATAAGACATATTCACTAAGTGGCCGTGACGCAAGTAATGCAACACAAAGGCCATATAAAGTGACAAAGCATAGACAATTTGAAGACGCCATACTAGTCACACAAGCTTGTAATTTAGCTCAAAGACAATAATTTGGGCGATCTTCCACAGAAGTTAATGTCACCAAATTTAAGTTCGACTCGTTTGGTCTTTACTTAATATTGTAAACTGTACTTGTTTTTAAGTGCTTTATTTCTTTTATAATCAAAGAACAAGTTGTTAGGACGATTTCTTATCTAAGTAGATCCTTTTATCTTTTTCTTTGGCTTCAACCCCTTTTGTAATGGGGCAAATCACATAAATCGTGCACCATTTAGATGTGGATCATAATGAAATCGCGAATTGATTTAGTGAAATTAACAGTATGAAAAGTCAAACTCGTACATCCAGAACTCCAGTCTTTCTGGAGTGGTCATCAAGCATGAAACTAGAATGGCATTTAATGAGCTTCGCTAGAGAAAAACGTGCAATGGACACATTGAACTTGCCAACTCGTGGTTTCTGAGATTAGCCACTCTTCTCTCGGACAAAAGCTTACTCATGAAGGCATAAAACAACATATGTAGTGTTTACGAATCACGTGATTGACATCTCTCTAAACACATAACTAATAAGTGATATGGAGTAATTGTTTTGAGTCGCCCCTATACTTGAGTGTCTCAAATTTCATGTTTACGTGCACTCGTATCCGCACTTGATCGTGCATGCACGCTGCATGCAATGTGTCACTCAACTACATGCCTTATCGTTTGTCAATGATTATATCTATAAACAATTGATGTCAATTAGGAGATTTAAAGGCACTTGGGCCCGATGGGTGCCCAGGCATCGTGTTCAAAAAGTGTTGGGGCATCATGGGATAGTTGGTGACCTCTGTCGTGCTCTCTTTCATTCACTCTGGTAGGCTTTTGCGGAGGTGAACCGTACTTACCTTGCCTTGATCCCCAAAACCAGGTGCCCGGAATCGCCTGGGGACTTTCGGCCCATCAGTCTGTGTACTGGCATTTATAAAGTCATCTCTAAAGTGCTGGTTAACCAGTTGAAGCCGGTAATGTCAGAACTGGTGTCGCCCTACCAAAATGCTTTTCTTACCGGTCGATGTCTTGTTGATAATGTCCTGCTCGCGCAAGAGCTTACTGACTGTGTGCACAAGCGCACCAAAGGGGGAGTCATCTTAGTGGCTCTAAAATTGGACTTGAGTAAAGCTTTTGATCAGGTTCGTTGGGACTTTGTTTGTGGGATTTACTCGGTCCTAGGCTTTCCCTTGAAATGGGTCCAGCTGATTCAACAGTGCTTATCCTCGGTTACTTACTCTCTCCTGGTGAATGGGGCCCCCACTCCGTTCTTCGCTCCCTCTCAAGGTATTCGATAGGGTGATCCCTTATCTCCGTATCTTTTCCTACTTTGTGCAGAGATGCTCTCGGCCAGCCTCCTCCAGAGGGAGCAACGTGGGCTGTTTCAGGGCATCAAGACGGGGAAATACTCACCATCGGTTTCAGACCTTCTTTACGCCGATGATATTTTCCTCTTTCTACGACTGTCCAAGGATTCTATGAAAGATATTGCGGTGGTTAAACATATCTTGCACGATTACTGCTGCTTTTCGGGGCAGAGTATCAATTGGGCAAAATCATCCCTAGTCATTAGCCCTAATGCTAGTTCTGAGAAGCGTATGCTAATTGAGAGGGGGTTTGAGTTTTCTGACTCTTCGAATTTTGGGAAATACCTGGGCATCCAGCTGGACATAGCTGTCAATAAGAAGGAGATTTTTTTATCGCTGGTCCAGCAAGTACAAGATGGCTGTGCGCATTGGCTAGGTCTGTTGTTAAATAAGGTCAGGCGTGCAACGCTTATTACTTCGGTCCTCTCTTCCTTACTCGTTAATTATATGTTTGTTTTTAAATTCCCTATGGCTGTCTATAACCAATTAGATCAAATCTTGGCTCATTTTTGGTGGTCTGATGAGGCCTCGCATCGTTCTATCCACTGGATAGCGTGGCCTTCGCTATGCCTCCCGAAAAGCCGTGGCGGGTTAGGATTCCGTGATTTTCGGGCATTCAATCAATCCTTGCTTACCAAGCAGGCTTAGAAAATTTGGCCCAGTCCTCAGAGTCTGGTTGCGCAGGTACTTAAGGGGTGGTACTTTGCGCGACGACACTTTCTTCAACTGCCTCAACCTCGTTCCTATTCTGGGATTTGGAGGAGTGTCCTCGATGGGCAACGCATTCTCAAACAGGGAGTGCAATGGCAATTTGGTGATGGACGATCGGTCTCGGTATGGATGGATTGGTGGTTGCATTGGGCGCCTCCGCACATTTTATAATCATACCGTTCTACCGTCAACGCGGATTGGACGGTCTCCCACCTGTTTATTGCCAATACCTTTGACTGGGATTTGAATATACTCCTTCACATCTTCCCTGAGGCCATTATCTATCAAATCCTACAACTTTGACTATTACCGTCGGGGTCACCGGATCGCTCGCACAATGTCTTTTGTCAGGGTGACAGTTTTTCGGTAGGCTCCGCTTATCGCTTTCTTGTTAGGACAAGTGCTATCGTACCCCATTCACAATATCCCCTGACTCGCACCTTTTGGTCTCGGCTTTGGAAACTCCCGATCCCACAGAAACTCAAATTCTTCCTATGGCAATTTAGTCACCAATGTTTACCACTCTTGTCAGAGTTACTGAAACGTCACTGCCCAGTCAGTATCTCCTGTCCATTATGTTTCACATGCCTGGAAACCCAAGAACATCTATTTTTCGACTGTGTCCGTGTTCGATCAATTTGGGAATTTTACTTGGAAAACCAAATATTCCCCTTGTCACCGGTTCCTTCTGTTTCCCGCTGGCTCTCACATTGGTTCCTTCAATCGGCTACTTCTAGGTCCGCGGCTATCAGTATCTGCCTGCGGAGCATGTGTATCGCAATTATACTCTGGTCCATCTGGTTAGGCTACAACATCCTGCTCTTTAGGGGAAAAAAATTATGTGTTGGCTCAATCATTGCTCAATGTCGGGGTCTTTTGTATAGCATCATTCATACCTCGGCCTTTCAAATTTCTTGCCGCAAGGCTGACTGTACCGCTCAAACATACCCTGATGTCATTGTCGAATGCGTTGAACACTTTTATCCCCCGCTTCACTCCATTTATTTTTTAGATAATTGCGACTGTCCACTTTGACCTTCACCAGTATTTTGCTCAATTTCAGTTGATGGGTCCTCTGTAGATCAAAAGTTTGGGGTTGGTCTGGTGCTGTTGAACAGGGTGTGGTCTCCAGTTGGGGCAATCGTAGACACCATTTCGGCTAAGGATGAATTTGATGCTTTTCATTTAGCCTTGCAGCTTGTTCTCAACAGGGTTGTCAGGCTCCAATATTATCATCTTATCCTTCTATTTCCTGATTGCTCTTTTCTGATGCAGTTGACCGCGAGCCTTAGGAACTGTTTGACTGCACCCAACATTTTGTGTACAGTTCAACCTAACTGCAGAAGTTTGCACTCAGTGCTGGCCACACAAGGGAAACCAGCTCATTTACGGCTTTCATCAGCTTTAGCGGCTTTTGCGACCCAATCTGCTGCGGCGGTTCGATAGGAATGGATCGTTGATGTACAGTCTGCCTAATGCAGGGCATGCCGCGTGGCCCTACCCTTGTGGTGTTTTTGACGTTTGTAGTTAGAATTCTTTTGACCTATGGATGGGGTGGTCATCCTCCTTGTTGGATGTTTTTCCTTTTTCTTTGTACATCCGATTGTTTATATCTGGTATATATTTCCTACTATTTCCACAAAAAAAAAAAAAAAAACAATTGATGCCTATGGGCTGGTTGACCAGCCTTTACAAAAGACACTAAAGAAGAAACCCAAGTGACAAAGCGGGTGCGAGTTCGAGTGTGTGAAATTGTCAATTTTAGAAGTTCACGAGTGTTGATGGTGCTTCAGATTGTCAATTTTAAATACAATCTTACTTCATTTTAGTGTTAAAGTTACACAAATTTACTTGGTCTTCCTATTCCATGAATGTTATAAATGATGCTCTACAATGTGCAAAATGTATATTTAATTTGAAGGTCCATCCCGATTATGATGGCATGTCTAAGTATGATGGATGGAGGCCCGTCATGGTAACCGACATGTCCATGGTTCCAGTCGGGGTAACAATTGTCTCATCTTCATTACAATGACAACTCACAACATCGATATCTGGCAAAATTCATAAGCCAAGACAGCGTCTAAGCCGTGTTTTGACTCACTCAGATTGCAAGTTTGAGTATATGAGTCACAGGGCTACAGCAAACCGACATGGGTCGCGAAGATCTCGGTGCATAGCCCACTACCACATTGGCGAATCGTGTCTCTTAAGAATATACTACATTCATATCCTTCGAACGAGCAACCTTTTCAAGCATAAATTGTTGCACATACCTCGTGTATGTGGTAGCTAGGAGCATAGTTATGAATACCGTACCCGGAATGCGTACCGTTTTTTTTATAAAATGGTACGTACCGGTACCGTCTCAAAATTTTCATCAATAATATACATTTGTAATATTCATTAATTGGCTAACTAACAAAATATACATTTTTTTTTTTTTACTAACAGCTCTAGAATAATCTGTTTGTCATATAAAACTTGAATTACGTTAATTTTCAAATAAACTAAATAACTTATTCAATTGAATTATCTCCTCTAAGATTATCCCCATTTTCAACGATCTCATTTGCAAATTTTTGTGTAAGAATAGATTGTTTGTTCAATAATAATGTCTTCAGGTTCAAGAATAAGCTGTGTTTTTGTGTGCTCGCGCACACGTGTGTAAAGCAGTACATCATATAGATGAAAGAATGTGATAAAAGCTTCCAAGTATAAAGTAAATCAAAACTAAGTGAATATTATGAGCAAGAAATTATAGAGGCTTTGATTGATATAAAATAACTTAAGAGTGTTTTTCTATTTAGTCTTTATATAGTCAATTTACAAAATTTCTAACAAAATTTATTACTTTTTTTAAGGAACCGGTACAGTACATAATATCTCGGCCGGTACGTAATTCTCGGCTGATATCAGTACAGAGCGGTATTTTGATCGATACAAAATGTAAGGGGTGCTATACTAATAAAAAAAAACGGTACGTACCGACCGGTACGGTGTTGATAACTATGGCCGGGAGCTGTATTACATTGAGGATAGACGCATGATCCAATAATCTTAATATTGTGCACCGTTTAACTGCAAGTGAGCAAGCCTACCCTTTTTCGTTTACTCAAAAACAGAATGAGAATCATGCCCGTTCGAGAAAATTGCATGTCTAGGAAAGAAAAGGAGAAAAATATGAATATTGCAGATCTGCGTGAGGAAAACAAAAAACTCTTAAACTGCTGCTTTATGTGATGATGATGATGAAGTCTATGTTGTTCTTCCTGCTTTTCTGGATGAGGGAACTCCGAGATCCTCTTCTTCCCTACGGTCTTCCTTCAAGGCCAGGAGAGGCATTAAGTTTGGAGTTTCCAAAGCATAAAAACGAGATGATGATTTCTTTGACCCCTTGGAAGCAATCATTATCCTGCGCCTCTTGTTAAATGGATTCTCTCGCTTCTCAATCTCCTTCACTGTGCCCACATCTGCTAAGTTCCCGAATGAACGCGATTTCCCAGAATAGAAATTGGACAATCCCTGCCTACACCATCATATCATATATAATCAACAAGTAAGTAATTTTGAGAAGTAACTTAATTTGTCCACACCATTTTTAGCTATCCTTTGGGACAGGAAAGGGCCTCAAAAGCCATTAGTGGCATCCCATTCCAGCAAGCCCGTCTTAATAATCATCTTCTTTCTTTTCATGTCATCCTAATAATCATGTCAATTTATATTTTTCTTTTTTAACGTACTTTATTTTGTACGGTATGTTTTACATAATATAACAAAATATGTTAAAAAAAAATCTGCTCACTAACTAGCTTTCTACGTCAACGATGATTCATTCACAAAGGATAAGTCGGCGTATGACAATCAATTTTGGCTAGTTCTAGAAAAGCTACCGCTATGTTTAGTTACCCTTTTTTCACTTTATCTTTTTAAGTATTTTTTTTTTGGGATCAGTTATCCTTTTTGAGTTTTCAAATTTATGTTTTCAAGTTTTTTTTGTTTGTTTATTATTTTCTAAATTCGGGTTTCAAGAACACTAAATACAAACACTATTCACAAACTCTTTGCATATTTATTTTTATTCACAAACACTATTCACTCATCTAAACCTTCAAACCAATTTAATTATTTAATACTGTATTACTTTTGCAATTATCTAAACAAGTCAACACACGTTTTTTATGAAGGCAACTTCTTTCACACTGTTCAGAACAGAACATAAAGAAACAAAAAAGGCTTTTGCATAACTAATCTCAAAACAAAAACAGTTGGTCGGAAAAATATAAAGTCTAGCATGAGTATCAGATAGTTAGCGACAAAATCAAGAGGGAGAGAAACTGACTCACTTGATGGGCAGAGACTGTTCCAGAGAATCCAAAGAAGCCAGGCTTCCATCTGACTTGCTCTCCACCACCTCCTCCTCCTCCACTTTGTCGTCCTCGCTATCACTCGCAACGCCGATCGATGAACCCTCCGACGACGACCCATCAAAAGTATTAGAGAAACAGGGAACTGGAACAACCTGCAGGTCATGCGCCGGCGGAGGCGGAAACAAGTCGGCGGCGACAGCTGGAGCCACGGCGCCTTTGCCGAACAACATAGGCATGGACATGGTTTTGGGGGTTTGTACGGAGTTCACCCTTTTTCTCTAACATTCGACTTGTTGTGCGGCTGGGTTTGGAGGGGCAGTTTTATTGCCATGGATCGAGATAGAAAAGGAAGGTTTTCGCAGTTTAAGCGTGAATGGTGGGAAAGATTTTCGGAGAAGTTTAATGTGAGAGAGTATAGGGAAAGATCGAGCCAAGGTGTACTCTGCTTGCGTCTATCTCTACTGCCATACTATTTACTGGCAAAAACTCCCGTGCTATGCACGGGCACCTAATTTTATGAACAAAATGGAAATTTTGCTAAAGCTACTTACTTTTTTTTTTAAGAGAAAAGTAAAAATATATACCAAGATGAACAGAGAGAGTTACAAAGCATGTCAAAAGACAAGTAAAAGACAGTCGGATGACATCCCATCTGATAAGCATTGCCATAAAAAAAAATCATACAACAACACTAGGGTTTGTTTGACAAATTATTTTTTTTGGTTTTCAGTTTTTAAAGAGCAGTTTAATTTTTTTTTTTTACAAAAACAAGTGGGTGTTTGATAACCCAATTTTTTTTTTGGTGTTTGGTAACCCTTTTTATTTTGACTTTTTTTTTTGGTGGTTTGCGGTGGCGGTGGTGGGGCGTAGCGGTGGTCGATGGTGGTGGCGGCCGGAGGTGGCTGCCGGCAATCGCCAGTGGTTGAAGGTGGCTGCCGGCAGTCGCCAGCGGCTGGAGGTGGCTGCCGGCGGTGGTCGCCTGAGGTGGCTGCCGGCAGTGGGAGGGTGGTGGTGGTGGTCTAAAAAAAAAAACCAGTTTTTTGAGTTTCTTTTTTGGATAATTGCGTAAAATACCCCTGTGGTTTGGGGTTGTTGCAAAAAAGCCCATGTTGTTACAAAAATTGCAAAAGGACACCGGAGATTGCAAAAATGTTGCAACCGTCAAAAAAATCGTTCAAACTGACGGCGTGTGATGTTCACGCTCCTGAAGAGTGCGTTTGGTAAAGATTAACTTAACGAAATGACAAAAATACCCTTTATTTCTTCTTCCTTCCCCAAATCCTAAACCCTAACCACCACCCATTTCTGTCACCACCCATTTCTGTCACCACCGTCGCCTCAGCACAATCACCGACGTCGCAGCCGCCTGTTCTGCGCAATCGCCGCCCCCTCAAGCCAAAACCCTAGCCGCCACCTTTACCAGGCCCCATCGACCACCACCACCCCTTTTTTCTGCCACCACCGTCCAGCCCCGTGTACCTCCGAAGCCGCTAGCCCCAACCACCCACAGAGACCCCTATGTCACCGTCGCTAGCCCCTTCATCAACCCAAGCCAAGTACACCGCCCCCACCGGTGCCTTCCACCCACTGCGAACTCCACGTCGCCATCGCCTTCATCACCCCAACCTCCTTGTACCGTTGCTAGCCTTGCCATCAACCCCTGCCACTTGCGTTGCTGCTAGCCCCGCCACCAACCGTAGCCTATTGCGCTGCCTCCACTAGCCTGATTCACAAACCACAAGCCTATATCTACAATTCAAAAAACAAACCTAGATCTACAATTAGGGCCAACCCTAGATCTACAATTCGGGCCAACCCCAACCCCGCCAGGCGCTGCCACCACTTGCCCTGTCCACCCTCCATAAACCTACGTCGCCGTCGGCCAGCCCTGCCATCAACCCTATCCACATGCGCCGGCGCCGCCACCACGAGCACAGCCCTGTTGTCCAATATCAACACCATTCATACCCAAAAATAAAAAAAAAAGACCTAAGATCTACAAATTACAGTATATATAGAGGGCAATTTAGACATTTTCATCATTCTGTTACGGGAATCGTCGATTGCAACACTTTTGCAATCTCCGGTGTCTTTTTGCAATTTTTGTAACAACATGGGCTTTTTTGCAACAACCCCAAACCACAGGGGTATTTTACGCACTTATCCCTTTTTTTTTACTCTTCAGTTTAAAAACTGGTTTTTTAAATTGGAGAAGGAAAAAAAAATGGTTACCAAACGCACTTTTTTTTTCCAATTTTCAAAACTGAAAAAAAAAGAGGAAAAAAAAGTGTGTCAAACGTAGCCTAACTAAACTAATATTTTTTTTATGTGCACAAAAAAAGATAAATAAAAACAGATAAAGACTAACTACAAAATGTAGAAAAGATAACAACGAAAAAGAACTAGATAAAAATGAAAAGAAGACAGCTAATTAAAAGACTCCAACAAACTGCCAGACACGTGTCTCCGTCGATGCCACGTGTCCTCGAACTCCGTGACCCACTCCGGCACCGGGAAACCACCGCCTCCGACCAACACGCCGCCGCCGATTCCAGGGAACATCAACCAAAACCAAATGGAAATCCTTCCAAATCAACAAGAAACCGGAGCTAAAGACCGACAGTATCCCTCAAAACCACTGGCAACCACCTTAATACAACAGAAATACCACCTTCACCAACAGCAAACCGCGATCTCCCACAACTTCTTGCAATCGGTATACAAACTCGCCGCGAAGCTACACCATTGTTACTCCGTAACGGCCAAATCAAGCTTAATCAAACAGAAAACACAGCCGCAGAACCACACCACCACAACACAACCAACACATCTTTCTAGTATCTAGGGGGGAGGGGGATCAACTAGGGGGGAAGGGGGGGAAATAAACTCTAGAAGAAATGACCTAGACCTAAACTCCCCTGCCTTCTCCAACCCGTGGCAACACGACATATGAACGGCAAAATAACCCAAGGAATCAGACATCTTACCCTTCCATCGAAGCCACAACCTATTTCCGGCGCCAAATCTACAATATACCTTCAAATTGGACCACCTGTCGCAACGGAACACCCAGCAACCTTACCACCCGAATCTCGCACAAACCCTAATCAAAACAACTAATTGATTACCACATCACCACACGCTAGGAAAGCCGGCGGTGGTGACGGAAACAGACACGGGATGAGTTTTATAACTATCAAGGTGAAATATTTCTGATGTAGTTGTTCTATTTTCTTGTAATTTTTTTATCATCTTGAAAAATAGCTTTAGTTACTCATGTAACTAAGAAGACAATTCGAGTACAAAAAGATCGAAGGAAATAAAAGTTTGCTTGCAAAGGAAGCCAAACATCTCCATTTGAAGTTGTGTTTGATTTGATCAACCTGCCAAGCTCAATTTTAGTAAATTAAGAAATAGGCTCAAAATTTTGTATTAGTTTTGTTTTCCATATGATTGTAATATTTACTCTTACGTAAGTCGATATTCTTGAAAAATAGCCTGACTACTAATATTATGACATCACTTTGAGTTCTACGCCACCTCACTTACTCAGAAGTCGCGCGTGGGAGCCAAATTTCAGAGGTTCATGGCACCTAGATCGATCTTCTCGTTTTTGTAACTAAGAAGACAAACATTTCTGTTATTAATAGAATTCTCCATATTAATGTAAGAAAAAAAGTTGTAGCATCGCAAGTTCACATCAACGCGCAATCGTATCGTATGCGAATAATCTGTTTCAGCAATATCATCACGCCCCACTATGCCCTACCATGACCGATAAATTTACCACATTTTCATTAAAGAACAAAACGAAACCTTGAGCAATATCTGTCACGTACATCAGATGATGCTTCAGAACTTGTCAATATCGGCAGCTGAATTTTTTAAGTTTATTATCTATTCTTGTAAAAATTCATAAGGCCGAGGAGACACTGGCGTATGTGTGGACAATGATGTGGCAGTAAGAGTGTGCGCTCTGAAACCAAGGCCAAATTCGAGCATCCCACCTACCCAAAAGTCGAAAAAAAAACGAATGAGAAAACCAGGTGTGGGGATCCCTGAATCTGGATAATTAGATACAGGGCTGCAGCAAAACAGGTTGATGGCACCCAAGTATAGCTGATAAGCCGAAAGTCCTGATAAGAAACACAATCAACACATCTCCCCTCCACTTCAAAGCCCCCCCACAACCCTTCTTATTTCTATGTTGATGCTATTAGTTGGAATAGTCAGTGCTGCAACATGGTGGTGCTGAAGCTGAACCTACTTCACCAATTGGCAAAAGCTTGGACCAGGTAATCTGTTGGTTCCAGTTCAGAGAGAATTGGGTTGCTTAAGCACCTACAACCAAGTAAGGTGCCTTGGGAGTAAACAAATCTTTCAACTTTTTTTTGGCGTGAAATGGGGTCGGTAATTCAACCCTGCCCCATCGCCCATGACAACCCACCAATTAATTTGGATGCTGCAGTGACCTTTTCGCTAAAATTTTACAAAAGATTCAGTTCAAGAACACAACTAATTCAAGAACAGGAGCAGATAAATTTTATAACTAACAGATCAGATGAGCTCGCTCAAACTATATGGCCATGAATTATCAAGATGAACATGCATCTCTTCAAGGTTCTCAGACATGTATAACATTTCTTTAACTTATGATGCGGGCGATAAATTGAATGTCTTGAAGATTCAATTTATGGCGAATAATTGTACAGGAAAGCAATTATAAGGATTTTCACTGTTACTAACCTAGCAACTGAATCAATGAGTGACGATATCAGATACAGCGAATAGCTGTAATGCCAATTTTCTTCTACGAACCTGAAAGAGCGGACCCAGTAAGATTCAAATCACCATTTGCCTGCTGTTCTTCATGAATATAATCCTTCTGACCCATCTGGAAAGATGGTAGTAACATGTTCTTTAGCAAGTTCAACCAACCAACAAAATTGCGTATCAGAGGAAACAATTGGATATGACATATCCCTCGAACATCAATATATACGAAGTAACTGGCAAGATGTCTAGCAACTGAGAATGGATTTGACCTTTCCGGTAACAATGGCTTTGTGATACTGATTAGGATGTCATGTAACACTAGTAGTAGGAGAAGTGCGATATTGATCTGCTGCCCCTCCATTACTGAACTTCTGACTAGGCTGCCTGACTCTAAAACTACCATACTTGACAGGTTTTGGCTGAAACAAAGAGTTAAGCATTTTCTCCAACGACTGGGCAGTGTACTTCGCGTACTTGCTGGCGCTAGCGTCTTGCTCGATCAGGGGCCCATAGTTCTGCATGTAACTCCGATAAACAGGCACAACTGCTTGCATTATAAGCTGGCACGTTCTCTCCCGCAAATCTTTTTCAACCACAACCCAGTTGGACTGTTTCTTATACATGTCATCAAAAGCTTCATTAAAACCTTTTAGTCTTTTCTTAACAAGATCGCGAGCGGTAGCACGTCCACCAGAGAACAGAATCAGACCTTCCCTACTTAAAAGAGCAGGAAGCTTCCCCCAGCTCTCTCTCAAGTAATAAGCAGAATAATACTCCTTGTACTGTTCATGTTCCTTTAGCCAAGAATCTCCCAACAGGCTTCCAAGCTTTGTACCTTTCAAATGCTTGTAGAGATGCCAGTGATTGTTCATCAAGAAAAGGTACGACAACACAGCATCTTCATAACCCTTTGACCATGTCTCCAAATTCAGCTCTGTGGCTTTAATTAAATTCAATATCTCATCGAAAAGAAGCCTCTCTTGGAATTTTTCATGCTTCCAACTTCTTTCTATGGCCAGAACTTGGGTCAGGATTGGCTTATAATCATCCCCGAGCAGCCTATTACAGTAACCAGTTATAAAACTCACCAATCCTGGGATATTACCATCAGGAGGAGGTGGGCTCTGCCTCTGCAATACCACTTGATTTAGCAACTCCCAGAAAATTTCAGCAGCCCCTTCAATCACCCTCCTGATGAGCTCCCTAGTTAGGTTTTGGATTTCGGTACATGCTGTGCCGCCAAAAAGCCGGTTAAAATCCAGTCTTAATTTGTTCAAAGATGCAAAGATATCCAACAACTTCACTAGCTTGACAGGATCTTTCTTACTTTCGGTCACAGTTTTCCCAAATTGAAGGAATGCGAGGATACCAGCCTGGGCAGCTATCTTAGCAAAACAACCTCTCCACACGTCCAATCCCATCCTCTCAAAGACATCATTACATAGCACGTATTCAGCCTCGAATAAGTGCTTCACGGCAAACTCCAAATGCTTACTCCACTGAGCTATGTACCCTTCTATGCTCTGCACGTCATTGAACTCAGAAACCGAGATCTCAAGATAATCCAAATTGAGTGCCTGCAGACTTGCTCTAACATTCGAACTACGAACTTCTACATAGATAGATATACATTTGTCAAGTCTGTTGTTAGCAATTAACCTCCCAAGAATAGCCTGTAGTTTCTGAATAACAGGGAATGGCAAAGGCGATGGGGCAAGGCAGGCCTGTTCTCCTAGCGAGGAAGATGACGACATAGGCAGTGGAACGCTGTTTTCGGTCAACAGCCGCCGAAATTCATTTTCCAATCTATCCAAAGCAGCCTCAAGAAGCCCACCATCAAGCCGGCCCTTTTCTTCATTACTCTGCAATTCCCTAAGGTACTTAAGGGCGTTCTTCAAATTCAAAATATAACCATTATCAGCAACTTTATAGTCCTCCAAGTATTCCACAATGTCATCCAACCACTGAATTGCCATCCCACAATTTTCACCCAAAAATTTCAGTGCCTCTTCCAGCCTTTTCAGTACGGAAAGGTAGCCTGGGAGATCTGATTGGGGATCGGACAGCGACTTCTCGAGCCCATGAATGGCATCGAAAACCTTAAGCACCGCGGCAGCAGGGACCACAGCTCTATTTATATGACCCCCAACAGCATCAAGCGCCTCTTTTTGGGCCCAAATCGGCCTAACTGCAGCGTGCAACGACGGTACCCTCTGGTTGATCTCGTCCAATCTGGGCCCAGCTTTCTCAAGTGAAAGGCGTAGGGCTCTTGATTTCTCCAAGCCAGTTTCCAACAACTTCCTTGCAGATATCAGTTTCTCAATACCTTTATTCCCCGACGCCATTTGCGTTTCAACCCCTGAACCCTAATTTACCAGAATCCAAGTCAAACCCACTTCTTAATCGCAAAAACTAACAAATGTAACACCAGAATCTACAAAGCATAAAGAGTAAAAACTAGCAACTTTATATGGGCAATGGCATCGTAGCAGGGTTTTGAAGCATGAATCGAAATCAATCTGGGTTCTTGTAAAAATGGATCTCCATTTTCTTCAGAAAACACAACCAAGATATTGAAAACCAAAAGCAAACCCAAAAATTAACAAAACCCACAAGAACGAGCCAACTAACAACTACCAATCAACCCACATTTGTTCAGGAAGTGGGAGATATAGTGAAATAGAGTAATGGGCTATGTCGAGAGAAACTCACATAAAGTTCAAGTGGACAGTTAAATGGGCCAGATTGATTGGAAGATCGTATCGGACGTGCCGAGTTGAACTTGGTATATGCTGAAAGCAAGTGTTGGATGCGATTGCGGGGGAGATTCAGGGAGAACCCTAAAATCTGAAACTGGAAAGAAGCGCTCTTTTTAGAAGCAGCCTTTTGCTTAGTCCCAACTCACAACCAAGTCGTTCACCAAAGTAAATGCTTTTTCTCTTTCTATCTTTTATTGTCTCCCTGCGGTCTAACCTTTCTTTGTAAGAGCTGATTTGATGCAATTACTAAAATAGAGGTAAACCCTTGCTCGAAGTTATCAGCGTCGTCTGCTCTTTTATGGATAAAGACGGATTGGATCTAATGTTTTCTTTTAAAAAAAAATTGTCATACGCTACATTTCTCATTCGACAAAAATGTAGCGGATGACAGCGGATGACTGGGCAGAGTGTAAAAATTCAAATCATCTTCGTCCGTTACATAATGTAATTCAAACCTTTTACGTCCGCTGCATAATATAGCAAACGCAAGGGTATTTATAATCCAAAACACCCTAATTGACACTTCTTCTTTCTTCTTCAACATCTTTTTGCCTCACCATTGAGCTGCACTTGCCTCCACATTCAGCTCAAAACTAGCCCTTTAAGCTCCAAGCTCCACTCAAGCAATGCAAATTTGTGATTTCAATGGCTTATTGGTGTATTAAGCAAGTTTTGAGGAGCATGGTTGTCGTATTTAGGAAAGTTTGTGAGATTATGTTTGTTATTTGTGTTATGTCTAAATTATCAAACTCTTACTTAAATTTTTATTTGTTTTGTTAAAAAATATATTATAATTCAAAAATTAAACATGTTTGTATTTTTTGTGCCTAAAAATGTTACAATTTGAAAACTAAAACAAATGCTTTTTTGGTCATATGTCTTGTTTCACAATCGCTGATTTTGAACCAAGTTCGAACACACCATTATATGCTAGTATCTAGTGCACATGTTTCGCACATTGAAAGAAGCCGAATTATGCTTTCGAGTGTATTCATTGGTTTTGGCATTAGATTGAAGACAACTTGAACAAGTACCATAACAAAGAAAGCATTCTCACAATTACATGAGTGTCACAAGGAGTAGACTACCATCCCAAAATGACGAACATCTCAGTGATGATGAGGTGAGACATGTGCCTAGAAGGCAGGACTGCTTTGCATGCTCAAATTCAAGATGTTCATAAGCTAGAAAACCAAACAAGATCGTTGGGTTATTATTAGCTTGAAACTGGTGCACAATCACTCGTTAGTAACGCCTTTAAAGATGAGTCAAATGCCAAGACAAAGGAAGATGAGCAGCATTTGCAAAGAGGTTGATTCATACAATGAGTGCAGCACGGATAGGACCTACCGACATTTTTAATGTTCTTGCTGAACAGGCTAGGAGAACTTGAATTTCAATGAAATAAGCGTCCATAACGTGGTCCGAACCTAAAGACCAGAAGCGTTTGACGCTAGGGATGCTCAAGCTACAATGAGCTTATTAAAGTGGATGCAAATGGAGGACCCGAGATTTACATAAAACTTTAGTCTTGACGATAAGCACCGAGCTACGATAATTTTTTTGGGTTGACGGGCATTCTAGACAAGCTTATCAAAATTTTGGGGATGTTTTGGCTCTTGACACCACCAAACATACTAACAAGTATTCAATGCCTTTTGCTCCTTTTGGGCGTTAA
Source organism: Escallonia rubra (assembly GCA_033065855.1). Lineage (NCBI taxonomy): Eukaryota > Viridiplantae > Streptophyta > Magnoliopsida > Escalloniales > Escalloniaceae > Escallonia > Escallonia rubra. Next base: position 94,156 of record JAVXUO010000301.1, on the reverse strand, counting down.
TCATCACTCTCACTCATCTTGTTTCGGATCGCATTGTTGAGGGATGAGAGTGAGACTTTTTTTGTATAGTTATTTCAGACGTGGTTGTAAGCAATAAACTACAAAGCACCCAAAGTTATATCACATATCAAGATTTAACAATGAAAATGTTGCTGCTACCGTCTAACTAGAGACTCGACACAACTAGTGCACTTGGTACATAAGCAGCAAATACCCTGAACATCTACATCATGTGTATGCAAAGTACATTGACTTTGAAAATGATTTTGACAAGTGTGTTAACAAGTCGTTAACAATTGATGAATTTGAATAGAGGTGAAAAAACTTTTTTGAGGATTACTCATCGCAATGACTGGCTCTAATTGCTGTATGAACTTAAAGAAAAATGAATTGGTGTTTACATCAGAAGGTATTTTATCTCGGGCATAAGAACGACGGACATGAGTGAATCTACGAATGCCATGTTCGATCGCTATGTAAGTGCAACTAAAAACTTGAAGAGTGTTGTATTAAATGCCCAAAAAAGATAGTTGCACAGTCATTCATGCAAGAAACGACAGTAGATTTTTCAAGCACATACATACAAACAAAGAAAACTGGTTGAGACCCCGTTGAAGATGAATGAAGCAAAAGTTTATACGAAAGAGATGTTCAAACAATAACAATTAGAGCTACCGAAATTGGGACGATACAACATACAATAGGTGGATACAAAGTCTATTCCTTGACGAACAACCTGTGATTTAGACCCTTTGAGTTTGCAGATAACGACATGGAAGAAATTCTGTGCAAACAGAAAACAAATGTAAAATATGAGAGCAAAACTATGAAATCAAATTAAGGAATAGATAAACTATAAAGACATATGTTATTCGCTCGTATCTCATCTACAAGATCTCTCCGCTAAGTTAACTGCTGGAAGAATGCGAAGCTGGTGTCAACCACCTACAATAAGAAAGATAATTTTTAGATTTAAAATTTATAATATCATGCTTGAGCAAAAGCAATAGAATTTAAATAGGAAACTTACGAGATCGAAGGCTACTCCCCATCAATCACACCACTTGGCTAGTATTTCTCGCCTATGGCCCAGATACCAAGTGTAATCTCTTCTGAGTACCTTTGTACCATTGCTGATAGTGCTCGATGCTTATAGCAGGGTCGGGCTCTGACACAATAGCTGCGAGTGTCTCCTCCCAGAACTCCAACAATCCAATCTCATTTCTGCACTCCCACAATCTAATCTCATTTCTGCACAGTTCCATGCAATCAACTTGCCTGAACACATGTGTCTTTGGGTTCCTATTATGTCTCATGTCAGGGGCATCCGCTGGCAAGCCCTGCAGGCAATTAAACTGTCGCATTCATTTGATTCACTAGTTGCCACTCCATAATTATCGAGTGGATCAACGGAGTGCACTAAAACCCGAGGAGCACGAAAACAAATGAATCGTCCACCTGCCCCTTTAACCTCTCGTACAATTGACCCGCAGCCAACATGTCAAACTCTCCCAAATAAAAGGTTAAGTTATGATGGGTCCTTTCTTCTTGAATAGTGGCTTTCCTTCCGACTGTATTGCCACGCACGCAACCAAGGCCATAATTTTTGGATTTTTGGCCTAGGTTCAGGGCACCCGACACTTAGGTATTCATAAGACCACACCTGATACCAAAGATAAAAAGGTGAAGTAGGTTCAAAATTAATTGTGCAATCACTAGTAAAAGTTAAAAAAAATTAACTTCTAAAATGAGTGATATGATATACCTGCAACAACGAGAGACATGCACATATAGCTTTAAAGTGGGCCCTCGTTGCTTTGTGCAAAGCGCGATACAAGTATGCAAGAGTGACTGCACCTTAAGCATACTCACCAATCTTGTGATTATTTCCCAACAGAGTCAAATAATTCACGTGAACGACGTTCTTAGTTGTCGTTAAAAATAGAATTGCCTCTATCACATAAAGCAAAAAAGCCTTTGTGTGCATTGTGCAACCACATCATCCCATTTGTGAAATTTAACTGCAATTCCCTTTATGTATCTAATAATCATTTCAATTTTATTCCACAGCTCCCAAATGTTTCCCGCGTATCGACAAAAGTTGCCCCTAGAAAATCTCTTAATTTGGCCATCAATGTTACCAAAAGAAACTGGTCGTCCCGTCATAGGTAATCCTAAGATGAACTCCACATCTTCTAAAGTTGTAGTCATATTTCCAAGTGGGAAGTTACGTGTATGTGTTTCACTTCTCCACCGTTCAAAGAGTGTACAATTTAAAGAATGGTCATGTTGCATAAACACATCCCCATAGGTAAAAATAAGAAACCGCATTCCACGTAACAAAACTTTTTGGTTTGGGTGCAAATTCTACTATCCAAATGAGTGTGTTACTTCTACTGCAGTGAGTGTCTCTCTTTGCTATGAAATAACAAAACGTATTTTATAATGTTAATGACTCAAGATTTGAAAAGTTAGCACAATTATTAATAGCTTGTTTGTCCGCTCCAAATTGAGTACTTGACATGGTTTGCTTGGGCTAATAAGACGGAGGGATCTTCCGGATCGGGATTAATGTCATTTTTTTAACTTAAATTAAGCAAATATATCAAGTTTGTAACATTGCTATCAAACTTTAGCAAATCTAGTCCCTAACACATGCATAATACAACATCTATATAGACATACACATTTATGCAACATATTACATCATCAAAATCATGCGCAATACTCACAAACTCAAGATTAAACATATGGTTAATTGCACGATTTAAGGGGTATCTTTGGAGATTCTAGGGCTTAAAGACACAAAAATCGCAGATCTAATTGCTAGCGGCGCTCTGAAGATAGTGAAGAAGGAAAAAGAGTTGCAAAACTAGGGTTTGGGCTTTTTATAACTCGTCATCCGCTACATTATATGGAAGACGAGGAGAATGTAGAAAATGGAGGGTCTGCCCTGTCGTTTGCTACATAATGTAGCAGACGAAATTTTTTCACGAGAATCTGCCCATTTTCCGCTACATAATGTAACAAACGAGGGCACTGTTCACTTACTGATGGGGGGCTGGAAGGGCATTTTGGTCAAATGGACCGTTCGCTACATAATGTAGTGGATGACAGAGTTTTTTCTTAGAAAAAGTTATATACGTTCGGTCCATCCTTGATAGATGGACGACCAGGTAATGCTGACAGCTTAATCAAGTTGCATGCACGAGTAAGGGATCAGCTCCCTTATTAAAAAAAAACTAGCTAAATTTCAACTACTAAAAAATATTAGCTAAAGTTGACCTTTATTTACCTTGTAGTGTTGAAAAAGAAAAAGGAATAAGAAGAGTAAATCGGAAAAAAAACATCAAGAGGATAACAAGAATCTAAGTGTGAATATAACCTTAGATCCTAGGTAGCACAGACACCCTGTCCGACACCGACCGGGTCACCAGACACCGCAATTTTAAAAAAAACTAGATTTTGGACACCGCAGGACACTACTGAATTTTTTAATATATTTTTATTTTTATTTATGTATATGTTTATATTTATATAATATATACACACATTTATATATATGTATTAAATATGTACATAATAAGAATAAACATCAATTTGACTAGCTGAATTTCGTTCAAAACGGATGAGAAAGAAATATAGTAGTATGAATGTCTCAACAGTAACAAGATTAAAGTCTCAACATAACAAGAAAGAAGAACACGAGACAAAAGGATCAAGGAGATGTCGTATATAGCTAGATGGGTCCGTAAATGAGGTCGGATATGCTGACGTATCTTCCTATGAACTAGTTAGCTTGGGTGCTTTTGTTAACAAAACGAAGGAAAAGAGAGAGAATGAGAGAGAAAGAAGGTTACCTTTTTCCGAATCGATCTGATTAGTTGGGCTTTAGAGTTCATTTCTAAAAAAGTCCGCGAAATATCATATTTTGGCCCTTTACGAGTGAACACTTCTTCAAGGTGTTCGACAGTTCTTCAATAGGTGTCCAATACGGTGTCCGGTAATTAAAAAATAAATCAATAAATTGGGGCACCGCTGAGAGGTGTCGGACGCGTGTCCGGAGGTGTCAAGATGTTGGTAGGTATCGGACACCATACCTCGACCTGGTGCTTTCTAGCTTAGATACCGAGCACAATCCTATACATCTCTTAAAAGGAAGAACTGTTTTGTTTAGTTAAGTCACTCTAATCGCCAAACATTATTGTGTTTTTAGTTTCTTTTGACAAATCTCAACTACACAAATGAATGAGTTATATCACACATAAGAATGACAAATTGTAAATTATATCATCATGGAAGGTTGCAATCTACGAACTTGAGTCCCAACAATCTAAAATGCATGTATTACTCCCCAAAGTTAACTTGACGCTAAAAAGCTTCGAATGTCACCTTTGTTACAACCAAGTTTGTAAGCCATAAAGCATTTTATTCTGGACTTCCATGTTACCCTCACTAAACTCTTTTAGCCCAGGTTATCCTTGCTAGACTTTTGGCCTTTTAAATACAAAAATTATCTGCTCTGCTTTAGTAAAAAATTTAAAACAAAAGAAACAAATTTTAAAATTGTTCTAAAATTAGTTTAGTAAGGAAATGAATTTGCTCTTAAAGACCGCCTATAGTACGGCTAAAAAAGTGGCAAACTAATTTCAGCGATTAAGAAACTTATTTGGAAGCATTTTGTCGACGCAAACCATGTTCTTGCTATGAAACGCAGTTGATACTGCTATCAGAATGTCACTACAACTAAATAGCAATATGATTTTTAGTTTTGAAACATTTTGTCAACGTAAACCAACTTCTTGCTATGAACTGAAGTTCATCTTTGCTTACTACCGATTGTGAAAGCGTGCTCAAATGGAGTTCATATATATATATATATACATGATTGAGAAAGTTGAAGAACCCAAAAACCACACTACGAGGAGACTAATTGCATCTGTTCGTGGTCAATGTTTATAAAATGGTTGTTACAACATATGACTTGAAATGATTTTTGAAGACCATCGTTTATGTCATTAAAAGTAAGAAAGTATAGTTGGAAGTAGTCTTAGAATACAAGCATAACAACTTGAAATGACTTTCCCTCAAACTTTTCAAAAAATCCTATGGCATTGGCATCTTCTTTTTGCTTGATCTAATCCAGAGTTGCGACATGTACAGGCATGCTTTTTACTTGCTTGCTCACGTTAATCATTGTTGATTTCATCTGATAGGGCCTCTTTTTTACTTCACCCTTAAGCTTTTGATCAGCCCCCTTTCACTTTTTCTTTTACATTTCTGCTTCTTGTGATTTTCCCTTGCTCAGGATTAGACGAGTAATTAACACACAGCTATCGCCCACTTGATTTGACAGTTTTGTAATAGCCATCCTTGTCTTTGGATGAGCATGCCTTGCGCGAAGGCCTTCTCTTAGGCCGGCTTACCAGCTCTTCAGTGATGTGGCTGGTCGACGCGCGATACCGAGTCAGCTGAATCGGTCTGGATTTTCTTAAGTGCAATCGTATGTTGCGTGAAGCTTATCGTAGAGACTTACTGACCTAGTTGCTTCATTTAAAACTCAGCAGGATTTTGTTGGAAGTCGCTACTTCATAAACAAAGTTACCTCGATCTCATATTGTTGGCATGCAGAGACGCTCCTCGCTACCTGGCATGAAAGGTCCATTGCTTCAGAATATGTTTGCACAGTTTCAAACTTTGTGCAATCACATTTAGTTCTCACTGTTCAGATTCATCGTAGACTACGGTGCACCCAGGGGCAGAACCAAGAATTTTTTTCAGGAGGTGTAAAAATTATATCGAATTCACCAAAAAAAAGTATTAGTAAAATAATATTAAAAATAGAGTGCACTTAAAAAGTATACACCAATAATTTCTACAATATAATCAAGGCATACTCTTCCAACAACTAATTAAGAATTAGCAAGCAAATTAACCAATCATATTTTTTAAATCTCTATATAATCACTGAAATTAAACTACAATTGAATTAATCAAACATATATTCTAAACCTCTATATAATCACTGAAATTAACATATTAAAATTAATATATATAATCACTGAAATTAAACTAAAATTAACATATTTACATATTAAACTAAAATTAACATATTACCTCACATAGTCACATTTAGTAGAAGCAGTAGTGAGTATTGTAGCCTCGTCGGTCGGCGTCAGTTTGGCAGTTCCATATCTGGTTGGAGTTTCAACCGTCGGAGTGAGTCGCCTCGTCGGTCGGCGTCACGGCGTCTCTGTGAGTCGATGGCCTGTGCTCACTGCTCGATGAGGTCGCCAAGTTTAAATTATGATGAGATAGATTTACTAAGTTTTAAAAGGGATTTGAAAAGGAAATTTACTAAGTTTCTCTTTTACGTTGAAATTCTCAATCCAAACACTCTTTAAGGTTTGTCACGGTGTCTCGTTTCCATTTGTATTTATGGCTTTTCTCCCTTTTTTGTAATCCTAGGAGAATTCACTTCCATGATCACGAAGAGGTTGGACATGCTCGGTACGAAACCGCGTACTTGAAAGAAAATCCTCTTAATAGCTTTACGCAATGCCACACCCATGTGGGTAACCAGACCAAATCTAACCCTTTCGATCATCATTTATCATATTTTGGTCTTAATAATGTTGATCGCTAGTCTCCGAGAAACACTTTAATGTTGAGATTTTGTTGCAGTTCTCATCTTGGACTTGGGTAGCTAATCTCTAAGATACTCATTCTGGCACATAAATACTTGTTTTTCTTGACAGTACCTCTAAACGGAGGAAGTGATTCAGTGCACTAGGCTCCTTGTCCTTAATGAAGTAACATATGTCCCCATTATCATGCACCATATATTCAATCCTCAAGCAACATTAGAGTTGGAGGGAATTTCAAATGCATGTTTGACCTCGATGTTCAAATTTGCTTCAACAATGTGACTTCATTGTTCATTTATCGTCCCTCTGTCGGTCCAAATTGCCTTGTGGTGAGATTAGGGAAATCCCTAAATATATAATCCCCTTTTTTAATTGGTGGGCTATTACTATCAAGCGACAGAGATTGGGGTTGCCTCGAGGGAAAAAAATTAGGACGGTTCGCCACAAATGCCCTCGCTAAAACTACCAGGCACAACGCACAATGGGCAAAACTGATATTTTGAACAAATGGGTCCTCTATCCCTCTCATCAAGCTTGACGGCTTTTGTTATTCGATCTGGTATAGGAACCCAATAGGCAGTTTGATCATCTACAGTGTGTGCGATCCCTTCCTAGACTTGGGACGTCGCTTTGATGATTTCCTTGTGTTTTTAGTTCTTGTAGTTACTTGTATTTTGGTTTCTACCTGGATGGGGCTGTCATCCATCTCATGTGTCTTACTTTTATTTACTTCATGTATATCCGATCTTATAAACATTTTCTGGTATAAAACGAAAAACCAAAAATACGTTGAGGGATCATGTTCACTCAATAAGATATCTTAAATCTCATGCCTAGACGGTCGAGGCCTGATTTGAATATTCATTGATCGGGGTCTATCAAATGTAAGTAACGTGCTGAGTTCATAAATATGGCCTACCCAGATCAGAATAGTTTGGGGAATATTAGAAAGTACTGTACTAGGCATCTGATATTGTACATCACCAAGCCAATATAGATGATGTGCGGCGACATCACAAAGGAAAGACAACAAATTGTCAATGCAGCTTGAGACCATTTTTGTTAAGTCAAAAGCATCCATCCAGCCTTTGCATAAACATCTAGAGAGGACAAGATAATAAAGATGTAAGATGATTGCGTATCGCTGGAGGGGAGAACCAGCAGTTCCGGTACTATGCTGCTGCTGCTTTGTGCATATTTCTGAACCTTTACCCAGCAGAGAATACATCAAGGCTCCTCTTCAACTCTTAAGGCCGTATGTCTGTAAGAGCTTCGGGCAGGTTCAAGACGATCTCTGCGTATGCTACAACATTCAAGGAAAAACTTCAGTCAGCCAGAGCTAGTTCCAGAATTAGGCAAAGAAAAGCAGAAAATAGGACTCCCATCGAGGCTCCAAGCAAAAGAAAGCAGATAAATAATCTCCTCGGACTTGCTACGGAGAAACTTTTCATTGTTGAGAAGGTAATCAGAGGCTTCAAGCACAAGAAATCTCATAAACCAAACCAAAGATTGGCAGACGAAAATCCCCTCGAACTCTCTAAGGAGAAAGTTTTCACTGTGTGGGAGTGGAATCAGTTTACATTCTTTAACTGTTTTATTTTGCTGGTTCAATATTTGTCTTTTTGGGTACTACTATACATTCAACTTCCAGTGAAATAAAATTAGAACATTCGAATAGAAAAAGAAACAGCAAAAAACAAACTCGATTTGTCCATGTCATATGGAGCTAGCCAATGAAGGTTTTGCTCCTGCCTAAATGCAGGTATATGCATATATGAAAACTACGTCTACTGATTAACTGGAGTGACGGAATTAGAAGTGTTGTCAAGATGAAATTAGCATCCCACCAAAACATCTAATTAAAAGGGAGTTCACCATTTTATTTTGGTAGGACTTCCTCAAAATCTTTCAGTGGAACCTAGTGATCAAAAGAACAGCATTTAGAACAAGTAAAAACCTTCTGGCAAACTCATATTTCGTAATGCATCCTCTGCATAAGATAGGCGTGCTGGGATAGGTTGACTTCCTAATACTCCATTTCCCCTTCTGCCTGCTGTTCCAACATTTGTTGAAGATTTATTGGCCTGGGGCATTGGCCACACCAGAACACTGACACGAGTTGGCAGTATAGACAGTAGATCTGCATATCTAAGACTGACAGTTACCTTGCTGCAATCAAGAAACCACACAAACTAGTTATATTTAAGCTTAAGGCCTAGAAAAAGAAAGCTATTCATTTTCATGTTTAAAAACGTCACACGGTAAATGTCTACCTAAATGTTTTGCCAACAATTTTAATTTAAATTGATAAAAGTACCAGTACAAGTTAATTATCTCGAATGATGACGGCGAAATTTCAAACACAAAACCATAAAAGATGAATGGACATGGCAGATTGAAGTCCACTTGATTGTTTCTTCAAACTTAAAAGGGTATACAGTAAAAGCATATATACCTACACACACACATGTATATACAAACCGTTGCTCAAACGGGGATCCAATATCACACTTCTTTTTTTGCTTCTCGCCATCTTGCTCCTGCAACTAGCAGGCTATCCATTTTCTTAATATTCCCAAAATATCCCTGCCCCTTCCTTTTGTGAAAGAAAAAAAAAAGTCCATGCAGCCCCGCTCCTGCAACAAGCGGGCTGCTAGGACTTCACTTTTTTTGTTTCTCTTCTCCCTTCCCCCACTATCCACCCCACCCCCACCCCCCCAACCCAGACAGTGACCCCCCTTTTCCCACATCACTCATCCCACACACACCAGGGTGCGCGCACGCACACACACATGCTGACACAGGGCCGACATGATATTTTTCTCTTAGTTTTCATGCATTACATGCACAAACTGGGCGGTTCTTGAATTTTTCCCTCTTTTTTTGCTTTGATTTTTGCAGCCCCTCCCCTCGAACATCCGTTGTAGGGGATCCCCGAATCTGGTAAGAGAATGGTTGGGAAAAGTACCGGATTCGGTTGAGAACCGAATAGCCGAGACAGGCTTTGATGTATTCTTGAACGGGTCACATGCTTTTACCCGAGGAAAGAGCATCTGTTGAGGATCAAATAGTCGCGCGCGCACACACAATCAGTCACATACACACGCACACAATCAGTCACACACACATACAGAGTCGCGCACGCACAAGCAATGTTTGGCAGATAAAGGAGCAACAGAACAATTAAATAAAACCAGGGAAATTACTAAAACAAAGAAAAAATGGAGACAGAAACAAACACCCCGAACTTGATAAATTGGCATAAACGGAGTTAGCTTAAAAACAGAATAAACAATTTTACACCCAAAAGACCAACAGAATACAGAAGATGCACCTACCAATCAAAATCATCTAGTACAAATTCAATCATATGATAGGGCAGACTATGATAAAGTTCTCCAATTTGATTCCCATACAACTCCTTAATGAGGCGAACCTGCACAAGAACAAAAGAAGGAAGTCTGAGAGGCCTGTAACTTTGTCTTGGATTTCGTTTACTAGAAGGATTTTCATTTCAAGGTTGATATTATGTTGCAATAGACCGAAAATTGAATGAGATCATAGTTATCGTATATATGTCAGGCCTTCTAAAGAAGACTGGAAAAAAACAGAACCACCAATGTGTAGGATTCAAAAAGATGTGCAGAATAATGGATAGGAGAATCAAGAGCATGTATTAGTGAAAGAGACAATGGATCTGAAGAGCGCAACTCCTAGATAATTGCTTCTACGGTTACAAGGGACCCAAGAGAGCTGTTAATCTGAATTTCAGAAAGAGAATACAAAAGACTGGCCGTAATAGCACTTTAGGATAGCATTATAGTGCTATAACCACCACTGTGCTGCCCTAAAGGTCTAAAGCCTCGGACGTGGTTTCGTCGAGCCAGAGCAAGGTCTCAAACAAGTTGACAAAGAGAACTGCTCCTATAAGCCGTTCAGGGACATGAGGAGGATAGGCGACGTCAGACAAAGAAGGCAACAATACCCTGGCTAAGTAACTGGCAGTATAATATATGTCATAAACACAAAAAGAAGGGTACCAAACAATCTACAACCAGTACTTAGGGCTTCGGGTTTAAGGTTTAGCGTTTAAGAAACCTTCAATAAATCATGAAACTAAGTACTCAGCGGTTCCAAGGGGCCTTGCTAGGCTTCTTGGATGCTCCTGCATCAATCTCTCAGGTTGAAAAGGTGAGAGCCTTGGCAAATTCATCGTAAATCTCTGGATCAATACTTTTCAGCTTGCCCTCAGGAATCCACTTAGTTTCGCCCATGGTGTACCCAACCAATCAACAAGGAACCTTCTATACTGATTAACTCTTCGTGATCAAACTTCCTTCACGTCCAACACATCTCCAATTTCATCAAGCTGCCTCCTTGGGAGGTCATTAGCCAGCTCATAAAAAGTTGTTGCAAGCTCATCAAACCCCTCAAATGTGTAGGTTAGACGTCACAGCTATCAGATTGGCAGTTAAGCTGATTTTTTAAAAGTTTTGCATGGCGCAAACTTCTACGACTTTGATTTGTAGTAGGTGCCCTAAGGGAATGTTTCTCGCCTCAGATGCACTAGTACCATATCAGCCTCCTCGAATGCCTTGACGATGTTGATTTGCTGCAGCTGCATAAGACTCGCTGCTTGCTTTGATGCAGCTCGTACCTCCTCATGAACTTGCCGTATGTGGGCAGCATAAGCCTCTCCTTCCTCACTAATCCGAACATCCTGTGGAAGTGGAATAAGAACATGCTGAGGTTGTGGTCCATAAGCAGCTTCAAATGGAGTCTTCTTTGTGGTCCTATTCATCAAATTGTTGTATTGAAGAATAACACAAGCCCCTGCCTTTACGTGACTCCCAACAGCACATTTGCAGCAGGTTCCCCGAGCTCCGGTTGACCACCTGTCTGTCCATCTGTTTTGGGATGGCAAGTGCTGGAATACTTGACTTGGGTACCAAGCTTGCACCACGAAGTCCTCCAAAAATTGTCGATGAATTCGAAAATAATTGAGGTGGGAACAACATGTAGCCTCTGCACTTCTCTGAAGAACACATCAGTGATATGTGTAGCATCTGCGGCCTTCGAACATGTAAGGAAATGTGCCATCTTAAAGATCGTGCTAAGAAAAACTAAAGTAGCTTTTGGGTTGGTAAAAGGGTGTATAGGTTGATATTCTACGAAGTTCCCTTGCCAAATTGGCACACTTGGCACCTTACAACCAATCGGTCCACACCTTTGTACAACTTTGGCCAATAGCAGTGATCACCCACCATGTCCGTTGTTATCTTCCCAAATGCCCACCTAACCAATTTCTTTGAAGCACTCGTACTATCTGCTCACACAATGAACCTTCTGTAATACAAATTGATTTCCCTCAAACAAATAGTCCGCGTGGAGTCTAAATGGCAGCATTGTTCACCCTGCTGGTCCATGCAATTCAGCAATGACATGGCTGAAATATGGATATCTGAGTTAGGTATTCAGCTCTTCGAACCCTAAACTTGAGCACTCATCACAGCCGACATCAATCAAAATCTACTCGGTGCATCCGCCACCTTTTTAGACAGAACTTCAGTGAAACAGTGGATTCTTTAGCATGAGCTCCGCTTGGCATGGTGTGATTGAGCTTCTTCTGGGATTAAGTACTGCAAAGCTTGATGATCAGAATAAACAACAAATTCCAATAAGCTAGATAATGACCCCAATGACTTCCAAGTCAAAAGTGGAATAACGTAGTTTGGTATCGTTCAACTTCTCAATCAATAAACTCCACAGGCCTCCCTTCTTGACTACGGAGTGAGGACCGCCCTATTCTGAAACGTGACGCATCACTCAACTGTAAAAAGTTTCTCAAAATCTGCCAAAGCAAGGATTGGTGCTCCTGTCATCATTTTCTTAATCTTTTTAAAAGCCCTTGGGCTGTTTCTGACCATTTGCAATTATCTGCCTTCAAACATTCATTTATAGTCACAATGGCGCCGATCTAGGAAGCACGGACTCCGCAGCGGGTGCAGATATGCAGGTAAGTCCTTTTTGAAAATTACAGGATAAGGGTGCGGCGAGATAAGGCAAATACTATAATATATGTAATATATATACATATATGTGTGTGTATATATATATGGGAGTTGATCCATTGCTCGCGCAGGAACCTTCAGTTAAGTTGTCAGCTCTATCTAGCCGTCCATACACGAGTTGTCGACGGTCCAGATTTTTTTTTTTTTCTTTACGTTTTATAAAGTCCGTCCGCTACATTATGTAGCGGACAATACGTTTGACAAATATACCCCTCAACCCTCAATTGAAGACATTATATTATGTAGCTATCTAGGTAGCACGGACACCGACACCCACGGGGACACCGGACACCGCAATTTCAAAAAAATCAGATTTTGGACACCGCAAGACACCGCTATTTTTTTAATATATTTTATGTATATATATATATATAAAATAAATATCAAATACATTCCACAATCTAAAATAGCAAACAATAATGAAAAGTTTGTTAAATTGGTGGGCTGTTTTGAAATTATTGTACTTGTATAGTTGAATATGATTATGTTTGTATGAGTTTGGGTATTTCTATAAACTTATGGCGCTAGTTTAGATAATAAGTTAACACGTGGGACCAAAGAAAGGAATAGAAAGTTGGAAACTCTGACTCACATAGCAATATAACCCATCGACAACATCGAGGAGAGAGCTGTCTTCTTCTTCTTCTTCCATGACAGCAAAGGGACTTTCACGACAGAGGGAGAAAAAAAAAAGGAAAGACACGAGACTGACGAGAGGGAGAGACTTTCAGTATCTAGAAGCAAAAAGGAAGGAGTCAAGGAGACAACTGAAGAGTGACGAGATCCGGATACAAAGAGAAGAAGAATACCTGTGGGTCAGCGACAGCGGCGGAGGACCTCCGGCAACGATGGCGAGAGCTCTGGCGATGGCGGACAGAAGACGGCTTCGGTATCTTCGTGACTGAGCTTCGGCGACAGCTCCGGCAACACCGGCGACGAGAGAGAAGAAGACGGCCGACAGATTAGAGGTGACTGGTGAGAGAGAAGAAGACGGCCATGAGAGAGAAGACGAAGGTAATCGGCTAATGGCTCATATTAGGGCACATATTATATTTTTTGTAAAAAAACCCCAAATATTCTATTTATTACATATTGACCCCCGAAATTAGTTCAATTAATCTCAAATTGGCCCCAAACGGTCTGACACTGCTCCATGCCGTGTCCGACACTCCTCGACGAAGTGTCCGACACGGTGTCAGAAATTAAAAAAATATATAATTTCGGACACCGATTAGGCATGTCCGACACGTGTCGGCCGGTGTCCGGAGGGTGTCGAGTTGTCCGTCCGTTTAGGACACCATACCTCCACCTAGGAGAGGTGTCAGTGCTTCCTAGCATATCACTGCCCAACGACGGATGGACGCCGCCGCCGATGGACAGAGCGGTCGCCGACGCCACACTCAACCCCATTGACGACTCACGCTGCCGCCACCATCTTTGGCCCAAGCCGTCACCACCGCATCCAGCCTTAGACCAAGCTGTCGTCGCCACGTCCTTTGCCAAGTTGTCACGTCCATCTAGCCCTCGCCCAAGCTGCCGCACGCCACCAACGTCCTTCACCCACACCACCGCCGCTGCATCAGTCATCACCTTCCTTCTCTGTACATAGGCTTTTTTTCCCCAGATCTACCATATTGCGGGGAACCAATGGGTGTTGTGGTTGATTCTGCCTTGTTTTCCTCTTGGAATCATTTATTTTTCTTGTAAATGATGGTGTTGGGATTTTGATCATTGGGTTAGTATGGTGAATTAATGTGGGCATGGAGATGGGTGTTGATGATGGCGGTGCAGCGGTGGTGTTGGTGGGTATGTTTATGGAAGAGGCGGGTGCGGCGGTGTTGGTGCGGCCGGCAACTAAAATGGTGGTGGATGTTTTTGAAAATGGTTGGTAATGGAAAGTACTATGGCACCAGTGATGGTGGTGTCACCGGCGATGACGGTGGCTTTGGCGGCCGTATTAGTGTTGATGGGATGAATGGAAATGGGTTCAGTGGTGTTGGTGATTTTTTTCTCCTCTTTTTCAGTTGCTCTAAATGTGTTGACTGTGGCGAGTATGGTCGTGGAAGCGGTTGGCTGTGGTGGAGGTGTGTGATGGTGCCGATGATGATGGTGGCTAAGTTGGCTAATTGATGGTGATGAAATAGATGATGTAGAATGGAACTTAGAACCCACGGAGAAAGAACAGAACTAAGAAAGAACCCACCGGAAAATAACATAACTAAGAAAGAAAAGCGATCTCTGCATCTGAAGAGAGGAGGGCAGAAGTGGAAAAAATGTAACCGCTACTCTTAGTAGCGGTTAAGCGGGTTCTACTTAAAAAAAAATCCGGGCCGTTCACGATCACACGTGGACGGTTAGATGACAGTTGGAGAAATAAGGTTTTCTCCGGCAGTAGATAAGGATCGGCCCCCTATATGTGTGTGTGTGTGTGTGAAAAAGATAATAACATAACAAAAACAGTGAGAATTTGTTAAGTTTAATGGGTTATTTCGTGAACATTGAAGTTTTCAACCTAACTAGTCAGAATTTGTTAAGTTTAATGCACCGATTCGTAAATATTGAAGTTGTATAGTTGAACACAATAAGGTTTGTATGTGGTAATACTGTCGTTACTTTGAAGTTCTGGGGCTAATATAAGTAATAAGTTAATAAGTGGGTGCTTAAATAAAATAGCAAAATTGTTGGATCTAGCTCTCAAAAAGTGAACCATTTGTTATATAAGATCGATAACATCAAAAGCCACATCAAAGCCACATCCATAAAATCGACATGAAGCCTTTTCTTATCTAGAACCACAGGTGTTACCGCTAGATGCCGCTCGCCGCTGCCGCCTTGGGTCGCCGGTGACTACTTCTTCTTCTTCTTCTTCTTTGTCCTCTCTCTTCTCTCCAGTCTCCACTCCACCTCCACAGTCTGCTGGAGGTGGCGGCCGATCGTCACAGGGTTGTCACCAGTCGTCGGTGATCTCTCTCTCTCTCTCTCTCTCTCCATCTCTCCATAGATCAAGCTTAGCAACCTGCCCATTATTAATTTAAGTTCTCTTATTCGTGATTTGACCCCCCGAAACTTTTGTTCTATGTTTTAACCCCTGAGAATTCTTTTTAAAATTCTTTTCACCCCGTAAGTATTCAAAACGCACCCAATCCGTATCCTATCTGCACCCGAGTCAGACCCGGTATTTAAGAAATAAATCAATAAAAAATAGCTGACACGCACCCGACACGTACCCACGATGCACCCCTACACCCGCACCCGATGTCGGTGCTTCACCCATTTTGGCGCACTTGTGCTTGATAGGCATTGATCGTGATTAAATAAGTTTCCGGCAGTGATACATGAAATCCATAGCATGTGTTCAGGGCGACAGTAAGGCTGAACTTGGTTGAGCTTTGTCGACTATTTAAATCAATTGCATGTGTTCATGGCGGCCGCGGTGGCTTGTGGCGGCAGTAAGGCTGAACTTGGTTGAACTTCTTCGACTGTTTGTGTGCCTGATTAACGTGGTGTTTGAAACTTGTTTCTTATGAGAGGGATTTAAACTTAAGTTCAAGTTTTGAATGGGTTTTGATGGTGGTGGTTGATGGCGGCGGCATGGTGCTAGGTAATAGTGGACACAAACAAGAAATCCTATTCATCTTTTTTCAGATTTAAACCCTAAAGTATTCAAATTTGAATCTTTGTTCATTTTGTTTTGTTAAATCATGATGGTTTTTTCCTAGTAATGGAGTGAGAAAGCGGAAGAACACATGAAATCAGTAGTAGGTCTCGAATTGGCTGGGTTATATGGTCTGCGAGATTATGTGGCAGATGGTCTTAGTGTGGCATCAAAAACGAGATGTTGGTCGTCCATAGATGGAGAATAGATGCCAGATTAGCGCTAGCAACTTAGCTAATTTGCAAACGCCATCAATGGAATGACTCCCTTACATGCATACATATAGACATACATATATAGATAGATATAGATATATACATATAGGGAGCTGATCCACATCTACCGGTGGAGATCTCCAACTCCCCGACTAAACGCTACTTTTAGTAGCGGTTAGCCTTGCTCCCCCTATTTCCCTGGATCCTGGATCCTGGATCCCTATGCTATTTCAGATACCTTCGGCTCGAGTGGACGCCTAACCGCTACTAAGTGTAGCGGATAGTATACAAAATATCCAATCTGAGCCGTCCACAACCTCTAGTGGACGGCCAGATCACCGGGGGAGAAATAACTATTCGTCCACATGTAGATGTGGATCGGCCCCCGTACATATATGTATATCTATGTATATATGTATCTAGATATACTCTCATCATTTCCTCTCTACTCTCCTATTTTTATAAAGTACTTACTTATATCCCTAGTTTAATTATGTCTTCCTTCTTTGTTTCAACTTTTTGGTTTAATTAGTTAAATTATTTACTTTATTTTCAGTTATACTTTCTAAAATTTTAGCATAAAATAAAACCAAAGTGAACCCAGGAGTTTGTCGCTAATTATTCCCAAGTGCATTCTTTAGTATCTTATTTGATCAATTGACATTCAACTAGGGTGCGTACTTCTGAAATGATAATGTTTTACTTGCTTGATCAGGATTGATGTTAAACCATGTTTAATAGTATAATTATTTGATGTTACCCATTTTAGTTGTGATACCATTAATAGCATGATTATTTGTTTATCATAAGAATGTTTGTTATGCTATTGGAATGTGTATAAGCAAAGCACGATAACTAGTAAGTGATGCCGTGATTATGGTTTTGGAGAATAACATCATTAATTGCATAATACTACATGTAGTGGAGATGGCCATGGGTGGTAAGCCGAGAATATTTTATCTTACCTAACTTGATGAGACTCACATATCATTGTTGATATTAAGGTTGTCGCTCGTACTAAATTATAAGTTTATCGATTATCTAAATTAGACAAGTGACACAAGCATACACCTGTTAACGTTACATTGAAGTGATTGTCCAACTGATGCATGCACTTGTAACTTGTGCTTGTTAAGGACCCTGGTGATAAAGGTGGTTATGCGGGTTGGGGAGTTGTGGTTATCGGCCTAGGGATATTTCGGGCAGCAAGATATAGGCTAAGTAACCCTAGGTAGGTTAAACTCCCGAAGTGAGGTGACACGCCACATGCAGCGTTATCACTAGGTTCCGATTGTGCTTGAGTTAGTTCTAATTCGATCGACCTTCGACATAGTTTGATCAGCTTACGCCAAGGACGATGGGCTACAACTTTTCAAGGAAGGTTGGACCTCATGCTTGCTTGATCTAGATTGTCTTGCACAATAACTTGTTACTTGATATGATTGCTTGCATCAAACATCTAGATTTATCAACATCTAATAATGTCCGAGTGTGTTTCCTTGCTTTAAAGATGGTCTTGGGGTTAGCCCCAAACCTTAGTATCTCATTGATGTTATTTCTGACTTCAATAATACTGCATGTTTCATTAGTTGGTCATCTATGTTATTCTTTTACCTCTATATTACATGATATGAATTATTTGTAAAGTTACTTATCCACGAAATATATAAATCATGTGATACAAACAACAAATTAATTATGCTTCAACCTTGGATGAATTTAGAGAAATCATCAAGTAGGTTGCAGTGCTTGAGGAGATAGTTTATCTTGACCATGGAAGTGGAGACTTCAAGTTAAGTACTAGTGCATTAGCATAATTCGTTGAACGGGATCGATGAGAGTAATATTTATTGCATTGTCTGATGAAATATTTTCATGGTAGTACTACTATATGAAAATTTGCAATTCTGAGATAGTGATGAACTCATATTCGTAATATATGTCACTTTATACTCCATTGAGTGTGATTATTAAACAATGATGAATAGCTCGGCCAGTGTTATCAAAGGCGCGCCTAGGCGCAAGGCGCAGCCCAGTGCAGGCGGTGCGTCTCGCCTAGGGTTAGGCGCAGCGCCTACCCCCAGATGCGAGGCACACAGCAGCGGTGCGCAAGGCGCAAAATATGGAAACATTGGGAAGAGATGTTGTGGCTTCATCGACATCATCATTTTATTTTATTTTTAATTTTCAGTTTTCTTTACTTCAAGATTAGATGCAAGTACAATTCACAATTAACAGACCCTGCTCGATAGGTAGAGATCCTGCTGAGTTGGTGAAACTCACTCTTTTCCCCTATCTAAACCTTTCGGTGTGAGCTGTTGACGTTTATTACAAGTGGAGCATGATTTGGGTATCAGGGGCACTTCACAATCGATTGCTTAAGGCATATCTGAGTTGTATAAGCAAGTCGAGCGAAAGTGCTTGGTTGTGTTCGTTTTAAGCTGAAATCCTATAAATTGAGCAGTGTATTTTGAGTACACATTTTGGTTTGTTGCTTCCTCGCATATTTGAAAAGTAATTAGTGAAGCTCTGCTTATTTTTGAGGTTGACTCACAAATAATGTGGTTCATAGTTCAAGCCAACATAAGCTAGCATAGCCAAGAACGCTCTGCTTAATTTTGAGGTTGACTCAGTCATAATGTGCTTCAAACTTTAACATAGGATAGCCACAAAAGGTTCTCCGGATTCTGAGTTGAGAAACTTATGCCTGTTTAGTACGAGCCCGTAATTTGATAAAGCTTAGTAGTGTTTGAAGCTTGGTAACGTGTGAGTGCTGGTTTAAGTTAGTGACTTCATTTGTGGGTGAGAATTGTGCCTTTGAAGTGACTGATGTTAAGTTTGAAAGTTTGGTTTGGTAATACGATAAGTGTGGAATCCTACAGTCATTTCTTTCATTGTTTTGTCTGTTGCACTCGATTGCGACTTAATCGAATGGTAACTAGCTTTGGGATGTAGGGGAAGTTGTCATCCCTGTCTGAGTCCTCTTATTCTTTTTTTTTTGTATATATATCTACTTGTTTCAGTTCTATTAAAACTTGGTTGGATAGTATCTAACCCACTGGGCATAGGAAAGTTACTAATCATATGAAGGACCAATAACCCTAATTGAGTTGACTTTAGTTCTTCATAGCTGTACACTTGTCCATGTACTTCCACTTTCTTAAAGGTTGCACACTTGCATTGTTAATCTCGAGAGCCAATAGGTAAGATATCTTCAAAGTTTTCACCTTTAGTTGTCCAAGTGCGATTGTTATTTGTCTCCTACATGTTTGAATGAGATGATTGATTTGTTGTAATTAAAGTTAGATGTCTTACTGTATAATCATTACCCTTTATTTGTGATTAGTATTTGCTTAATATGTTTAACCATGGTAAATCTGATTACTTGATTGTGTTAATACTTTCAAATGATTGTGAAAAGGAAAATATGAAATGTAAGTGTAATTTTACCTAATATTAGGTCTGCATACTTTCACTTCCTTCAACACTTTTCTTGTAGATACTTAACCCATATTTTTTTCCAAACAAAATTAAGAGAAACTTAATATTTACTTTTGTTATACGTGCATTTTCATTTCTTGTATTTACTTCTACTCTGGTATTATTGAGTTCACTCATGATATGGATCTTATTTAGAGTCATGGGAACAAATACCATATTGTCTCTCTTTGAAAATATAATACAGGCCACTTGGATTTTTTTATAGATGTACTTCAATTAATGTCTTGCCTTTCTCGGTTTGAGGCTTTATTTCCCAAACTGTATTTCATGTTTCCAGATCATTTAATATAATTGCTAACTTGAGATTTCTTTTATAATAACTATGTACTTTATATTGATTTTTTGCATTTACTTCCGAATTTGCTATTGTTTATCAAAGTCCTAATTTAGTTTATGCATCCTTTGCGTAACTACTTACAAGACGTTTAAGCATGTTTCATATTTCCTTAGTTGAAGATAATTTTGGCTAATTTGAGAGTCGTCTACTAAAGTGTATTTTCGTTGGTTGTAAACTCAACAACTTCATTGAGTATGTTTGTCAAGGTTTATACATATCTGTCTATTACTTCGAATTCTTATAATTATCAGATTTGCACTTGTTTGAAATCATTTATACATTGACCAGCAGCACATCATATTTTTTGTAATGTGTATCTTGACTATTATGCATATTTACTACATTATTTTGTAGCTAATGCATATTTTATGTACTTCATGGAATTATATCCCATGTGGTTCTACTATTTCGTGAAAAGCTTCGGTAATTTGATATTTCTCCTCATCTTTTTGTGCAAATTGATTAATTCTCGTGTTTTGCTTAAACGAGACTTCAATCGATTTGTAGCTAAGAGTGCAATCTATGTTTTTATTGAGGTATATAGTTTTTTTTCCTAACTACTAGTTACCTTGGATTTCTTCTACATGCGTGTATTGTTTCTTATTTGAGACTCGTGTAAATCGTAGCTAATAATATGACATCTGTCTAATCTTGTGTAAACTTATGTTATCTTTCTCGGGTACTATTAATATTTTCTTGAATTCCATATTTTCTAATCTTTTGAAGATTACTGCCTATTTCTTCAAATTGCCTTGTATTTATGCTAGGATAAATGTTGAAACTTTGATATCTCCTGTGGTAATGGTAGTAATTTATACAAATGTATATATTTGTATAAAATATACTGTATATAAATAACATGCTTGGCATACACATCCAGAGTATTGTGTACCCTATTAACACACAAGTAAACATGGACATGCCTGGTATTCTCACGTGCCATCTACTATTATCTGTCTATTATGAGATTGGATGCAAGTACATCTCACACATAGAGATCCTGCTGAGTTAGTGACACTCTTTTCGCTACGCCTTTCAGTGTGGGAAGTTGGCATGCTATTACAGGTGGAGTTATGGGTATTAGGGGCACTTAACGACCGATTGGAAAAGGCATATCTGATTTGGATAAGCTAGTCCACAGAGAGAAGTGCTTGGTTGTATTTGTTTAGGTATGAAATCGTACAAATTGAGCAGTGTATTTGGAGTAAGACACCTTCTTTTAGTGCTTCTGCATATAGTTACTTTTGAGGTTGACTCACTACTATTCTGCTTAGCAGATCAGACGCTTTGTGGGGCGTGACATGCTTTGCCCCACCACTAACTTTCTTCGTAATCAGGACTGTGAAAGACACAACTTGGGGTGGGGGTGTTAAAAATGGTGCAGAACTGTGTACTTCTGAGTGGCTTTCTTATAGCTTATCTGAGTGCTTTTCATTCTCACTTCTCCGTGCATAATTGCATACCTATATCATGTCTATCGACATGTTTTGTGCGCATGTGTGTGCATGTATTGGGTCCTATAGATTGATGTATGGTTTGAGCATCAGCAATTGTCAAGTTCCAAGCAGAAAAGCAGCAGACAGTAGGTAAGCAATTCATCACGTATGATAGATGATCACTGCGGCTAACAGCGAAAGTGCAAATTGACACCTCAAGGCGATTTTAAATGTACTATATACATACCTGTTCCCGTCTATCCACATAAGCCTGCAAAAGATCCCCAACATGATCTATAAATTTCTGAAAACACATTGTTAAGACACCATGTTCAGAAAAATGTGTAAGAAACAGAAAGTAATATATTTGTACGACCAACCTCACCATTGCATTTGACAAGAGAAAATCATTTTCTACTTCACGTATTGGCAGAAAAAAGGGAATCGTATGTTCAAGGACAGTCATCTTTTCAAGAAATGACTTGCTTTCTAGCACACAGTGGTACAGCTCACAAGGTTCTCCTGCAATATCACGAAACAGATGGATTGGCTTCCTAATTGCTTATAAGATAAGGTTCTCCAGTATAAGAATTTAACAATTAGAATGCAGGAAGAAGGATTCAGCCTCATAACTTTTTGATTCGTTTTACTCCCGTCTAATATGACGATTTGAAATGATGGAAACAAAACGAAATAATGTTTCTCATGACAAATATATATTTTTTTTAATGAAAAACAGATAGGCATTTCCTAGTAACACCCAAATAGAACACGCATATATTTGTACTACAATTGCTGCATCATTGAGGCTCCGTCAATTCTCAATTCTTTTTGTTTGTTAGGACAAATAGGAAAACACGTGGAAATCTGTAAGGGTCAATTGCACTGGGCGCCCCTAAGTTTGCTCGCGGTAGCTCTCTGCACCACAAAGTTATTTTTAGCTATCTGCCACCCCAAACTTTCACAAGTGTGGCACCGATCACCCTCCCACCATATATTCCAACCAAATTTCAGGCAAATGGCTGAACTCAGGAAGGCATTTTTGGAATATCAGGTCAAAAATTGGGGATCTAGGGTTGATTGTGATCAAATTTAGGAAGAAGGGATCTAGGCTTCGTGTATGGCAGAAATTGATGGTTGTGGTGGGATCTAGGGCAAAAATTGATGGCTCTAATGGGATCTAGGGCAAAATTTGATGGTGTGATGGCCTTCTGTGATGGCTTTCTTTAACGGTGGCTAAGGTGGCGGCGGCCTTCAAATAGGAGGTGGCGGCGACAATCAAGAAAGGAGGTGGCGGCGTGTTTGGTGATTGGTGGAGGCCGTGGGTGGTGGGCATGGAGGTGGGAGTGGGCTGCATATCGGTGGTGGTAGTGTTGGTGAAGATGGAAGGTGGAAGATGAAGATGGATGTGAGAGAGGGGTGATTTGCCAAAAATGCCCCATTTGTTTGAGTTAAGTTATTTCTCCGGCGAGGCTATTAGCTGGAACATATATGAGGGGTGTTGGGCGCCACACTTATGAAAGTTTGGGATGGCAGATAGCTAAAAATAACTTTGTGGTGCAGAGAGTTACCGCATGAAGACTTGGGGGTTGCCGAATGCAATTGACCCAAACTTGTAATCACGGTAATTTTGCATTTTAAGGGGAGCTACTCGGGAGTATGTTGAACTTGTACAAAGCTTACTTGCACAAAGCATTTTGACTAATAGACTAGGCATCTAAGAGCCTGATGTGGCCAACCCACAGCCCACAGTCATGCATCGTTTGACAAAAGGACTACGAAAGACCCACTCCCAGGTGCTCTCTGCCTCCCAGCCAAGTGAGAGATTTCTTTTTGGGAGATAAAATGCACATTGTTCCAACTTTACCCTCACCAACTGGGAATAAATGGGGACAAGTGGAGCCTTTCAATAAAAACAAGAGAGGCAACCTACTGATCTCGAACTGTAACAGAAGAGGGGAGAAAGAAAGAAGGTGCTGCCAACAATGTTTACATTTCCACCACCATGATCCTAATCAATTACTTCAACCAAATTATTTAGATTTTAATTAAATCCCATGCAATTGCATGAAAACCCATCATGCCTGTTCTATTCAATCAGATTCATCCACCATCTAAATGATTTAGGGGTAAATTGCAGCTTACATTCAGGTGATGGGATTAATTTTATTTTACCCCATCAAAAGTCCCAATTAATTGGTTGTAATCGAGTTTCAGTCTAAATTACAATAATAGTTTCCAATCGAAGCTGCAGATTTTTTGGGTTGTGTAGTGACGTTTGAGGATGGTGACGTTAATGCTGGTTGTATCTTCGGCGAGAACGAGTTTAAACACTCACTGCCTAGGTGGTAGACAAGGCAGGTTGGGTGCTTGATTAGGCAGCCGACAGTGCAAGGTGGGCAGGTTGGCAGTGGAATACAAGAGCTAGGCAGTGGTCTATGCAAGCTGTGTTTTTTTAAATTTTTGGTTGTGCAATTCATGACAGCAAGGGTTCAATTAGCAGCAACCGTCGTGTAGGCTCCGAGTTGTAGAATTAGGCGGACTGCCTAAGCGATTTAAGCTTGCCGACTACACGGGTTTGGCGACGCCTTATCCAGTGATTTTCGCTAACCCCGCATTCTTCTGATTTAAAATACTGTGATTACTCTAAAGATAGATCGTGTAGGAAAGTACTTTACAGATCTGAGATGAGGTAAAATTCTTGATTGAGATCAAAGCTTCAAGAAAACACATCTGCGTTGTTTCTAACTTCTGAACAAAGAAGGCGAGGCAAAGCTATTTACAATTGATTAATAATTATGACGTTCCAAAGTGTCACGGGCTGCCCCTTGCACCCGCCTAGCACCGCGCCCCCGCGCCCATCCTGCACGCGCCCATGCGTCCTTGCAAGTTCTTCAAGTCTCGCGCCCATGCGCCCGTCAAGCACAGCGCCCGCGCGCCCAACTATAGTGCCGCGCACGTCAAAAGCCAACCGTGAAGATCTGAAGATCTAGGCGTGCGTTTTTGCTCAATTTTGGTGGAGATCACCCTTGTATATATTTAAGTTTCCATGTAAAATTTCAAGTCATTCCGAGTTGTATTTCTTTAAAAAGGGGCACTATGACTCCTCGCACATAGTGATGTCTACTACTGTCACTTTGGAAAATCCTCCTAATGGTACTATATAGGGAGTACATGTACACCTATACCCGAGAGTCCCTTGCTTTGTTTTAGCTTGCCTGTTTAGCTATTTTGCACATTGTGGATGCAAACGAAGCCTTCTGAAGTTGTAACGATGATTTTGAAGTAATGAGAATATTTGGGACCGTTTTGCCCTTGTGTTGAAATTACTTCTTTGTGCACTGTTTTATGCAATGTTGATGCACTGATTGCTATAGATTGTTGAGATTTGTTGGCGGACTCTTCTTGCAAGAGGCAAGTCGAGTGCCACATACGGTTTCCTTTGTGCCATCAAAGGCCACCGTGTGTCAGGTGGTATCAGAGCCGCGGTTGTCCCAAAAGACCGTGGCTTCAGCTAAGAGAATTGTGTGGGATAGTTTGTTGAGAAAAACTATGGCCAACACGAAAGAAAGAATTGATGCTTTGGAAGCACAGGTCCAACGCATTGTCAAGTGCGACGAGGATGCTCCAGGCATCCTGAAACAAATCTCCCTTCGCCTGGACGCGTTGGAAGTGAATGTGGAAGCCACTGATAATGCCCGCTATGCTGAGAACATGGATTGGGAGGGCAAGTTTCAAGAGCTCCAAGATCGAGTGGAGCTTCTTAGTCGTGCAGTGGTTAACACACCCGCAAGGCGTCTGGAGCACTCATCGAGGCCACGAGTGCCAGAGCCCAAGAGTTACGGGGGAGCCCGTGACGCCAAGGAATTAGAAAACTTCCTTTTCGATATAGAACAATACTTTCGAGCCATCAGAGTTGACTCGGAAGCGACAAAGGTGTCGATGGCTGCCATGTACTTGGTTGGAGATGCCAAGTTATGGTGGCGGAAGAAGTACGCAGAGATCGAAGATGGGTCTTGCGTCATAAACACATGGGAAATACTCAAACGCGAGCTAAAGAGCCAATTTTTCCCAGAGAACACCGCATTCAACGCGAGGAAAGCGTTGTTGGAATGCAAGAACACCGGATCGGTCCGGGAATATTGCCAGGCATTTTCTGCCTTGATGTTGGACATCAGCGACATGTCCGCAGTCGACAGACTCTTCTTCTTCATGGAAGGGTTAAAACCATGGGCTCGCACCGAGCTCAATAGACGTCGGGTGAACAACCTTAACGAAGCCATCATCGCTGCCGAGAGCCTTTCAGATTATAACTCCGAACCACAGAGACCCCCTCAGAGAGGGAATCCAAACAGGAGTAATGGTGGCAAGAAGCCAGGGGGTCAAGCGCCAAACCAAAGTTGGGGCAGTAAAAGCAGTTGGGCGTCAAACTCTTCTACCCTACAAAAGAGTGGAGTTGGGTTCAAAGCCAAGCCTGACGCTAGCACTAGCGGAGAAGTGAAGAAACCTGCTTTCAGGGGTTGCTTCTTGTGTCAAGGGCCGCACGTGATCGCTAATTGTCCGCAACGACAGATGATGAATGCCTTCTTTGACAACATGGGGCAGGTGCAACGTGGGGAACAATCTGGCTCTCAATCAAGGCATCCACCAACAGAGGAACAAACAGACACACAAGATTACAAAGAGGAAGATGCCGTCGGGGCCTTTCCTCAGTGGTGTAATGCTGTGACAACGCAGGTTGGGAACCCCGAAGAGAGCTCGACTGGGGAAAAGCCTAAAGACATGCCGCCAAAGAAAAAGAGCGATGTACCAGGGAAAGGCTTGATGTATGTGGACATCAAGGTTAATGGGAAGGCCATCAGGGCCATGGTGGACACAGGAGCTACCCATAATTACATTTCAAGCACCGAAGTGGAAAGACTGGGTCTAACTCTAGAAAAAGGGTGCGGACGGGTGAAGGCTATCAACTCTGCCGCACAGCCAGTAGCGGGAATAGCGAGATCTGTTTTGATCAAGATTGGCCCATACGAAGGAAGGACTAACTTCTCAGTAGTCATCATGGACGACTTTAAGCTGATCCTTGGGTTGGAGTTTCTGCGTGACACGAAGACCACCGTGATGCCATGCACCAACTCTCTGGCCATGCTTGGGAGTAAACCGTGTGTCATCCCGACTGTATCTACTAGGGCGGGAGAGCGTTCTATTTCAGCCCTCCAATTGAAAAAGGGATTAAAACGGGATGAAACGACCTACCTTGCCATGCTACGGTGGGACGAGATTGAAGAAGTATCGGGACCATTACCCAAAGAAGTTAAAGTGATATTAAACGACTTTGAAGATGTGATGCCTGATGAATTGCCGAAGAAATTACCACCCAGAAGGGCAATTGACCATGAGATTGAGCTTGTGCCAGGCACGAAGCCACCCGCCCGAGCTCCGTATCGGATGTCACAACCAGAACTTGCTGAACTCAGAAAACAACTGACAGAGTTGTTAGACGCGGGTTTGATCACTCCAGCGAAGTCGCCTTATGGTGCACCAGTCCTCTTCCAGAAGAAACAAGATGGTTCCTTGCGGATGTGTGTGGACTACAGGGCGCTAAACAAGGTGACTATTCGGAACAAGTATCCTATCCCTTTAGTCGCCGATTGTTTTGATCAGCTTAGTAGGGCGAGAGTGTTTACCAAGTTGGACTTGAAGTCTGGGTATTGGCAGGTCCGAATCGCCCAAGGTGATGAGGCAAAGACAACTTGTGTCACCAGATACGGTGCGTATGAGTTCCTGGTCATGCCGTTCGGCTTGACCAACGCCCCGGCCACATTTTGCACCTTGATGAATCAGGTTTTGCGGGACTACATTGATGATTTTGTAGTAGTGTATCTCGATGGTCGTGTGATCTACAGTTCCAGCTTGGACGAGCATCTGAAGCACTTGAGGAAGGTGCTTACCCGACTGAGGGAGCACGAGTTATATGTGAAGCTGTCGAAATGCACATTTGCCCAGACCAAGATTAAATTCTTGGGCCATGTGATAGAACAGGGTCAGATCAGGATGGACTCAGCTAAAGTTCAAGTGATACAGGAGTGGCAGCCGCCTACTAATGTTTCAGAACTAAGATCTTTCCTAGGATTGGCCAACTATTATAGGAAATTTGTTCGAGATTATTCGAGAATGGCCCATCCCCTAACCGAACTTCTGAAGAAGAGCAAAGTTTGGGAATGGTCCAAGGAATGTGAATCGGCCTTCTTGGCCATGAAGCGGGCTATGTCTGAAGATCCGGTACTTGCTCTCCCCGATGTGTCGAAGTCTTTTGAAGTTCATACAGACGCTTCTGACTTTGCACTTGGAGGGGTTCTAATGCAAGAATGTCACCCGGTGGCATATGAGAGTAGGAAGCTCAATGAAGCAGAACGTCGCTACACGACTCATGAGAAAGAGTTACTCGCGGTAGTGCATTGTCTCAGAGTTTGGAGGCACTACCTGCTTGGTTCAAGCTTCATAGTGCGGACAGACAACACTGCGGTGAGTCACTTCTTGAGTCAATCTAAGCTCACCTCGAAACAGGCCAGGTGGCAGGAACTTCTGGCAGAATTCAACTTCATGCTCGAGTACAGGGCAGGCTCAACCAACAACGTAGCAGACGCCCTCAGCAGGAGAGCCGAACTAAATCAGGTAGCATTGATGGCCATGAACGCTATTGTTAGAGCAGATAGCCGAGTTGCCATCAACATCGGACAGAAGATCAAGAAGGCCCTTACCAGGGACCCGGTTGCCCAACAACTGCTGAAACTGATCGAGAGCGGTAAAACTCGACAGTTTTGGCAAGAAGATGGTTTGCTGATGACCAAAGGAAGATGGGTATACGTCCCCAGAGTTGATGATCTGAGACGAACATTGATTCGAGAATGTCATGACACCCTTTGGGCAGGCCATGCCGGAGGAGAAAGAACATTAGCTCTCCTTCAACAAGGTTACTACTGGCCCCAAATGGGGGATGAAGTGCAGGAGTATGTGAAGACATGCCTTACTTGTCAGCAGGACAAGGTGGAGCGTAAGAAGAAAGCAGGGTTACTACAACCGCTGCCGATTGCCGAGAGACCGTGGGAGAGTGTGTCGTTGGATTTCATCACTGGTCTGCCGAAGGTTGGAGACTTAGGCACGATTCTTGTTGTCGTTGATCGGTTTAGCAAGTATGCGAGCTTTATCGCAACACCCAAGTATTGCTCAGCCGAAGACACAGCGCAACTTTTCTTTAAGTATGTGGTGAAGTATTGGGGCATGCCTCAAGACATTGTCAGTGATCGGGACTCTCGCTTCACTGGAAACTTTTGGACTGAACTCTTTAAGTTATTTGGATCCCAACTTTCCATGAGTTCAAGTTATCATCCAGAATCAGACG
This sequence comes from Escallonia rubra, assembly GCA_033065855.1. Classification (NCBI taxonomy): domain Eukaryota; kingdom Viridiplantae; phylum Streptophyta; class Magnoliopsida; order Escalloniales; family Escalloniaceae; genus Escallonia; species Escallonia rubra. Next base: position 64,895 of record JAVXUO010000301.1, on the reverse strand, counting down.
GTCAGACGGAGCGGTTCAATTCCATGCTAGAAGAATACCTCCGCCATTTTGTCAGTGCAACACAGAAAAATTGGGTCAAGCTACTGGACGTTGCCCAGCTGTGTTTCAATTCACGCAAAAGCTCTTCGACAGGGAAGAGTGCTTTTGAGATTGTGAATGGACAACAACCGTTACTTCCCCACACAGTAAATGTCCCCAAAGCAGGAAAATCTCCGAGGGCCATAAGCTTCAGCGAAGAATGGAGGCAGAATATAGACCTAGCTCAGTCCTACCTGGAGAAAGCAGCCAGAAGAATGAAGAAACACGCAGACAAGAACAGGAGATCTCAGGAGTTTAACGTGGGCGAGAAAGTTATGGTTAAGCTACTGCCACAAGATCGCAAATTTCTAAGGGGAAGAGACTCTCGTCTTTTGCAGAAATATGAGGGACCCCTGACTATAGTGAAGAAGATAGGCAAGATGGCTTACAAAGTTGATCCGCCAAATTGGTGGAGCCGCCAGCTCCATCCCGTCTTTCATGTCAGCATGTTGAAGCCATTCTATGAAGACACAGCAGACCCCTCCAGGGGCCAAATCAAGAGACCAGGACTCAAACCCAAAGCGGCAGGAAAGCGAGTTGCTGAAGCTATTTTGAATGATAGAGTGATTACAGCATCCCGCAAACGCCATCAGGAGTACCTAGTCAAGTGGCAGGGATATATGGACGAAGAGAACACTTGGGAACGAGCAGCAGACTTGTCAGCCTACACCGACAAGATTGAAGCCTACCACATGCAGAAGTTGACGAGGGCGTCAACAGCTCTAGTGGGGGAGAATGTCACGGGCTGCCCCTTGCACCCGCCTAGCACCGCGCCCCCGCGCCCATCCTGCACAGCGCCCCCGCGCCCATCCTGCACGCGCCCATGCGTCCTTGCAAGTTCTTCAAGTCTCGCGCCCATGCGCCCGTCAAGCACAGCGCCCGCGCGCCCAACTATAGTGCCGCGCACGTCAAAAGCCAACCGTGAAGATCTGAAGATCTAGGCGTGCGTTTTTGCTCAATTTTGGTGGAGATCACCCTTGTATATATTTAAGTTTCCATGTAAAATTTCAAGTCATTCCGAGTTGTATTTCTTTAAAAAGGGGCACTATGACTTCTCGCACATAGTGATGTCTACTACTGTCACTTTGGAAAATCCTCCTAATGGTACTATATAGGGAGTACATGTACACCTATACCCGAGAGTCCCTTGCTTTGTTTTAGCTTGCCTGTTTAGCTATTTTGCACATTGTGGATGCAAACGAAGCCTTCTGAAGTTGTAACGATGATTTTGAAGTAATGAGAATATTTGGGACCGTTTTGCCCTTGTGTTGAAATTACTTCTTTGTGCACTGTTTTATGCAATGTTGATGCACTGATTGCTATAGATTGTTGAGATTTGTTGGCGGACTCTTCTTGCAAGAGGCAAGTCGAGTGCCACATACGGTTTCCTTTGTGCCATCAAAGGCCACCGTGTGTCACCAAGCAAGGCTAAGCTATACACAACCTGCTTGGATGTTCCCAGAATTCCATAAATGGACTAACCATGACTGCATTAGTGTTATTAACGTTCTCTAACTTTTCTCGATGGAAGAGAGAGATGTATTCGGGTGGGACCATGAGTGCAAGAGTAACGGCAATTGACCATTTGCCAAAGATGAGTGAATAGTCAAACCTATGAAATATTTTGGGACCGAGGGAGTACATTATAAGTGCTGAAATGCATGAATATGAACATTATAATTAATCTTCTTCTCACTGTCTTCTTTCTGTTGTGAACCACATCACGTGTAAAGTATGAAGCACAGGTGCGGCAGTTTGGGGGAAGCACCAGCACCGGTGCGTGTCGGGTGCGGCATGGATGCGCATTGGTGCTTGTCCAAAACGTAGATTTATGTAATGAATTTTCTGAATTTCACGTGAGGCTAGGACACGGCAGCAAGACGGCCGAGACACGCACCGGATTCTTCAGGTTCAATATCAAATCTAAGAAGATTTTCTCCACCCAAAAAGAGATCAGCTATTAGGATTTTCCGACAGAAAGGAAATCGGAGAGAAAGAAGAAGAAGTCACCGGCAATCACAGCAGCAATGACATGCCGGCGACGGCGATCAACGTACGGCGGTAGCACTTGTGATTCCAGAGAAGGAGGAGATATCATCGATGTTAACTACGTGGATTTGATATTATCAATCCATAAGGAAAAAAAAACCAACGGGACACATATTTGACAGCTGTATCCACCAATATGCTACTTCATTCAAGTACCCACTAATTAACTTTTTATATAAACTAGCCCCAATACTTCAAAGAAATAACACTAATACCACATACTATAATATTTTCCGTATCCCCACCGCACCCGTATCTTGTAATCTTTAAAAATGACGTATCCAAAGCCTATCCGCATCTGTGTCGTATCCGGACCCGCACCGGAGTCCGTGCTTCCTAGCGTGTAAAGCATTACCTAAAAGGAGTAGTTAGTGCACCATCAATGTTCCTTTGGAAATTTCACTGCAACCTAGGGAAAAAATTTCTTGGTTTCACGCGAGGGAGCAAGAAACAAAGAAAGGAAAACAAAGGGAGCAAATCAAATATGTTTTGCTAGACTTCACAAACGTAAATAAATTAATAATGCAATGACTATGGGGCAAAGAGGCACCACACATCTTCCTAACATTCCTCATGTCTGCAGGGATCTTTGGCTAGGTTATATGAAGGGTCTCCGCCGAGTCAAGTCGCACTTCACAAATCTCGGAAGGAGAGTAACCTTTTCCCAAAGCGTCCCCCTTCTATAAAGAACAGAGCTTTCATGAGCCTCCTTGAAGGACCTTGGCCAATAAAGTTGGTCTATGATCTAATTACAGAACCACGCATGCTTTCAAAATGACACTTCTTTAAAAAATGCCACCAAATGCATAAAGAGGCAGTCTCCAAGCAGGCTGGCAAAATGATATCGTTGGAAATCTTTGAGGCCATCAATTCAAAAAGTCAATGACAGATATTGAAAACACCGAATTCACCCCAAAAATAAAGAAGGCGGAATACGAAAACTCTGGAGCAGAAGGAAATGAAGAAAAAATTATTGATGTACTCCTCTGGTGACAAGCATATGAAACACCCATTAAGTAAAATCTTTTTGCTCTTCTTCAGAATTTTTCCGGTGAAGCACATCAAACCAGAAAAGGTACACTGCTTTTGTCACGAAATAGCCTTCCGAGAAAATTAATACAGATCCCCCTAGAAAGCAACAAATAACACAACTAAAAGTCAAAAGTGTCAATTTGAAGTTAGTTTTTGTTTTCATGAATTTTGGGCATCCACTCGTAACTTTCAAGAGAGCAAAAGCCCAAAAAAAGAACTAAACGAAATGGTCTAAAGAGAGTATCCAAGGAAACATGCCACCTGAAACAGGAAAAAAGAGGCAACGGCTGCATCACCTTCTATGGCAATGTCAAATGAATCGGGAAAGACACCTTCAGAGGAACTTCCTGAGCCAAGAATCATTGCCAAAAACTTTACCAGCTGACCAGAACCAAGGAAAGAGATAGCATGTCGAGAGTAGTCTAGGTAGCACGGACACGGACACGGTGTCGGACACGGACACCGACGGGGACACCGGACACCGCAATTTCCAAAAAATAGGATTTTGGACACCGCAGGACACCGCTATTTTTTTAATATTTTTAATATTTTATATATATATATATATATATATATATATATATATCAAATACATTTCATAAACTATAATAACAAACAATAATAAAAAAACTACTAAAATAAAGAATTTAAATAAATACAAGTCATATTCTATTCATTTATTTGGTGGTACCAAATAAAGGGGGATAGTGCAATTTATAAAGGGCCATATCTGGTGTCCTTTAGTATAGTCACAGAAAAAGAAAGAAAGGGAGAAAAGGGAGAAGGAAAAAAAAGGGAAAGATATCTGTGGGTCGCGACTCGCGAGAAAGAGAAGACACAGAGAAGAGGAAGAAAAGAGGAAGGAGACGACTGCCGAGACAAAGAGAAGAAGCAGACCTGTGGGTAAGCGACGGCGGTGGAGGCCTCCGGCGACGATGGCGAGAGATCTGGTGACGGCGACAGCGACGATGGACAGATCTGTCGGCTTCCGTATCCGGCAACGCCGGCGCCTTTCAGATCTGTCGGCTCCGACAACCTCGACGACTTTCAGATCTGTCGTCTCCGGCAACCTCGGCGATAGATCCGGCAACATCGGCGACAGATCCAGCATCACAGCGACAAGAGAGAAGAACACGGCCGACAGATGAGGTGAGAGAGAAGACGACGACCCCTGAAATTTGTTCCAAAAATTCCGAAGTAGCTTCAAACGTTCGGACACTGCACATCACCGTGTCCGACACCACTCGATGAAGTGTCCGACACGGTGTCGGAAAATTAAAAAAAAAATAAAAAAATTCGGACACCGATTGGCGGTGTCGGACACGTGTCGGGCGGTGTCCGGAGGGTGTCGGGGTGTCCGTCCGTCTAGGACACCAAACCCCTCCCTAGGAGGGGTGTCCGTGCTTCAGAGAGAGTAGTATTGCAGTCCAGTTCTAATGTTCTTCCATAAGCCCGTATAGCAGATACAGAGAACTCTCTATTAGGCCCAACCATACCTGCTCCTTTCAAATATTTCAATCCAATGTAGCTCTTTCTGATAAAGCTATTAGACATCTCGAGCAACCTCACATTGAAAAAATAGGTTATTAAGCATCTCATGTTATTTATTGCGCGTGCAAATCAACTCAAGAAGGGATCTACTCTCGTCTCATGAGGTTATGAACACTCAAACTAGCACTAAGAGCCTCTATCAACCTCCAAGAAAAGATGCTAGCTTCAGGGGAGCTCTCATCCACAAAATTCTCATCAAAGGGACATCGTTGCAATGTATCGTTTAGTTGAGAGAATGGAAGAACAGAAGCAACATACGGCATTCCACCACCCGAAGGCCAGCCTGCTTTAGCAAACTCGACAGAAGTTCATGGACACCAACTTATAATCTAAGGCTATTATGAAACCTTGGATTCCAGGCCGTTTTCCCTCCAAAACAGCCATATAAAATGAGAAACGGCCTTCATCTAGGGCTAAACACTCAGGTCAGTGTATCTGGAGCATAGCAGCACCAAGCCGTAAAAAGAATGAAGATGAAACCTCCACACTTCTCACACTCAAAAAATCATCCACAGGCGACCTTAAAAATTTGAGCTTCCTTGAAAATCCACCCACACAAATTGGGTCCACAAGATATCTTTGTGGCCACGAGTTTCCCAACTAGCAAACGCATGAAAGAACCAAGAAAACTCCCCCTCCCCTCCCTCGATTTTCTTCTTTATTTACCCTCTTCTTTCGTTGGGGGAAACCACCACTTCCACAAGGCTATGAATCATGAGAAGATGATGCAATTAAGGATGCAAAGATATGTGCATACTTAGATTACACGGGCAGAGTTCCTAGGAAATTGAAACGAGTACTCTACTTTACAGTCTAGCATCAAGAAACTCGTAACTTCTTACAATCTTTGAGAAAGTACCTTCAAACAACGCCCTTTAGATCTGAGCAGCAGAGAATAGCACAGGGAACAGTGGCTTTGTGCTGGCCTCTCGCTCATATAGCAGCGGCAGAGGGATCGGAAGGCGCCACGGGGTTGAATCCTCAAAACCCAAGCCTCAATGCTTGAACCCTAGCTGGGGTGGAGCTGAAGCTCGATCTTAATAGTCTTCTTTTCTGTTTCTTCAAAAATCCCCTAGAGAAGGCAGACTTGCTTTCTTTTACACCAACCCCAAAGCTTCCCTGAGAAGCCAACTCTAATCTTCCAAGAGAAGCTAGAACTTTGTACACAAACCCCTCCCACTAATTTCAGACTTTTCTAGCTCCCCAAGCATACAAGTAATTTTACAAAAGACCCCAAAAGTTCAGAGTTAACTCAGATTAGAGACCAAACTGAAAAGACAATACTAGCCCTGACAAAAAGTACTACAGAAAATACTTGAAATAAAAACTCCTTAGAAGCTGTACATATTTACATGACTTTGCATCAGAAGACCTCGTCATTAACAAACACAACCAATTACGATGATGACTTCCTTGGGAAGTCACGATAATATTCAAAAGGACTAGGTAAATCTTCATCTATATTGTGCATCACTGCATCTCAGCTATAAAGATTTTTTTACGTAGAGGTTCCGTAACATATCCTTGAGATATAATATAAGGTTTACTTGTTGAGGAGAATGCTAACATGCAAACAAGCAGACGACCCATGACACATTTGAACATAACAAACTCTTGTTAGGTTGGATCTATGATCTATCAGTGGCCAGCTAGCCATCAACAGAGTACCTAAACAAGAAACGATTTCCCTAAATATTAGCTGTAAGAAGTATCACATCCAGCATATCATTTCCAAAGTATAAAAAGGGCCAGAATGGCTTCTTATTGATTACCAGCAAAAGATGTCTCGTATTGTATGCCAATCCTTGCTCCTTCCAGACAACAGATCACCTGAACAGAAGAAATATTGGTTTAAACTTTGACAAGAGACTACATAACTTCTACATCCTCATGGGCTATTAATTTGTAGCCAGCTAATTTATCACAGAGGAAAGGGCATAAAAAAAAACTAGCATTAGAAATCCGAAAGTCAAAATGTTCTTTCAAGTACTGTACTGCCTCCATAAACTCGCCACATTACTAAAAACACAAAGAGCAACTTTCACTCACACCACTCCAGGGTATGTCTCAACGCACGCACTATATGAGCACAGGGGGAGGGGGGGTTCCGGGTAAAGAGAACTATCTACCACCAGCAAAATCAAGCTTTTGGAGGCACTTTAACCTTTATGATACCTAAGACACCAACTCTGCTATGCTTAAAGTTTTATAGTCCACGCAAACCACTATATATTTTAGTCTTGAGTATTTCCCCTCGTATGCAACCAAAATCAGTTATAGTACTAGCTTTAATTATAATACTAGATAGATCCTGCCTCTGATTTTATAGAAATGAAATATTTGGACTTCTTGAGTAGTGAATAACACGGACACCTCTTATAGCCAAGGTATCTTGTCGGACATTTACTGACGCCCCGACACTCCTCGGACACCTGTTGGCACATGTTCGACAACTCTGTAAGGTGTTTGATTATTTATTATTGATTTATCAATTTTTTTAGACAAATGGCAGACACTTCTCGAAAAGTGTCAGACACGTAAATTTTACTTTCTTGTTACGGGGTCATCCAATGTCAGTATACGGTCTTCTTTCTTCTTCTTTCCGCTACTTCTTTCTTCTCCTGCTTCTTGTTCTTTCTTCTTTGTGCTTCTTATATCTTTTCATGCTCCTTCAATGGGTTTTTGCTGCTTATTCTCCTTTCTTCGATCGAAACGATGATGTTAGTATGAAAAGGTACACTTTTTTATATATATAAAGAGAAACATAATTTAGCGGTTTCTTGTGGTGTCCAGAATTTGATTTATTGGAAATTGTTGTGAACGTTGTCCCCGTCTGTCGGGCCGGCTATCAGTGTCCGTGCTACTTACGATCATGAAACATGTTGATTTTTTAGTCTCATACCATCTCCTTTAAAGGCTAAGCTGCGGGAGAGTATGCCAAAAGATCATTCTTAGCCCTTCCCATCACGTGCAAGCCATCGGTTGGACAAGTAGAGGCAACACTCCCCCTCTTGTTGCGGGACAAAGCAAAGGCGCTTACCAAGACAAAAATATAAAGGGTTCTATATGCATACTAAGTGACTTGAACATAAGACCTTGCTACACCAGAATTCTAATATCATGTTAAGTTACCATCTACTCTCAAAGCTTAACCTGTCAGAGATAGACCTGGCAAAAACTGACCCGGACCCGTGGGTCTACCCGTACTCATTCCAAAAACCCGGGTACAAGTACATAAATAGGAGGCCCACTGAAAATAGACCCATACCCGAACCAACGGGTAAATTCCGGTTAGCTTTGGGTTGTATGAGTATATATATGATTTTAGGGTTAAACCTACTCTTTTTCTCTCCTCTTCTCACTTCCACCTCCCCTCTGTCTCTCAAGTCTCTCACCCTCACAGATCCACACTCACAGATCCCCTTCTCAAGTCTCTCTCTCTCTCTCTCATGAATCCCTTCTCTCAAATCTCTCACTGTCACAGATCCACCAAAGTCAAGGGCCTCAAGGCCACACTACTCCACTCCCTGTCGTTTAGTTGCTCACGGATCTACCGCAACTCCGCCGCCAGTCCCGTCATCACTGCAACCACCGCTCAGTCACCACTCTCACTCCGTCACTCTGTCGCCAACCAGATCTACTATGACCGTCGCTCAAGAGTCAAAAGTCAAGGTCAAGCGTTTACAAGCACAAGGGAAAAAAAAACAAATCATGAGTCTTCTATTTCATCGTCACTCTTGTTCTTGAGAACGCCTGATCTTGAAAATTTGTTTGTTTGATTTTGTTAATTCGAGAAGGCCTGATCTTGAAAAATAGTTTGCTTTATTTGGTTAATTCGAGAAAGCCTGATCTCCATTTTCAGTCTTGTGGTTGTTGGGTAGACTTTCAGACCGTTGTATAATGGATCTTGATGGTTATCGTGTAGACATTTAGATTGTTGTGTAGTAGATCTTGATGGAGAAGTGATACTGGTCAAATTTTCAAGTTGTGCTTGGGTACTATAATAATGTTATAATAAAGGAAGAAGGAGGAAAAGAAAAAACATTCAAGAAATGAATTATTTGATATAGAAAAAAAAATTGTGAAAACTAACCTTGGTTCACCTGAACCGCACAGGTAGGGTACAGGTATAGAAAAAGGTTACCGGGCCGTTTTACCTGTAGCCGACTGGATAATACCTGTATCCGGCCGGTTTACCCGTTTGCCAGGTCTAGTTAGAGAAGAGGCCTCACAATTCATATCATGCCTTACAAACTTGGCTTATGATCTTCTAAGTTCTAGTTTAACATTTAAGTATGCAATTTGGTTTAGTAGTCAAAGTTTCAAAATGGGCAATATGTGGACAAAAGATTGCCTGGGATTATGTACAATATTATCGTAAAGGTGGCTGAAAATTTATCCATTTTAACACGCCATCATTTCTTTCCAAGCAATATGTTAATGTGTAGAACCATAGTCAGTGACTTCATCATAGAGTTATAGCAGGTTATAAGATTTTGCGAACCATGCTCAGTAAAGAGAATACGTCTAGAGGTAAGATGCAGTAGTAAATAAGTAAGGGATAACCAGTAAGTGGGGGAAAAACACCTATCCTTTTAGGTTCCTCCAAAAACAAGGAAATACTCAATTTAACATTAAACATATGCCAGGTGGAACTACACCTTAAAAAGGTAAACAATTTATGAGAGGGAAATGTGTTGTTAACTAAAATTTACTGTACAAAGGTTCGAATAATGCCCCTATCTGTGCAACTTAAAGTTAAATCTCGTACAATATAAAATGACAACACTTTGACGTGCATTAGAAGAGCAGTGTCATGCAAAAAAATTCTTGCAATATCAGATAGAACCAACTCAATCCAGGGGCAAATATAGCAGAATATTGATGAATAGATACCATTTAAACCAGTATATAAGGAGCAATTACCTTCGTTCCAACTTTATAAGTAATTTTTTCATGGGAAGGAATATTTGGCAGCATGCTCGTTTCCCCCGGCAATTGTGTTGCCTTTCTATCGGCCTCCATGTGAACCTGAATATAATCAATTTTATACATTAAAGCTAAGTGAACCTAACATCGTAAGAAAATGAAAATATCGACTCAGATATACCTACTTTTAAGAAGCAACATCACAAACATATGCTATCGTCAGGCCAACGGTTGGATTTAGACAATATCCATCTTTAGATACCTCAAACGGTTTAAGATAATCCAATGTGTGCTTCGAGTGTATTGCATCTTTTTACCCTGTTTTTGACGAAATTGTGGATGATTATTCACCTTAACTAACATTTGGACACTTCAGAAGTAAATTTAGAAGGACGTCTTTCTAATGCTAGTGAGTAAGATGGAAAATGCGACTTAAAGTCTGCTTGAGGTTATACTCGACTGGACACAGTGTGCTAAATACGAAATTCAACAGACATGTTTTACTTATGGATCACTGGAAAGGCATCCACTCAACTAAAACATGTCAGCTTGGTGCATTTGATGCTTTCACCTGCCAGACGCATAATGACTTTTGGGCTTTCTCACAGACATGAACTGATTTGCAAAGCTCATAACCTTGAAAATAATATCAATTACAAAAGTTTCTAGACCTCTCCTACTTCTCTTTCCATAAATCTACTTTATGAGAGCATTCACTGGGAGAAAGCAAAAACTATTGAGATCTCAACCTCTCACTCATCTCATGCATATTATATTCAAAAGGCCAAGACAGAACATTGGTAAACATCCTCGGAGAGTGATCGGTGGAAAAAGCAGAATCAGTGTAACAGTAGACTTACCCTTATCAAGAGCACTTTGCAGTTTGGCCACCCATAATATGTCTTTGTTCTATTTCCCATCGGTTAGAAAGGAACTGGCTAAGTTATGCACATAATCATGTGGATAGGAAGTAAAAATGGCTTCTCTCCCACATCAGGTGGAGGACTGGGGAGTAAAAACCTCTGGTTGCAGGGTCTTCTTGCTAAGTTAAGAAGAAACCCAGTGAGGCTGGTCGATGGAAGGTTTGCCAGGGATCTATACAAAACGGGCAGTTTGGCCCCGAGGTATGGCGGGATATCTCAGTACGGTAGAGTCGTTTCATGAGGTGAATCCTTCGTTTTGGATGATAGGGACCAGGTGAAGTTTTGGTTTGACAAATGCTGCAGGGTAGAACCACTTTAAAACCAGAAGTCCTAGTTAGCTATAAAGCACAGGTGCGGCGAGTTTAAAAGCTCGACCCCGCCAAGTTTAAAAGCTTGACAAAACTTGTGGAGTTTGGGATCAAACTTCTCAAAATTGTTGCCGTAATCCACGTGCTTTCCGAGAGTGGTTTACCACGCCACATCACCAAAATTTCGCTATACTTCCTATGACGTGTTGAACAACCGATCGTCAAGAACGTGCTAATCTTCTTAAGTTTCTTTGAAATTGAAGGCACTCTCATGCTTTGATTACTAGCTCTGTTATTTTGATGTCCTTGATAGAGGTTTAACTCATCCGGATTAAATATAGGACTAATTCAAAATTCAGAAGGTACATCTAGAAAATAAGCATCCTCTCTCTGACGTTTCAGAACTCTGGACGGACCAGCTTGTTAAAAATGTAAGTTTTGGTATGTACCTCGCTCTGGTCTTAGCCATAACATGACTAAATCACCCTCCTCAAATAGTACTACACTTTCATGAACATCTGCTGCTCAATTGTACTGTCCTTGATAGTATCTAATCTCCTGCACACTTCATCATGAATATCGTGAATGTGTTTGTCAAAAGGGTCACCATTTTGACTAATTCAAAAGGTTATAGGTAATGGTGCAAGGTCCATAAACTGCCTAAGCTTCAATCCGTATGCAACTTGAAAAGGAGAAGATCTTCTATGCCATTTGCTGAACCGTTGAAAGCAGCTAGCGGCAAAATGTTGTCCCAAGTTGCTATGTGATCCCTAATAAGACAATGCAACAAACAAAGGCTATGGTTGACAACTTCGGTCTGACCAACCATTAGGGAATGAAAAAAAACTCGAAAAAATAAGTTTACGACTCAATTTAGTTTATAACGTCATCCAAAACAAATCACAAGCTTTACATCGCGGTCGGGAACAAGGGACTTAGGGAACCCATGTAGGTGATCCACCACAACAAATATCAAACCAAAACCCATTGTGTTCTAGGCAATCCTAGCACGAAATCCATGCTTAAGTCTTCCCACAGGCAATTAGGAGTAGGCAATGGCATATGCAAGCCAATATTTTGATTAGAACCCTTTCCCAATTGGCAAGCTTTACATTGTTTGATCACATTGCATACATCCTTCTTCAAGCTTAGCCAAAAGAATCGATCCTCCTCCATGGCAATAGAATTATCACGTCCAAGAATGTCCTCCTAGACCACCCCCGTGAAGCTCCCATATCACATGATCTCGAAGGGACGTTCTTGGCAAGCATAATCAGTTTTTATAAAACAAATGTCCATCCAAAAGTTGAGCATCAGCTTGTTGCCCAGCGGAATCATCAAGAGGAGGAGAGTAGATACCTCCACTGTTTGCGCCATCAGAGAAAGAATGCTTCAACTCCTCACAGCCAAATGTAGAGACAGACATGTTTACCAAGAGAAAGGCTTTCCTACTAAGTACATCAGCCACTTTATTATCTACTCCTGCTTGGTGCTTCAATAAGAAGGTGTATTGCTGAAGATAGTTACTCCAGTTGGCACGTCTTGAACTTACATGCTTTTGAGAGTTAAGATACCGCAATGCTTCATGACCCGAGCATATAACAAAATTCTCGGTGAAAGAGATAATAATGCTAATGTTTAAGGAACTGAACCACTTTCCACTGCATAAAACTCAACATCGTAGGTAGAGTATCTCTTCTTTGCATCATTATGCTTCACTTAAACTAGGCCATAGGATTTTTTTCCTGGCCAAGGACAGCCCCTATACGTACATCAGATGCTTCACAAGCCACCTTAAAGACTTCATAAAAAACTAGTGAGCGTAGAACTGGAGTTGTAATCATCTTGGACTTTAATCTCTTCAAACGCTTTGCTTGCTGCCCTTGTCCAAATAAATGGACGATTATATACATTCTGTTATTAGTGCCATATCAGGAATAAACCGGCAGTCAAACGTAGCCAATCCACAACAGCTTCGGACTTCACCTATATTAGATGAACGATTTCATACATTCTGTTATTACTGCCATATCAGGAATAAACCGGCAGTCAAACGTAGCCAATCCACAAAAACTTCCAACTTCACCTATATTAGATGGGATAGTCAACAATCCCTTTAACCTTGTCCAAATCAGCTTCAACACCTTTGATAGAGACAACAAAGCCTAGGAACACAACACTGGAACTAGTGAAGGTACACTTCTTCAAATTGAGGTGGAGCTTTCCAACCACAAGAACTTCCAAAACCTGCCTCTAGTGTTCTTCGTGTTGCTCGTGAGATCGAATATAGATAAGGATGTCATCGAAATATAGGTTTAAGGACTATTGTGTGCCCATTGTGCTTCCGACTATAATTGGTTTCATAACCATCATGCGGCACTTTACAATCAAAAAGCCAGTCTTTGAAGTAACATAAGGCCAACTTTCATTGGCAAGACATCAAACCACATAGATCGTTCAAAATCATTGCTGCTTAAAAATGTAATACAACAATGAAAATGTAAGTGGGCAACCCTATGAGGATTAGGATGCTTTTCCATCTTCATACCAAGCTTGTCATCTTGTGTGGCTACATCCAACATGCCGCCTCCATCGATAATAAGAGTGCATAATCTCCCTTGACAAGAGACTTGGGTGTGAAAAATATTATGGGGACGCCAACCCTCTTCTCCGGGCTATTGTCAACAATGACATAACAAGACCAAAGCCTTATGTAATTCCGTCACAGTAATTAATATCTTCAGTGCTTTGTGTTTCATTTCGTATCCCGTTTTGTTCCGACATAATTTTAGATTCAGCTTGCAGCTCTTCCATACAGAAGTGCAAGCCCTTGGATGGAGAAACAACCGCAAAATAACCACGACGCTTGGAGCCTTTCCTTTATCCATATCGACATTCATAGGACCCAAAACACGCTGGCTCACCCTGCCAGGAGGTTGGTTGAAGGGTTCGTTAATACTGCCTTGAAAAAGGATACTCGATGCCTTGATTGGTAGAAGGCAGTGCTGTATTAAGACCAGGTCGCCTTGATGATCGAATTTTATGCGCTTCCTCCATTTTGAGAGCAAGCTGATACACATCATTCAAGGCAACACAATGTGTGGCTCCATCTCAAGTTGGATCTCTGTTTGCAGGCCAGATTTGTAATGAGCGGCACTGGAAGTTTCCTTCACACTATTTCGAATAGTTAGCTCATGAAACTCCTCTCTGTATTCTGCAACCGGCCTATTACCCTGCTCAAGGGAAAACATCTTTCAGTACAAAGCTTGTTCATAGTCGGGCAGAAGAAAGTGTTCTTTCATCTTTAGGTTCATCCCCTCCGATGTATCAATAAGTGGTTGATCAGTTCTAGAAAGCAAATCCTCAATGCTATGCCACCACAAGCAGGCTGCAAACTAACAATTTTGCCTTAACAAAGGCCAGACTTTCTTGTTTTCAGGCAGAGTACCATTCAAACTAATCTTCCACAAGGGCATAAGCCAGTATCATCACATCATCAGGCATCTCAAAGTATTCACACCGAACACCTCGATTTCCCGTGATATTACCTCTAACTTCACGCTCGTTCTTCGTGGACTTGTAATAGAGCGTGCATCATCATCATCGTCAGATTCAGCCTCGATATTCATCTTACATTGACGTCTTTCCAAGACGTTTAGTATTTCATCGAATCGAACGATTGATATTTGCAAACTCTTCTTCATGAAGTGATCTTTTTATGGCAGAATTTTTTTTTACCGAAAAGCTTGTATCATCGCCACTAGAATTGTGTTTGGAGCCCATAATATTGTAAGTATTACCGCTCGTTTATTGCATCCAACTTTATACCAGGAACTGCCTTCTCCGATGCCAAATTTGATGTAGGACGGACCTTAATCAGGAGTATAATCCTGTCATACAAGTAAGATGGGGTAGGCTTAGGTTTATTGGAGTTGTAATTAAGAAGCTAGAGTTGGAGATAGTATTTACAGGGATAGATATTCCTGGGGCTATTTTAGGGTGTTGTGAACAGTATCGCAAACAGAGTTTTGAAGTTTATATCTTCAAACAAAAAAAAGAATCACAAATGACAATGAAACCTTAGTCTCACTAGGGCCTTCTAGGAGTCTCACCAAAAAGAGATTCAATTCTACTAAGCTGAAGCAATTCTACTACTCAAGTTCTTAACATAGCTCTTGCAATGCTTGTTCATACAGAGAAAAGAAAAGAGACCTCCCCTACGAAGTAAAGGATTTCCTATATTCTAGAACCTACCAGATCACTTAAACCAAAGACTCAACCTAATGACAAAAGCAATCTGCAAATATTGTAACTACCAAAGACTAGACCTAATAACAAAAGGACTTAGAAATAAAATAAAGTAACTTCTAATCTGTCTTAAATTACTCAAAAGACCTAAATGCCTTTGCTCAGAAATCTGCACCATCACATTTCTGATTCAATCCCTTCTTGTGTGGCCGCAAACCCACCCTGCTGCAGTACCGGCTGTCCTATAAAATATTCCCTTTAAACTTGAGAGGAACGTTACGATCACAAAACACACTAGAAGCAGACCGCCACTCTTGTTCTTATCCTACGGGCAGCATCCTCGTCAACCACTCCCTCCTTGTGCACTATTAATCCAAGATAACAATAGATATCTTGCTTCGATACTTATTGACCATCCATATTTATCTATTCAAAGCTTGTCCTAGCATTGGCATGAAATCCAGAGGAACAGCCTAAAAGACCAGTAAGGTAGTCGGATTTACCAAATTTCTGATCCGCAATTATTTCCAGAAAACTACCCCCTCCCCCCCCCAAAAAAAAAAATACCCCACCCCTTAATTTTGCTTATGAGATAACGTATTCTATCAAGAAAAGAATGAACATAGGAAAACAACTTTAACGCAGAAAACAATTTTGTAATGGAGATAAAAAAGAGGAAAATCCAACTGACACAAGGACACGTACCCGCTCCCTTATCGTGGCTAACAAGCCATCGTTCCACTGCTCACCGTCTAAACAAATTTCTGCATGCAAGAAACTTCTTTTCAGAACAGCAGCAGAGACATAGTTCTACATCCATGCACAGTTTCTGTCTTATATACAATATTGTCTTACGTAACAAATATATGGCAGAGCAGCCTTGGATGAAGTGCCTTAAAAAAGAGCAAAATAGTCATACGTTATGGATCCATTACTCTTGATCTTGCTTTAACTTTTGGGTTGTTTGGACAGTCTTATATGATGCTTCTTTTTTGGTTTCTTACATCCAAGACTCTTGAGTTCACATAGGCAGCCCTATTTTTTATCGTGCTGGTGTTGCCGCCTTTAGTAATCATATGATAAGTATAGTTTTGTTTTATCTGCCCCACTTGGAGCTTTTTATCTAGGGAAAGGCCTTAATGTCTTTCACCCCCTGCCCCAGATTTTCCCTTGTTTTGTGTGAATAAGCTCCTGAAGAAGCCTATTCCAAAAAAAGAAAACTGGCAGCCCTATTAGGAGAATTACATTGAATTCTCATCAGAAACGAGAAAGAAAAAAGAAGAAAAAATGCTGTCTTGTTGCGACTATTTGTGTGACCAACTGGGGGGGGGGGGGGGTGTGGGGGGAGGAAAGGCAGAAGGGAAGCCATGATTGCTACGAGTATCACACCAATCATAATTTTGAATTATCAGATAACAGATTACATTCAAAGCTACCTTGAGATTGAGAAGCGCGAGCAACTTCAAATTCCTTCTGTAGACGCTCAAAGATCATTTTGTCAGAGTCCCTAGTCAAACCAAACACTTTAAGAACTTTCACCCTTCATGGTTATACCTATTCGTACAACGAGAGAAACAAAGTAACACATTGTCCAATACACACAATTATACACGACATGTAGTTGAGGTTGTAAAGAAGTATAACTAAAATGAACTCTCAATTATGCAGCTTTTGTACCATAATTAGAATAAGATCGAGATTAGTGCTCCTAATTTTCTAAAGGTCTTTATATGACTTTTGCTTACGATGTGTACCAAATATAAAATTGTAAGGATCCTTTACTAAAGTTACATAACTTCAAAACAGAGAAATCATAGTTAAAATGAATCGCAATTACTCGCAAGGAACTATTAGGTTCTTTTTTATTTCGGTCAATCCCGACTTCTGGAGTACAGATGCAACACAAGCTGAATATGCAATCCAAGGTTGCATACCCAGACAAATAATAATCTCTCTCCCTAAAACAATTTAAAAGTCTCCCAAATCTTGTCCATAAGGCTAGAGAGATAAGATTTAGCATAAAACTAGTTGCATAGCATGAACATAAATTGTGTAGATATTCTTGCTATGGAATCCTCTAAGCAAGAATTTCAAAATGAGCACGCATCGATGTCACTCCTTTAGTGACACACCACATAAGCATTGTGTATGGTGAAAGTTAGGCAAGAGCACCCACTCTTCAACAGACGTGTGTGGCTGAAAATATTTCTAGAAAGCATGATTTGTTCAGGGAAAGATCAAGATTTACAGATTGTAGTGGACAGGCCATGAAGATGTTACTCATAGGGTAAGAGCAGATTAGATGAAGGGAGAAGTGCTTCTAAGAACCAATATGTCGGATTGTTCCTATCGAGTTGAAGGGACATATTATAAGACGGCAGTATACATTTCTTTTCTGGACAACTAAGGGTGTGTTTGATAACGCACTTAAGCACTAAAAACTTAAAGTTTTCAATGATTTTCAATTAAGTGTGTTTGACAACGCTTAACGTTGTACCACTTAGTAAATTTAATTCCTACCAAAAATAGACTAAAATTTTAAGTAAGGATGGACTTACTTAATGCTTATCACTTACAATTTAATTGTAAGTGAGATGGTTAAAAGTTATTAAACATTATTTCACATAAGAAGAATAATTACCACCATAATGCCGCCACAACTTATTTGCTGGCAATACCGCCTCCACCACACTGCAACCACTACCATAACCATTATTCCCTTTTGCTACCACCACCACAATGACTACAACCTAGCCACTACCATCACCATCACCACCACCACACTCATTGCCATGACCGTCATGTCGCCGCCTATCGTCACCACCACAATTACGAACACCACATCTTCACGGACCACTACCGCAACCATTGACACCTTTCCGTGGCCGCCACCGCCGCCGCCGCCACCCACCAACATGGTTTTGGCAAGAAAAAATTATGAAGTACATATATAAATGCATAATTCCGGTAAAATGAATAAATTTGTAAAATTGAACAATTTCCATACATTTGCTTTTGATTTACCAAACAGATTAACTTATTTTTCAGTGGTAAAAATTTAGTCGCTTAATTTTCAGTTTTATCAAATAGGCACTAAGAAGCAACACAAATAAGAACGTAACTGAAATACATATACCTGGGTAGATGAGCGACCAAACAACATAGGGTAGAATAAGATAGATATGATGATATTCGCAAGAAGGTAAGAATGGCACAATTAAGAAGAAGACAAGAAAGCATTGCTTGAGATGGGTAAGTAAATGCAACAAGCTAACGAGTTAAGAAGAGATATGGTAGACAGATAAAAACATGGATACAAGCGGTTACAAAAGCTAAATGCCAGAAATATAACAGATGTAGCCAACGCCAACTAGTTTGGGACAAGGCTTAGTCAAGCGAAGATGAGTGAATTCAAAAAGGGAATCTAACGAACAAACAAATCAAGAGCCCAAGGTGGAGAAGACGGGTCACTGCAATGTTACCTAGAGTGCCAACAGTTTTGGTTCGTGGAACCGGGACGAAAAACAAGGAACGTTACCACTAGTGGAACGGGTACGCTAATCCAGAGCACTAAGTTGGAACGTAGAACGTTTGTGTGGAATGCAAAATGTTCATCATAACGCTTAGTAGTATACCAATGAAGGAAAACATCGTGAATATTTTTGGCATTTCGTGTGAAGATGTGAATAAATGCTAGAACATTCACCAAGACACAATCACGAGCACAAGTTTATAGTTTTTCAAGTTTAAAATATGGGACAAAGATAAATAGTTTAGACTATCACAAAGAAAAAGGTACTTAATTTTGAATAGGCAATTTGTAAGGTCATTATCTGCCATCTGTAATCTAATACAATAGAACTATGAAGTGGGCCCTTTTGAATGTTGCATGACTCAAGAACTCAATTCGAATCTAGTCAACATTCACTTGATTATACGCGGCATGATTTAAGGCTAAGAAGCAAGGATACGGGTGCGGGGACGGATACGACACGGGTGCAGATACACAGATACGTGATTTCTAAAAATACAGGATACGGGTGCGGCGGGGATACGGCTAATTTTATATATTTAGTAAATATATATCTATGAAAACTATGTTGTCTTTCCAAGGGGATTTTTTTAATTGATGGGCTCTTTTAGTAAAGTTGACTTTGGTAAAAGATTGTATTTGTTCTGGTGTTAGTACTAATTCTTTGAAATATTGGGGTTGTTTTAGAAATAATAATAAGTTAATAAGGGGTACCTAAATTAAAACTAGAAATATGGGGATAAGATATTATCCATACAGCAGTCATGACTCCTGAGTCTTGAGTGACATGCATTTAAACATGTGGTTGTTATGGGTTACAAAACCAACACAACGACAAAAAGCAGATGGACTTTGAGCCCTCATCTTCTTCTTCTTCCTGGATGCCGCTGCTACTGCCGGATCAACTTGGATCGACATCTCTTTCAATGGTCGGTCTCCGATCACGGTCTCCGGTCGTCGCCGCTGCCTACGGTGTAGGACAATTGCTTCTTCTTCTCCTTCTCCTGTCTCTCTCTATCTCTTCTCTGTCCCTAAAGTACTCGGTAGGTGTGCAGCCGTGTCCCAGTCGTGTCTAAGCCGCACCCGAAATTCAGAAAACTATTTGAAATATTAATTAATGTTGGACATGCACCCCGTGCGCAGTGCGCACCCGGTGTCAGTGCTTCCCCCGAACTGCCGCACCGGTGCTTCATAGATTTAAGGAATTTGGGGTATGATCATAAGGGTTGCGCGCCTTTATCATTCCCTGGTCAAAGTTGCCTCATTTATGTTTTAAGTATATCAAGAATATGAAAGGTTAGCAATGCAAACAATATGCAAATTGCAAATGTTTTGCCAACTCTTTATCAACATAAGAAAGAATCCCTCCCTCCCTCCCTCTCTCTGTTGGGAACACCAAGAAACCCAAATAACACGACCCGGATCAAGAACGATCCGCAATTCGAATCTCTCATTCCTAATCGCAGATTGCTAGGATTAGAGTGATTTTTTGGTAACACTGGGTCACTGTGATAATTCAGACCTAACCCTAACGTCAAAAACCAAAAAAAAAAACTCAACCCTATATGGCTAGTAGTGGAAGCTTTTAGTTCTTCTCCATTCTCCTTGTTATTGTAAGACCCAACACCAGTAGCGTATATTTTTCCCCCATAGTTCAGTGAAGCAGAAACTTCATGTTCGAAAAAATCACAAGAAGGTAATTACTTCCGGTATTGCCTTTTTCAACGCCATCAATCCACCTTAAAAAAAAAAAACAGAAATGAGGCTCATATTAATTTAGAGGCCATTTATTGTACCTTATTCCATTGGACATGCCTTCCAAAAACCGCTTTAGCCTAGGATCTACTACCTTTTTTAGTGAGCTCATTATCGAATCCATGATACATTGACAACGTCAACTTCATTTTTTCCCACATGTAAGATCCTTTGTACTTTTGACATAATTCCTCCAAAACAAGCGTGTAGGGGTGATAGCATAATATCCTTTGAAATTCAGCAGGGGGAGTAGGTAACCTAGGAAGTTAATACAACCAGCATACTCAAAATTTTGAAAGCTCGTGATGTCGTAAGGTATGAATTAAAAGCAGCTCGTGTCCATACAGAAACTTATGAAACAATAACTAGGCATTTCACATTGACACATGGCACAAGATATAACATGGAGTATGACACTGCCTGGATAGGCTAAGTCATCTAGGATGAAATCCTCAAGACAGTGAAATCCCATGTGGTAAGAGGCAAATATTAACAGTGTCAATATCCAAAACTTGTACCTAGAAAGGCGCTCCGTTAGTTCTCCATGCCTTTTGACAACATTGGAAACTACAATGTCGAAAAAATCACCCTAAATAATTCGTGACATGTTAAGGATACATACAAAAATTTAATTTAACAAAAAGAGGTAGAAACTTCGATTATTACATCTTGCCCGTGTTGTTTCCAATTGAGAATCCTCCTCCTGCATAAAGTTCTGTAACAGCGGGATAGATTGTCATGATCACCAAGTGATGAAATAGAGTGGAATATGTATGAGTCGACTTGTTTATACTTCTGATTCAGTTGTACTCGATCAAGTTTATAAGCGGATAAAACTTCAAATTCTATAGATTGGCTAAATAAAGTGAAAACAATACTTCGTTTCATGGCTTTGTCCCCTGTGACATTTTGCAAATCCCTAGGATAGGATTCAAACATCTAAACCTGTAGTTGATCAAACTACTACCATACATCGAATAAGTATTGTTTGACAAGTCAAAAGGGACAAGAATTATAAATCAGAGGGAGTAATTAAGTAGATGAAGGAATTACCACTTCACCCATTTTGGCTACGAATTGCGGACTCCCTACTTGTTCAAACTTGCTGCACGTTTTGCCACGGCAATTCCAGTTATACCTCTGGTTAATTTACACTCGAATTCCACTCATGATGTACTACCATACGAGCAGAACTCACCACGATAATTCGAATTCTGTCGAGTGCAACCGCCGAAGGCCGCTACGAGTTCACGGTGGTGCGATAAATTGCGGCTGTGTGATTTATTGTAACTGGTGTTATGGGCTGCAAGGAGGTGGCGGTGTTAAGGCACCATACGTTTAGAGTATTTGTTTTCCGTTTTTTGTAATGATTACGAAAAAACGGAATATTTCGTGTACTTTTACCATTTTTTGTATTTGTATCGGATCCAAAAATCGTCAACAGGGGTGTTTTCACCTTTTCTCAATCGGCCGTAACTCTTGTAAGAAAAAACTCTGAAGAGTGAGGCATGGTTTCCACTGTTCACGGTTCTCTCTTACAAGCTCTACGAAGCCTACATGCCTAGTCACGTCACAGCTCTCCTTTCTCCCCCTATTGCACATCTCTTTATTTTCAATGAGCAGATCCCCAACACTCTCTCAATCCATTTCTCAAGCTCAAGCTGCCGAAGAAATTATAGAAGCTGTGGTCGAGTCAACGCTTGTTCCCCTTAGCTGCTAAAGACACGTCACAGAGAAGACGGAGACGTCGTCTCCAGTTCAGCTACACATTTCCCTTCCATCCAGCGGATCTGTCAAAGCCGAGCCTCTTTCCTCCTGCCGAGTACCTATCATCTCCCTAACAAGCACCCAACGATCTGTGACCGGAGAGAACGAAGTCCTATCGCCTGCACAGTTGTCAAAGGTTTGTCGCCAATTTCTCACTTTATTCTTCAGTCGATCGATCTGCTACTCTCCTTGCTGTTTCTGTTTTCTCTTTGATTTTTGTTTGTGGGTTGATTGATTGAAGATGGTTTCCTCCGTTTCCATTTTTGGGTTCTCCTCTCTGTTCCGAGGCTGGTACGAAAATGAGATCCCCGATCCCCGACTTAGCAGCATTCTTAGGGATTGAGGCATCGCCGGTTGGGATGAGATTAGTATTCATAGCTAGTTCTGTATTTAACAAGAAGTAGCTTATTGCCTTGGTAGCTCAGAGCCCCCCCGGAAGCTTGGGCGAGCTACTAAATAAGAGCTCTAATTCCGTTGGTGAATGGCATCGAACAAGACCAAGAGAGGTCCTTTCTCACCTTTACAGAAGCATCCATGACACGTCTACAAAACCTTCGTATAGTAATCCACACATACGAACCGATCCAAAGGAGAAGCAATATACGAAAGGTCTAAGCCGACCGATAGGTTGAGGGAGTCAGGCGGGTCTGAAAGAACTCTTACGTGTTAATACAAGAAAATACTTCAGTGGGAAGGTAATCTGTGTTAAGCTAAGATTGATTTCAAAAATTACTATTGTGCTTTCATGACATTGATAATTGAACACCTTATGAGTAAGATATGCTGAAGCTACTAACTTGGATTATGGTCGATATGCTGAAGCTACTAACTTGCTACTTGAATACATCGAATCCTAAGCAGAATTCTGAGTTTGGATGGGGTGGAATGCTTAAAACAATAGGAAACTTCCAAACGTTGGTAGGAAATGAAGAAGCAGAAGGAGTAATTAATGTGGAGTGTTGTCTTGCGAAAGTCTATTGAGCCTGGCATATTCAGATAGATTGCATAAACACAGTGGTCTCTGATAGAATGTAATGAAATTTCGCAAAAAAAGGCAAGAGCTTTATCAAGAATGCGTGGAAACAATTTCAATTTTTCTGTTTAATGTTTCAAAAACCTTAAGTATTACATTGCATGTCATTTCTCTTTTGTTAAGAACTGCAGGACACTCTAATGTACCGATGTTTATTACGGTTTAATCATAACATTAAAAGCTAATGAATCTCATGTTGTATATGTCCTTTTTTATGATAGAGATAATAAATGCCAAGCTGGTACGTTGTATTTTTCGGTCGAGTGCCCGGCATTTACGACACATGGGAAGAATGTCAACTGCAAGTGTCGGGATTTCGTAACTGCGTTTTTAAAAAATACCGTAAACGTAGTGAAGTCAGTACTGCTTATGTACTTTACAAATCTCGTTGGGAAAGACATGTTGAACCTCCTGAACAACCCCTTCCGGCAGTGTCTCCCATGGCCGACCTAGCAATTCATTCGCAAGGATTTGGTGGACTAATCGAAACACAATTGCACGACGAGTCTCTAGCACCCTTCCCCCCAATGCCTCCGATGGCATGGATGAGGGCCAATAGTGGCCCAAGAAGTGAACCCGCATCCTTTTAGCTGTCATTTGTTGTTAATGAGACGTGTATTGTACTGTTATATGCTTCAATGTGCTTTGAACACTTATTGTGAAGACTGTTAATGAGACGTGTACCGTACTGTTATATGCTTCAAGCTAAATACTCTGTATATTACCTTTAGTTCAGCTGTGTTTGCAGCATCATAGATCACCCGAGTTCCAAATTGCTTGTTGTGAAGATTGTTATTAGACTCTTGTACGCTGCATTACTGTTGAGTATCTTCATTAATCATTGCGTATTGTATACTGTTATCTTACATATTTACATTAGACATGCACGACTGTATAGCCCGTGTTTCTGTTGAAGCCGACACACACTCGTTCAATTAAAGCAATTAAATACAATGTGACGTTATCATATACTATTGCACGATGTAAAGTAGCTACATGACATGAGACCGGACAAATGAGACGTGTAAATATGTTTACGTGCATAATTGTAGATGGCCGATTCGTTTGTGGACATTTCTGGTCTTCGAGATGGACTTACCGATGACGAAAAACTCGAAGAAGCTTTGTGGCCTCTGCGTGTAACATTATTTGTCAATTTAATGGCGGAGCTGAAACAGAAACGTCCCCATCAGTCTTCCACATTTAACACGAAACAGTGGGGTGAGCTTGCGAATGACATGTTTGCGGGGGTCGGCACTATGTTCAAACGGTCACAGTTAAAGTCAAAGTACAATAGGCTGCGTGCGAAGTATCGCGAGTTTACCAAGTTACGGGATCACACTGGGTTTGGATGGGATCACGCAACCCAGACATGCACTGCTTTGGACGACGTTTGGGATAACTATTTAATGGCACTACACTCATCTTAACTATACCTTATAACCATAGTAACTATACCGTATAACCAAATTTTATGTAGGCGAACAAAGGGGCCAGGCAGTTCCGAGGGAAGGGGTGTGCAAATTACGACAATCTGGCCTTGATTTTCTCGGAGTCCACGGCAACCGGTAAATTGGCACGTTCATCAACGCAGCGACCTTTGAATAGTGCTGAGGAGAATGAGCAATACCATGAGTATGTCGAAGGTTCTAGTAGGAGGGGTGCTACTATTGACCTTGATGATGATATTCCTGTTACGGATGTGGGGACGAAACGTAGGTTAGAGGGTACCCCCGATACCGCGCGTTCTAGCAAGGAGTCCAAGTCGGTGAAAATGGACATTGCACTTGATGCTTGGACGGAGTGCTCCAAGGCCAGAGCACAGAAATATCAGCGAGATGGCAACTCCAGATTCCAATAAGACTCGGTCGATGATGTGTACAACATGGCGAGGTGCATACGGGAGCTCAATCAAATTACGGACATTCCTGGTGAGCAATACGTGGCTGCATCGCAATGTTTTAAAGAGAGGGATAACCGCATCATATTCATTGAAATGCCTGATTTTCGCCGTTTGCAATGGTTGGCATCTTTGGTTCCCTAGTATCTGTGTTTGGTAACGATGAACTGTGTTTTTCGAAAGTCATGCTATGTGTGAGTTTCTGCTACTTTTACTACCTGAACATTTGTGTTGGGCAAGTCCACTGTTGTGTATCAGTGGCAATTTTGGAACCATCGGTGTGATAGATTATGGTTTTTACCATATATTAACATTGACTCTTTGAAATTTATGCAATGTTCTATCTTATATTAGGATGCATGTATGTGTAAACAAGATGCTTGACAAATATATTGTTCATTTAGTAACAGGTTATTGAAGTTACCATTCTCATAGTTATTATACTGCAATGTCATCTTCGCAAGCCAATGCTACATGGGATAATGGTGACACGTCATCGTCAGATGATGACCTTCATGACATTTACATGTTAGAGGAAATAGAACGGAGATGTGCAGCATTAGATAGGGTCCCAAGGCCTATGTATACATCTGTACTCTCTGGGAGTGATCATGTGCAAGAATTATTAAATGGTCATCCGTCTAGAATGTATAATGTAATGAGGATGTATCCAGATGCGTTTAGAACGTTGGCAGCGACTCTTAGGAATAATGGATGGCTTATTGATGACGCACACACTCACGTCGGTGTTGAAGAGGCTTTGGGCATTTTCTTGAATTGTGTTAGTCACACAGAACGAATGCGTCAACTGTGTGAACGGTTTCAACGCTCCCTTGATACCATACGACGAACCATTAAGCGTGTTGCTCGGGCTTTGGGTTATCTTGGAATGTTAATCATAAAGCCGCAGGCTACTGACGGCGTCGATCCACACATACGAAACAGTTCGAAGTACTACCCGTACTTCAAGGTATAACCTTCAGTTATGGCTATGGTTTTCGTAATTCAGATTAATGTTGGGCCGCTTACTAACGTGATTTAATCTGGCAATGTTTCTACAGGATTGCATTGGTGCGATTGACGGTACAATTGTGGCGGCCGTTGTCCCCAAGTCGAAGATGAATGCATCTCGTTCAAGAAAACAGAATATATCCCAAAACGTGATGGCTGCATGTAACTTTAACATGATGTTCACATTTGTCAATGTGGGATGGGAGGGAAGTGCGAATGATTCAAGAGTTCATGCCGAGGTCATCACATCAGCGGAGGTTGAATTCCCTCGACCCCCTCCGAGTAAGAAAATGAGTTACCACATTATGATTATATTCACATTACTTAAAGTCAAAATACAATGTGACGATACACGAATTTTGGTTTGCAGATAAATATTACGTCGTCGACAGTGGATACAGTAATGTGGATGGTTATTTAGCCCCATTTCGTGGCGAGCGCTACCACCTTCACGACTTTGAGGGAGCAAGGAATGCACCGAGAGGACCTAGGGAAATGTTTAACTACAGACACGCATCTTTGCGTAATGTTATTGAACGATGCTTCGGAGCTCTAAATGCCAGGTTTTCAATTTTAAAGTTAATGTCGAACTACAACCTGATCAGGCAAAACAGTATCGTCAACGCTTGTTTTGTTTTGCATAACTTCATCCGCCTGAATACGCCAGACGACCCTCTTTTCAACGAGTACATGGCAGAAGGGACTCGCGTACTTGGGGATGAGGCAACTGTTTTTGCAACTCCCGACTTGTCGCAAGCAGCGTGTAACCGCATGGCCAACTTCAGGGATGGCTGATCATATATGGAGGGATCATATGGCTGTTACTAATCGCCGCCATTGAATGTGATTATTGGGTTACAGCTACTTATTGATTGTCATAGAGCTATGGCCAGTATGTTTTATGATTTTAATTTGGGTATGCTTTATTATGAATTTTTATATGTACTATGACAATGCTTGATAGCGCCAAACTTGAATGTTCACTCGCTTTTTAGCCTGTATGTGTTTTCATTTTTTATTCGTGGCCTTATGTGTCACGCTACTTTGGCCCACGAAATTGTAACTGTGAAACAACTTGCGTTGATCTGCCCCGACCCGCTGACCTACCCTAATTTTTCAAAACAACGTTTCTCGTTGGTAAAGTATGCAAAGTCTGTGCAATCTAACAAAACTGTATTAAAACAAATTGACAAGAAATCAAATTCTGATATGGGAAGGTAGCTTCCTCTACTCACTGTAAGTACTCACACAAACCATAAGGCAAGGTAAGTCTGCGACTCAGTCTACTAGCTCTCACTCATTCTTCATCAAATTACAATTTACAATATACTACCATCTGACAACATTTTGCAGATAAACTGAGAAGAATCTGAGCGGAGTCCTCTAATGAAATCCTACTTCTTTCATCCAGTTTTAAATCCCTTTTCGTCATCATCAGCAACCAGCATTGCAACCACTGGAAGCAATACGCAATACACCACCACATCAAAACGCTCACCACCACCACTGCAACCACCTATCAAGCTTACCATCAACAAATCGCACCCACCACTCGCAACAACACACCCCATGAGCTGATTCTACTTGTCATGGTCTACCAATAGCTATAGCAATTGCAACATAGCTTCTTTTAACTATTTAAGCTTCATTTGTTTCCAATGGAAGTGAAACGCTAACGCTGCACAGAGGGTGTACAACTGTACAAGGAGATACCAACTTTAAAGCAGTAAAGCAATTGCCAAAAACCAGTATCGCAAAAACAATGGAATAAATCTTTAAGCATAACAATTGCTGGACGATTACTCAAGTAATAGCACTAAGTATATGTTGATGCATACACAAATGTCTACACGAAAACATATTCCAATTGCTTGGTCTTAAGGAGCACAAAAAAACGTATAAAAAAAATCGATTCACAGAGAAGAAATAATTAACAAGATATGATTTATCTTAATCTTGGAGGATCAATTCCACCTTTTTTCCATATCCATTATACATCACCAAAAAGTTGAATGACATGTATATCCTCTGATGCCATCTAATAGGGCGTACCATGTTAAGTACAGAAGTCAAAACCAGCAATGCTTCCTTTGGATACAAGCATTGTCGGATCGCACTCGCCAGTCAGGTCGCTGCTTCTTCGGTTGACGGTTCCAAATCTGAAGAGACCACCCCGGCAGTCGGCGCCTCAATTCATTCCAGATTTGAGCTGGCCTTCCATCGCCGTTGCCCGTCGCCGGTAAATGGCCAAGTGGTGTCTGCGATGGTGCGGTCTGCTAGTCCGCCTACCTGTCCGGTTGGCCGGCGTAGGGCAAGTTGCAGTCTCACAGACCAAGTGAGGAGGTGAACGTAGTTCCGCCACTGGTGGAGATGGTGGACGGAGGGTGTTTCGTGCACTGTTAGGTGGATGGTGAGGTGGAGCCATGAAGGTGGTTTGTCGCCGTGGGGGGAGTGAAGGTTTGGTCGCCGTGGGGGGGGATGAAGGTTTGGTCGCCGTGGGGGGAGTCACTGTGAGTAGCGGCGAGATTGAGAGAAGAAGAGAAAAGTAATGAAAGGGAAAGGGAGAGGGGAAGTCTGAATCTGCAGAAATGGGAAGTCGGTCCATGGTCAGACTGATGAACTTATTGGGAAATGTAAAAGGCTGGTATGGAGGAGTTATTGAGAAGATATAGAGGGTATAAAAATAATTTGGTAGGTTAAAAGTAGGGTTAAAATGGGAAAATATGGGTACAAATAGTGTAGGAAATGCTAAACATACAAGAATGGATTCAAGAAAGTTACTGAAAATGAAAATGAAAATGGTAAACGTACAAGATTAACTGAAAAAAGTAAAAACGAAAAACTGAAAAAAATTATAAAAGTACACGATCAAATTTTGGAACTGAATACAAGAATATGGAAAACAAAAACAGAAAACAAAAACAGGATACTAATATGGTAAGCGTACGGGGCCTAAATTTTTCTTGGTGTTAATGTTAAAAAGGAAGTGATAAAAACAGAATTGTTTTTTATAACAACAGAAATGCATTGCAAAGTAAACTAGCCATCATGACTAAAAATTACACATATATAGATTTTTTTAACAAAAAGTAAGCATATAAGTGTTTATTATCACACTTGATAAAATGAGTACAAAAATAAAATTAAAATATGATATTTTTCATAATATCAACCATGATTTTTCGGATTTATTTTGACTACGTATTTTAGATGTATTTTCACTATATCTTTTAGAATGATTTTCAAATTTTAGAAACTAAACATGACCTCTTATGTAGTAATTTCGCATTTAAAAATTATCTTTTGTATTAATTAAAAAAATTCTTTTAGTGTCAAGTGTCAGCACTCTAAGTGGGTAGTTCTGTAACACTAAAAAATATTTTCTAGTTAGGTCATTTCATAGTACGCATTTAGATTATTACAATATGATATTACTAGTTATCGTGGCACACGTAATGCGTTTGTAAAAATAAAGTTTATAAAATAATTTTGTTAAAAATAATCAAGCATCACGTAGGTATAGCAGTTTACTATTTAAGTTTTTATGCCATGTTATTTTTCAACGACTTACTTATTATGTCAAGCTTCACCTTTAAAATATATTTTAACAACATATTTTAACAATATCTTTTTACTTAATTTTAAATTATAAAAACCAAACATGTCCTTGTTTGAAGTTATTACTATTTAAATATTTTATTCTGTACCATTTTTTTTAAAAAAAAATTATAATAACCCTTGTCATCATTTTTAATAGGTAGTTGTGTAACATCAAAAGTGATGTTACACTCAAAGTAATTTTCTCTTTATATATAGTGGAGATAAAAAGAAAAGGTCATTGCTAGAGCCATCACTCTAAAAAAGTGTGGCACTTGTACGAAAGTAACTAATTATAATCTAGTTGAACGGGAAGATTCAATGCCAACAACATGAATGTAGTCCTGATAAATATTCATGTGACCATGGCATGCCAAAGTTACTACAGATCTAACTTCAGTCATCTGAGTTAGAGATGTCTCGTCAACATTACAGTGATGAAAGTCTGTAGCCATATAACGAAACTCATTAATAATAAGTTATATCGTATATGCTTTGGAACGGGCTTCGCAACAAAACGGGCTGGTTCGGGTCTGCGCCAAAGGAAAACGGTTTGAGCTCCCTCAAAAATATGAGTGACCGCCCTGGTCCAAGCCTTGGCCCAAATTTCAGAGTCGGGTGGCTCGGCCCCAAAAATTACTTTTTAAACCCTTTTTGAATCTTTTAAATTTTGCAATAAACTTAAATTTATGATAAATTTTATTTATGGACCCTCCTCCTTTAATCCGGACTTGGGACCGGCAGCTTGTAAACAAACAAGCAAAGTTACATTTTTATATATATATAAAATTAATTGTCCAAAAAAGGTGAAGCATGTTCATATGTATTTTTTACTTTAAATATTTTAATTTATTTGAAAATATCTACGGCGACAATGTAACTATGTATGTATGAATATATATATATATATATATATATATATATATATATATATATATATATATATATATTGTAAGATGCTGAGAAAAGGAAAAGAAAAAGAAATATATAATCATCTGGAAGATCCTTAACACATGAATTGTTGTTTTTCCTATCATCAATTGGTTTATCTTGCTCCCTATATTTTACATCAAGATACTCATTCCAACAAATACATTACTCTAGTGATTCAAGATTAAGCCGACTCTTGTTATCATTCAAGACCCTCTCGCTCGCTGAAAAATACGACTCTAAAATAAACAAGAAGGCTTGCACCAGTAGTGCATCACGAGCAAGCCTGTAGTACTTACCGGCGTGCAAAGTATTCTTTCACTCTTGGTCGTTTTGCCACTACAGCTTCAATACCCTTAAAGTATGACTTAATATATTTTGACTGCTTGATGATGTAGCATGCGTCAACAGAATTTTGATAATAGTTCTAAAGTTGTTCAAACGAAAAATTTATAGAAGTTGTGTAGATTCACATGGGCCTATTAAGATGTGAATTACCACTACCATAAGTAAAATATTATAAACAATTTTTACAATGAGCTATGTGTATGTCATCAAGCATAACCTTTAAAAAACGCTCTCAACATTTAACTTTGAGCTTTCTATCTCATTTCTGGCCGACTTGAGACAAGATTGGTTAGTCTTTCTTCACGACAACCACTCATCGAGTGAATACTGTGCGTAGAAATTTTAGTGTCGTCAATCGAGCTACATTCTTGACTAAAATGCTATTGATTAATAATTAGAGAATACTTGTACTTGAAAATTTAAGAGGGTTAGCACTTAGTAACAAATAAGAATGCACAAGAAAACTTGTAGAATGGAGATAAGAGAGAGTTGTTGATTGGTGTGAAAAATGTGAAGAGAATAAATCAATTTATATATTTTTTAAGCCTAAAAAAGACCAAAATATCCTTAAAAATGAGGCATTTATTGTTATGGGGAGGGTAAATACATAAAAGTTTGTAAAAGAGTTGTTGGAATAAGGTTGGACAAAAATACCCCTCGAACTAGCCACATTATACAACTGTTGGAGGGGTAAAAAGTGTAATTTTAAAAAAATCTGGTCATTGGCAGGGAATCTGAAAATTTTGAATTTCAACGGAATATGTACCCGGGCTGGGCTAGGCCCGAGCTTTGAACAGGTTTGGACTTGGACTAAAATGGGCTAGATACTGGGGGGAGGCGGGCTTTTCACGGGGTGGGGTTAGGTTGTTTTGGGAGAAAAACTCAACAAGTCCGTTAGTCCTCACCAATTGCAATACCAGTGGATATCCCTGGATTCCATGGTACAGAAGAATCGGGTCCATGCATCAATATCTGAACGATACTCAAAGAGCAAGGGCCTCGAGCGAAAAGAGTGAAGATAATACCTCACCTCAATCGATTCAGTTATTAATCGCATATGATCCAGAAGTCACATATAGAGAAACAAAGGGCTACCCTCGAACTCTAGACTAGGGTCTCGATGTACTTCAGTGACAGCATTGGTGGTTTCAGCAAGCACTACCAGAACTAACGTCCTCCATTGCAAGGACACTCCAGACACGAGGTCTACTAACCTGATATCAGCAACTCCCAGACCAACAATGGTGAGATACTTGGTATCTGACATAGCGCTAAAGCAGCCTCCCGGCCATTGGCATATTGCTTGTTGTAATTCTCCAGTTTATCGGAGATATATTCTACCAGGAAATAGAGAAGAATGTGTTTTCCACGAGTGAAAGACTTTGCCCGTTCTGCACTAACCTCCAACAAGTGCACAAGTGTAAGGTGTGAGGCCAATACTACATTTGCTTTTCATTTCCAAAAAAAAAAAAAAAGGTTTCCATTTAATAGTTAATTTTAGAATAAAGTTGGTTCAATTGCTTATATTTCGCATCACTTAACAACCAATTGCATGGTGCATTGTTGGCACCAAATCCTTCATTTTTTCATCCTTTATAAGATCATCTCTCCTTGTGAGAATTCCAATGCCTTTTCAGTAACTGACTATAAAGATAACTTTGGTTTTAATCGTTTAGATTTTCTTCACTTAAAAACTAACTACATGGTGCACTGTTAGCTCCGACTTTGAGTGATCCTTTTTGTCCACAACCTCTTATGTTTAGTTCTATATCATCTCTCTTTATCAAAATTACCATGTGTCTAAGCGGTCACCACTTTCACACATTGTTGGCTCTTACTTCTTGATATGCTACTTTCCATGTGTTTAAATGACCAACCGCTTCCGGGCACTATTGGCTCCGACTCTTATCCATGCGTTTGTTGTCTTTAGACAACTAACCGCTTCCACAGTTCACTGGCTCCGACTTTTAGGATTTCTCTTTTCATTGTGTTTAGATGACCAATCAATCCTTTGCGCGGTGTTGGTTCTGACCCTTGGGTAGGAGTTCGCCGTGTCCCTAATCGACCAACCGATTCCACGCATTATTGGCTTTGACTCTTAGTTCTCCCTTTATCAGTGACGATCAACTATTTTCACATGTTGTTAGCTCTGGCTTCTAGATGCCTCATAAGCTTGTCTTTGAGCAACCAACCGCTCCCATGCATTATTGGCTTTGTCTCTAAAATATGGGTTTTCAATGTCTCTGAGCTATCAATGGCTTCCATGCATTGTTGGCTCAGACTCTTAGGTTTGCTATTTTTTGTGTGTCTAGATGACCAACCACTTCCACACATTGTTGACTTTGACATCTAGATATGTTCTTCTCCATGTGTTTCCAAGTGTGGTTGGTTTTGACTCTTATACATATGTCCAGTATCCATGGCTACCAGAATTTTGGCTTAAAGCTACTAACTCTAACTACGGGCAAATAATACGTTGCGATGAAGTGCCACTTGCTATGTTCTTAGTTACGAAATCAATATCTCGTAGCTAGAAAGCTAAACACTACTTGTGTGATGTTAAGATGTTTGCCAGCAAAGTGGCACAAATCTCGTAGCAACTAATTTTGTAGCTAAAGTGGCTCCGATATTAACGTAACAAAAACATCCGCTGCATGTTAGATTAATGTTGACCACAAAAATATCATAGCAATGAGATATCATAACCTCAAAAATTATGTAGCAAGTGTTTATATAAAAAAGTATGTATTTTTCATCGCATTTTCTTTGTTCTATGTCTTTTACTCTCGTTTCTCTCACTTTTCTTTTTCTCACTCTTGTTTCTTTCACTTTCCACACGCTAGTCTACTCAACGCTTGTGTTTCTTTTCTTGTAACGTTCCAAAAGTTAATTAGGGTTTCTTTCTTCACTACTACAAAGAAGGTTCATAGCGACACTTATTTTTGGCATTTTGTCAAATGCCACGTACAAATCGTTCTTTTTAATTTTGCATCGATGAACTATACTATTCCTTTCGTCCTAAAATAATTGATCACATTTTTTTTTTGGATTGTCCCAAGAATATTAATCACTTTTCAAATTAAGAAAGATTCTCTAAGTATTTTTCATGTTTACCCTTTTTACACTTTTTTATTCTATTTGTATTGCCACATTTAGCCTATTTGGGATTTATTTTAAAAAAAGTTTTCAGCTTAAATCTTAATCAATTTTCAAAATTAGATTTAATATACTTTATGCAAAATCAGTTTGCTGTTTGGCAAAATTACTAGTAAATTAGCTTAATATTTTAAAAAATATTTGGATAAAAATGCTAAAATCAGCTCCACTACGACAAAACTGACTATAGAGTTCACTTAATAAATAAGTATTTAATATCCATCCAGAAAGGTAATGTTAACATAAATTTCATTTGTAAATAATTATAATATATAAATAAATTATAAAAAAGCAATTTTCACCCCTTATAAAAGTTGTTTATTTCTTATTTTAAATTACACACATCCTCAATTCCACGGTAGTACTTATAGTACACTAACTTTCTTAAATTAGTTAATGGGTATGGATGTATTTTTGTAAGAAATATGAGCATACAAAGGTAAATGAGAAGGTCAAAGTTGATTATTAAAAAAATAATTATTTCAAAATCCTCAATTTTTAGGATTATGAATTTATTCAGTTTTTAACTTCAAGATAGATTAAATCTTTTAATCTTTTTTTGTCAAATATCCACATACCTAATTTAATCTAAATTAAATCATATTTGATCATCCCAAAATTAATTCTGAACACCCTCATAATTCTTCACCAACTCATTTTCTCTCTTCTGACTCACTTTTTTTCCCGTCCTTCTCTCTCTGTGGTTAAAATTGAAAACGAAAAAATACATAACAAAATTCTTTAACATATGTGTAATTTAAATCTGAACAATTATTGTGAGACGGAAAGAATATAAAAAAGTGTTATGTACTAGTGCCCTACAAAGCGGCCTTAAATAACTGCTTCTCACAGCGCCTCTTCGAAGACCGCCGGTAAGGGTGAGCATTTAAACCGTTGAAATCGATCGAACCGAATCAACCAATCGGTCTATTTCCAAACTGATTTAAAAATCATTTGTTTTTTTTTTCCAAACCATATATTCGGTTCGGTCGGGTCGGTTCAAATTTTTTTGAAACTGCATAAACCGAATCAACCGTATATAATATAATATGTCTATATTTTTACGTAATCCAAGTTATTTTTTACTAACCCTATTTATCTAACCACTCATACAAAATGGGATAAACCTTAAATCCTATGACGTAACACACATTTTTCACTCGCCGCCTACATCTCACTAAGTGTTATTAATTATGATAAAAAATCAATTTTTAAAGCTTATTAGCATGTACAAATTAATAATTTTTGGGCCTAAAATTGCCCAAAATTAAGTTTGGTCCAAATCGATTAAACCATTCAAATTGATCCGTTCAACCCGGAGAAACCGAACCGTTCAACTACGGTTTGATTTTTTTTTTTAAACCGAAGTTGATAGGTTCGGTTTGATATTTGACCTTCAAATAGAACCAACTGAACCGTGCTTAACCTTAACAGCTGGTACAAGCTTATAGCTAGTACATTTTACTACAAAAATAACCCCCCGGCTGAAATGTTTTGTCAAAAAGGCCCCCCCGCCAAGTCTCGGCGCCTAACTTTCTGATTGCCTTTTCCTAGTTGCAACACCCGAACTTCTTTATGGTTCGTCTCTTCTCTCAGTCTCTCGCTCTCGCTCTCGCTTAGACGCGCGCGCACACACTCTTCGAGCATAGTTACATTTCTTTCTCTCACCTACATCAACTGATCTTCGAGGGCTTACAGTTACGTTTCATCACCGCTGCTGGTTCGTGATTGGTAGGTAAATGCCTCCCTCACTCTCATTTCTACATTCTCTTTCCTCAGCTGGAGATCAAATTAGATTTACCTAACGATCTATTCGAGAACCTAGGTCTTCACATACGTTTGGTGACACGATCTTGTGCATTCTATCGCTTGTGGGTTTCCCCTCGTTCAGTTGCAAGAACCTAAGGTTTTTCATGTCTATCTATTGTCTGATTGCTTAACCAAAGAACCATATGATGAACATTTTACCAAGTGCGCATAGGTTATCTGAGAAATTAGAGACGAGAGATTCGAGCATATACACCATCCTTAATGCTTTCTGGTAGTTGAAAGCTTCTTTCAAGACATATTTATATGAATAGCTTTCCTGCACTAAAATGGGTGTCTTTTGTGTATTTAGTCACTTTAATTAGGTTTTATTCAGTTTTCTATACACCGAGGTGCTGAATAATTGTATAGATATGACCTATGAGAATATGTCATTCAATATTATTCCTTTATGATTGATCGGCGGTGTGCAGACTAATCTTGAGAGGTGCATATAGTTTTTCAGTTATGCTTTATATTAACTGAACTCAACAATATTCACTGTGCATCTATTCGATTTATTTGTACTTCGTCCATTTTGCTGCTTTGACTAGCTTTTGCTGCATTCATTGACAAATAGAAACACCTAGTTATGTAGTTTCCTTGTCTTCCGTCTGTTTCACTTCAGTTTTTGCTTTTAGCAGTAATGCTTTATATCTATAGAATTACAAGATTAGGGACCTACCCTTGAATTGAAGAGTAAGGGCACGCATAAGCTAGACATATGGAGATTATTTTGCTGGATCCAAGCTATAAAACCTCGACTTCAACCGAGTGCTTGTCAAGTTCGTTGTAGGGCCACGAAAACGAGAGTTAGTGCGTATTTTCTCTTACTTCGTCGCGTCGTGTTATCTTATTGTAGACACACCATTTTTGTAGGCTTTATTTTACTCTTGTAGGCGTTATGTATTTTCTCTCAGCAGTTTTAGAAGTAGTTCGTAGGATCTGATCTGTAGCCTAAGGATGACGATTAAAGAGGAGTATTAGTGCAAGGGTTTCTCATTGCCAGAAATAACAGATGCCCAATTTCGTTGCTCGTGTCAACATTAGCTAAAGGATGTAGCATTAGCAGGAGATGCAGAATTATATATAAATTATTCCCATACTTTGACATAGAAGGCCCTTTTGAGAGTGCCACTCATCTTGCTACACAAAGAAATACTCGCAATAAAATCTTCTTCCTAAGCAAAGGTCTAGATAAAATTCTCCCAGTTATATTATGTTTCCCACACATTGAGTCCAGTAGAGTAACTTTGGAGTCATTTGCTGATACATCTGAAGCCCTATTTCTCTCTTCAAGAACCTTTCCTCTATAGTCAGTAGACGCCACAACTCTCTAAGCCCATCCAAGGATAGACCTTGAGTTTCAGTAATCTTTTGACTGTTAGAAGCATGTTAGTTGAATGTTATGGTAAATTGGTTTGAAACTTCTTATGGGAACCTGCTTGGAAGCACGTAGTCGGTGTGGGTGCAGATACGACACAGGTGCCGATACGCGGATATTTCATTTATAAACATTACAGCATATGGGTGCGGCAGGATACAACAAATATTATAAGGTGCTTATTAGATATATGTGGAAAAATATTAAGAATCCAACCAAAGTAGTGAGTTTAAGTTTAATGGGCTGTTTTATAACTATTAAGCTTCCAACAAATTAGTGAGAGTTTGTTAAGTTTAATGGGCTATTTTTCAAGTGTTAAAATTGTATAGCTGAATACGACAAAGTTTTTATGTGGTATTACTTTTATTTTGTTGAAGTATTGGGGTTAGTTTAAGCAATAAGTTAATAAGTGGGGTACTTAAATAAAATAGCAAATTTGTGGATCTCTCAAAAAGTCAAAAAGTGAACCAGATATATAACGATAAAAGCCAGAGCCAACCACATTGATGACATCAAGGTTCTTCTTGTCTGAAAACGCATGCCGCTGCCGCCTTGGGTCGTCGTGCGCTGCTGGCGTCTTCGGTCGCATTGCAGTTTCTTTTGTGGTTAACCTCTTATTCTTCTTCTTCTATCTCTCTCTTTTCTCTCCGGCCTCCTATCTGCCAAAAACCCTAATACGTAATATCTTTGGGTTTCAATAATCATCTCTCTTTTCTTTCCAGTCTCCTCTCTGCCAGAAACCCTAATACGCGATATCTTTGGGTTTCAATACTCGACTTGGACATTTATTTTCGGGTGCGTCTCTTGACCATGTTGCTGCCGTGTCCCAGCCTCACCCGAAATTCGAGAGATCAATTCTAAAAATCTACAATTTTGGACACGCACCCAGTGTGCACCCATGCCGCACCCGACTCCCACCTTCACCCGACGCGCACCGGTGCTGGTGCTTCACCCAAACTGCTGCACCCGCGCTTCATAGGGACCTGCTACAATAGTTATGAAACTTAGCATGCAAGGGTTTGAACATACATTAGCCTCGTAGTGAGGGTTAGCCTTGGTGCAATGCAATGGTAAAGGCCTCTCCATTAGGACTTTGGAGATCATGGGTACAAGACATGGAAGCCATCACCAATCTGGGTAGCCTTATAATACTGTCTTTGAAGATCCATGAATATTGACAGTAACAAAAATCAAACTCTTAACTGAATGATGCTCTAACCATCTAAACTTATGTCTCTTGGAAAGTTCCTTTAACAATCTAAATTTCTTGCTTCATTTCCAATCACTTTTATGGGAAGTAGGAGAATTCTGATGCCTAGCTGCCACTTGTCATACTGAACTAGACATAGAATTGAGAACAAGGTGAAGAGAGAAGGTCACTGGTAACTGGCCTTTACTAAATCAAGCTCAAAGCTTTCAATTTCCCTTAAATCCGAATTTTTCTAACTGTACAACTGAAGCCTAATATATAGGCAAATTAAAAGACTTGTGGGATAACATATTCAAGGACATACCCAAAATAAGGAGCGAAAAGTATTGCAGGAAGAATTCAGCTATTCGTCAATGTTTTTCAGCCACACATGAAGAAGGTGGTTGTATCCACACTCTAGGACTTTTGGGTTCGATATTTTCTATCCCCATCATTCTCCTCCACTTGAAAGAACTGTCTCCGACGAGTTAATAACACACCTGATCATGGAGAGAGACGAGGAGGAGGGGAGATGAGGGTTGCCCACTGGCAGGTGGCCTTTGCCACACAAAGCTCAAAGCTTACACTTTCTTGGAATTCAAGTCTGTCTCACCCTTAGAAGTCAAGCTTGATATGTAGGCAAATTAAAAGACACAAAGTATGTCTGGAAGAACTCAGCTCTTCATCACTGTTTGCAGCCCTGCATGAAGAAAGTCGTCGTAGCCACACTTTAGGCCTTTTAGGTTTGATATTGTCTACTTCAGCAGAAGAATTATCTTGCCCCCCATTTGACCCTACACTGGCAATGTTTTGGATTTGGTTATTTCCCAGTCTTGAGTTGGTGTATGAGTTTCGATATGTGTGTTCAAGATATATCAATTGTGATAACCAACCGTAAGCAGCTTTTGTGAACGACCACCATAAAATGTTCTGCTTGTGTCCACGTCC
This sequence comes from Escallonia rubra, assembly GCA_033065855.1. Lineage (NCBI taxonomy): Eukaryota > Viridiplantae > Streptophyta > Magnoliopsida > Escalloniales > Escalloniaceae > Escallonia > Escallonia rubra. The sequence goes on along the minus strand of JAVXUO010000301.1, from coordinate 25,421 downwards.
CTGTAGCATAGTTTTAAGGATATACTCCACTTATATGATTGTTAGTAATTGGACATATCCGCCTTTGTTTTGTTCAACTTTTGTGTGGTAGTCTTAAAAAGTACATGATGTCGCACTGTGGTGGGAGTTCCCTCGGCAGGTGGAGTCAAGTTAGAATCTAGTGAGTGGGATACACAAGTTTGCTCAAAAGGGGAGGGTGGTGGGTTCCAAATTGTATGGAAGCCTTCCGAAAGTGGCAGGAGAGTAATTTTCAGGATTTTGAGAGCTCTAAGTAGCAACATTGCCTATTGATGACTAAATGTACAATCTTTGAGTGACTTGTTAAATTAGAGTGACGAAATCATTTTTTTATAGAGGCCCATATTCCGCCTGTCACATGCATGGATTCTTTCACTTGTGCTACGCTGGGGAGTCTAAAACTATCTAATTTAATGTGTTGTGGGTTCCAGCCGAGCGCGTGTCCTTTTGTGGAAAATGCCTCTGTGTATCGTTATCTTTAAGCCACCAAGGATCTCATGGTATGTCATGGCTAAACTTAGAGATGCAAGTACACTCTTGAGACGTGAGATTCCAATTCCAGCCTTAGTATAGACACCCCATTTTTTGGATTTTCGCATCCATCTAGGGGTTATTTTGCACGTGTAATCAACTCATCAGCACCACTACATATTGACATGTTTATAGCATGTTCTAGTATGCTTATAGGTTTTAGATCATGATTTACGCTTGTCTTAGATTTTTATGCTCGATAGGAGTTAATTCGGATGCACGCGCACAACAGTTTACTTTGCTAAATCATAGTTTGCTTATCTTGAAGACTGTAGTTTACATAATTATAGAGGTATTAGATTTAGCATGGAATTTCGTTAAGTATTCATTGAGATAATTGTGGATTACCAAACTTGTTCCAAATTTGACGTATCTTTAGTGTTTCTTGAATATCTCAAGATATGGTTAATATTGTTATTAATTCAAATTTCATGTGAAAGTAGACATCTAGATCTTTCCATTAGGCTCAAACTAGACTTTGGATGAGAAAGAACCGAGCTCCTAAAGCTGACCGCTCTGCACAGCTAATCCTCAGGTTTGGTGGTTTTAAGGGTACTTAAGTCTTTTTATATTCAAGTTGGTTTTCTTTTATGTTACATGGACTCAGTACGAATGTCCAAGTCGGATACGTGTTCAAGTGATGGATTCGTCGGGGTCACGACAAAATATTGCTATTTATTACCATTTTGTAGTTTCTCCTTAGGTGAAATGGTGTTTTCAGTGACCACATTATTTTAATTGAAATCCTATCTCATTTCAAAGCAATAACGAATTAAAAGAACACTTCAAGATAGCATTCTTAGTGGCATCTATGAGATGTGTCTAACACATATCCCATACCTATGTCCAAGTGTTGAGTGTCTGACACGGGTACTTCACGCATTTTGAAGAGTCCATGTAACATAGGTTTTCATAGCCTTAAGCACTTTAAAGTTATAAAATGAGGTTTTTGGGTTGATTCTAAGAGGAGGAATGCATTTTCTGTCCTTTTATATTCGAGTCGGTTTTCTTAGCCTTAAGCACTTTAAAGTTATAAAATGAGGTCTTAGGATTGATTCCAAAAGGAGGAATGTATTTTCTTTCAACCTTGTTAGCCCCCCCCACTCCGGTAGTGCCATAAAAAAAACCCTAAATTCCGACGTTCATCATTTTCCTCAAACCTGAACTTCAAACAACTCTAAAATACTTGTATGATATCTGATTTAGGCTAATGAAAAGCCTTAGTCGTGTATTTTTTGGAGAGCTACAACTTTACTGCAGAAGTCGAGTCCATCAGAGATCAATTTCAAGGTCGAAAAGACATTTTTCTAATCTACCAGAACCTCTTTTTTGGTTTTCGACACAAGATCGATCTTTACATCACGGTGACATAAAAATTCTTTGCCCAGGGTAATCTCTAAATATGTAGAATATATCATCTAGGATTTATCCTTGATTATTGCTTATTAATCGTTGATTATTTACATGCTCTAAGAGTTTTACTTTTATTGTTGATATCAAGCATGCTACATGATTAATATCATATAATTTTTCTGATGATCATTTGATTATACTTGCTCGATTCCCCATTCTTATCAATTTAGTATTGTTATTGTGACTTGGTGTTAAGGAATCCTTATTTTCTTAAGCTTGTTTTTCAAAAGTCTTATCAATCAAATATCTTATTTTCTCATAACTCAGTTTTCTGCTGATAAAAAAATCAAATGTTTTGCTAACACCCTGAGGGTTCCTTGATATCAAACTTGAGTACAAAACTTGGAACCAGCACCCTCCAGAGTGATGTTGAACTACATTGGATCTGATTCCTATTGTCCATCGAATACATATGCAATTCGGATTCTGCTCTCGGATTTGAATCCAAACTTAAGTGTTTTATCTTATGTTGTTTCATCATATTATCTTATTTGTGTTTTATACCTTTTTTTTTTAAAAGCATGATAATAAGCTAACTAGGCAAGTACACTGTAACCGGGTCATGAGGTGCCTAATACCTTCTTGTCACATAACTTAATCCCGATCCAAATCTAAGTTTTCGCATGCCAAATTGGCCATTTGAGTTCACATAGTCAAACTTAGGGTTTCCAGGTTTTTCCTATTTTATGAAAATTATATGGCGACTTTTTTGTCGGTGAAAGCCGGCTGGTTTTCACCCTACAGGCACAGGTCGTCACACTTAGTACGGGCAAGGGTGCCCCGAAAAAGATGATATATTTTCAGCCTTGCCCCATGTTAGGCCTGTTAGGTAGGTTACTCCTTGCATGAGCTTCAAGGATAGATTGCCCCTTAGATTTGTATTCCGTGGAGCGTTTGGGACGACAGCCTTTCACTGCGAAAGGATTAGAATCTGGGGCAGAACCCTAAATTTCCATCCATTATATGGTCTCATGCCAAAAATATCTAAGCCGCTATTCACGAAAAGGATTAGTGCTATAGCAAATGTATTGGCCAATGTTAGACTTAGCAAACGGGTAAACCCGCCGGATACAGGTAATACCCGGTCTGGTACGGGTAAAAATTACCAGATTTTTTCAGGTAGCCTTTTCATACACCCGTACCCTACCCGGACAACCCTGGTAAATCTGCGGGTAAACGGGTAAATTTTTGTAATTCTGCTCCATTTTATTACCAGATTTCATGTAGTGACTAATTATGACAAATATTAACATGTTTTTAAATTTTCCTTCTCTTTTGCCATTAAAATATTGTTTGCTGTTACAAGTTTTTTTTTCTTCAAGATAAATTAACAAATAAGTTTTAAAACCTTTAAAATAATAATAATAATAATAAAAAAATTCCAATAACAACATAATCCAACTTATACGAAATACAATTAAAATTACAATGGATCCAAATAACACATACATACAACGAACAAAATAATCGAACTTACACAACTACCAAACAAAATGACAAATACATCACTAAATCATTCATAGCAACGGTACTAAACTAATTAACAGAAATTTGTTAACCAGGTCTAATTAGTTTAATGGCTTGATGATACTGTAACAAAAACCTAATTGTTTAATGGCTTGATGATAATGTAACAAAACCTAATTAGTTTAACAGTTACATCAAGCCATTAGACTAAATATAGGGGGTTGAAAAGAGAAGAGGGGGTTAAGGTGACGAAGGAAGTGGAAGTGGCTGGCGGAGGTGTTGAAAGCACTCGGTGATGACGGCGGAGGTGATTATGGCAGTCGACATTGGCGGTATCGGTGGAAGTAGATTGACGGCGGCAGTGGTCATGCGAACTCCGATTGCGGTCTAAGGGAAAAATTGGATGGCGGAGGCGCGGATATGCGGTTGGATGGTGGAAAGAGACGGCGACGGAGGCGCGGATATGCGGTTGGATGGTGGAAAGAGACGGCGACGGAGGCGCGGATCTGCAGTCTTGTAGAGTATGGAGTCTTTGAGTGTGGAGGGTTGTGGTGACTGCCAAACTGGTGAGTGTGACTGTTGTGTGGGCTTGGTGTGTGTGAGAGAGAGAGCAATATCCGGGTAAGCCTGGGTAACTCGTATGCACAGGTCTATTTTCATCGGGTTTCCTATATGCGTATCCGTACCTGGGTTTTTTGAGCGGGTCCGGGTAAGATTTTGCCAGGTCTAGTCAATGCTATTCTTGCAAAAGGCAATGTCGTGTGTTTGCAAGCTTGGGTTATAAAGGAAGTTGTTTATGTGGGTTGTCATTATTTTTTTGAATCCTCCAGAGGATGTTTTTACACTATTGGTTAATTTGTGGATTAAATCAATCTAAAAAGTCTTCCACTTGTTGTAGGAAGAGTTGGCTTTAAACTTCATGGAATCTTCATCTGAAGCAGTAGAGTATGCTGCATTTGAAGAGAAGGTTAAGCGCACAGTTTTTCTTGACAACCTCTCACATCAGGTAACTGAAACTGTATTAAAATCGGCACTTAATCAGTTTGGGAGCGTTACCAGCATCCAGTTCATACCAAATTACATGGAACCCAAGGACATCCCACGTGCTGCTTTGGTTGAAATGGAAAATTCAGAGCAGGCCGAACATATTATCTTGGAGATGGGTAATCTTCCATTTATGATTTCTGGCCAGCCAAGGCCAGTTAGAGCATGCGCTGCTGAAGTGGAGATGTTTGATGATCGTCCGAAAAGGCCTGGTAGAAGAATACAGTGCCGTTGGTTGGACCGGAAGGATCCCGAGTTTGAGGTAGCTCAGAATGTCAAGCATCTTGCCAGAAAGCAAGCCGCCGAAGCTTCGTTCTTGCTGAAGGTAAATCCTTTCCCTGATAATTATAAAATTTCTTTTTGCATGCTCACTAATTCTCTAAACCTTTTATCGTGATCTATGTTATTCGTTTACTGTAGCAACAACTAGCACAGGAGCAGCAGCTTGCAAATAAGCAAGCAGAGACCCTGAAAGCACATTATAGAAAGTTTGAGCTGATAGAGGGTGCCCAAAATGATGGATCTTTTAAGCGATTGGGAAAGCGTTATAACATTAATATCTCGGATGATTGATGAGTTTGTGGTCTCCCTGGAGTTCTCCTATAGCGTCTCCTGGTAATAATATGTGAGTTCTAAATTTTCTCCTTTAGGGAGCATGAGAAGCAAAGCGTTGTGACTCGGAGGTTTGTGGTGTGTGCAGAGTTTATTACTACCAAGACAAGACAAGATAGTTGATAAAATCCCTGACTGAATCAATGACTTCCGTGCCCTCTATGTATATACACCAAGTAAACAGCACTACCCGCATACCTCACACTTAAAACAACAAATGACGCTGCATATGTGGACAAAGGCTAAAATGTCCACCGACCACTTCTGATAGCAATTTGCGTTAACGGGGTTCTACAAATATAAAAATGTTCTCCCAAAGGATTTTTAGGTATTAATTGGTCGTCCGCTACAGCAATGAGACAACCAGAAGAGAGTTATCTTGAACTTGGATTCATGTTTACCTATTCAAGGAAATAGCATACAGTGGCACAGACAACCCATGATTTTACCTATCTTGTTACTACAGCCTTAAAGCCAAGACAATCCTTTATGGATTTCTTCCCTAGCAACCTACCTACTTGAGTGGCATATAAGTCTAGTCAACAACCTTTTTTTTCACTCCCTTTGAGATGATTCTAAAAAACAGATTTCAGTTTAAATCCTAATCAGTCTGATTTGGGATGATTCTAAAATGTAGATTTCAATATAAATCTTACTCAGTTTTCAAAATCAGATATGGAGTTTGTTTGGATTAATTCTAACTAGTAGATTTCAGGTTAAATCATTTCAAAATCAAGTTTATTTATGAAAGCGAAATCAATTTGCTATTTGAAAAAAAAAATAGTTGTAAATCAACTTAAAGTTACAAATAATATTTTAATAAGAAGTGCTTAGATCAGTTCTACGTACTATGGCAAAACGATGACACTTAATAAATAAATTTCTAATATTCAACGTTAACATAATTCTCATTTGTAACTAACTATAATATACAAATTGTTAACCCTACGGTTATTTAACTTAAGATTATATTTGGTTTTGATGATAACTAACATTGATGTTTATGTTGTCTAACATACATTGAGTTGATAAAGCAATATGAACAATCTCATACTCATGCAAACAGACTATTAGACGAGCAACACGGTCAAAGACTCTCAACGGAACGCATCAAAGAAGGAATTCGTCGATTGAATTTTATAACGCTTTATTTCCTTCTTTGTAAACTAGACGTAGAGAGATGATCGTTACGATGACTGTATACTTAGAACTTGCCCATATGTTTCTCTTGTATGTATAAAAGTTATTCATTCTTTAAAAACTAGGAAACTGCATTTTCTGGAATGCAGTCGACTGTATTGGATTGCAGTCGACTGCAAGTTGGGCAGTGAGGTATTACAGTCGACTGTATTGGAATGCAGTCGACTGCAATACTTCCAGTAGCCTATTACAGTCGACTGCATTTGGATTACAGTCGACTGCAAAGTTGAAAATTTGAATTTCCAATGGCTATTTTGGGAATACAGTTGACTGTAGTGGGACATTGCAGTCTACTGCATTTACCGTTTTGGCGCATTTAATGCTCTACCTACCCCAAATGGTCATATTTATTCCCACCTCTATAAATACTCATCTTGGGCTTAATTTTGATTTATCAATTACATTCAAAGCTCTCTTATCTTTCATATTCTCAAAGATCAAAGCAATTGTTCAATCTCTCTTGGTTTTCATTGTTTTCTCATCCATTTCAAGAGAGTATTTATTGTGAGCTTACACTTGAGAGATATACACTTTCATAAAGTCATCATACATTCATCTCTCTTGTTCTAGTGCTTAAACTTGTACTCATTTACTTATTGAGAGTGAAATCTTGTACACAATTCTTCATCTAAAGGTTCTTGTATCAAAGCTTGGGGTTGTTAAGCTTTGAAGCTATGGGATTGTCAAAGCTTTGGAGCTTTGGGATTGTCAAAGTTTGTTCTTGATGTGGGCATAGCATCAAGGGATTGTAAGATGTTCGATCGTGACCCGTAAGGAAGATCATACTAGTGGATTCTAGAGCCTTTCAAGGGACTTCCTTGAAGGGACGTAGGTTTGAGGGTATATCAAGCCGAACCTGTCACGCCCCCCGGAAGGGGCGCAACGCTAAACAGGCTAGTTAACACATAAACCTCAAGGATAAACAGAGCTTTACTACAAGCTCAAAAGAAACAGCGGAAGTATGCTTAAACATTACAGTCTTCCATAAGTGGAATGACTGAACATAACATTATTTTACAGACTACCTCTCTTCTATACAAGTACTACACTCCAAAATAAAAGAAGAACAACTAAAACGTTGCTCACCCAGCGTAATACTCTTAAGTCTTCCCGAGGTAATCCTCTTCGTCCCTTGGCAAATACTCCGACTTCGAACCTAGAAAAAAAGGTATCGGGAATGGGTCAGCCTAATGGCTCAGTAGGGTATCCGGTGCTTTTAAGTCCAAACATGACTTGATCATATTATGAATAGTTCGTATGAACATGCAAGTCACTTGAACAAATGATACCTATGTACTTAAGAATAATTTAACATATCGAGTAACACATGCAAGCATCTGCTCACACTTGCCTTCAAAAGAAACGAGAATAGCATATCGAGCAAGAATTGAAATCTTGTAGAACATATACGAAAATGACAAGCAAGACCTAAATATTAACTTGATCTCGCCAAGAATAACCAAACAGTACAAAAAAGTTCAAGACAAATATAAGCCAAGTACGAGAATATCAATATGCAAATATGCCCCTCATGCACGAGCCAACCTTCCCTGAGTGTGAGAGACTTTTTGTATCGCAACCAACTGATGTAGCGGGTTCGATAGAAGAAGTCCAACGTCATCACAGGCACGCCAATAATTCCTTTCGAGAAGTAGTACGCATAGCTAATGCGTACTATCAAGGCATGAACGAGAACGAGAACCCGGCCGAATAACTTCCAACCCCGGCAAATAACACTCTCAACTCACTTTTTTTCCTCCTCCTTCACGTGATATGCATAATCATGTACATATGTCAACATGAATGTCATCAAGTACCTCAAAAGAGGTTTAATCCCCTGTCGAGTCATATTTATTGTATTATCAACAATACATGCCAAACATGTAACCTAATCTGCCCAGTATTTCAAATGGCAGCAGGAGTAGTCTGTACTCCGAAAATCATAACAATTTAATTACAAGGCCTCTACAGTCAAACTATATATTTATGAAAACTATACTTAAAGATCTACATCCCAGTATTTTACTTGACACGAAAATATTGTCTTAAGATCATATTAACCCCTTAAAAAGACAAACTTCAGAATCTGCCTAACAACAGTTTCACAAGATAGGTTCCAATCCACGAATTTTAAACCATAGCAATAGTACTTGAAATAATCTGAAATTTGGTATGTATGCTCTATACATGTACTAGTGTAACATATAAAATAAACAGGTCCATATATTAACTAAAAATATACATTTCTAAGCATAAATATTACTCTAATTCCATGACTGTACAGTTTCACAGAACAGGTTTCAAGCCCCGAATTTTAAACCATAGTAATAGTACTTGAAATAATCTGAAATTTGGTATGTATACTCCAGACATGTATTAGTATAACATATAAAATAATCAGGTCCATATATCAACTAAAAGTATATCTTCCTAAGCTCCAAAATTACTCCAATTCCATGACTATTTTTGCTGATTTCAATATACATGAATCCCCTTCTCCTTGAATCATTTCGAAAATATATATAAGTGTTTTACTACCATCATGTCTAGGGTTTCTGCTGTAGCATCCTGCCGACTTGGCATTACCAATTGTCTTGTAATATTCGGTTACACAGTGACCTTAATCAGTGAATCAAAGCACATCGTCGGCCTCTACTGATGGCATTGCTAATATGCCTGGTACAACTGCAAGCTCAAGCTCATGCAACCAGCAAACTGAATATAGTTGCTTCTCAGTATATTGATAAACTGCGGCAGCTACTTTATTGATCACCCGGTGATATCCTGCTCAGATGGTCTTAGCGTCCTTTATCTTTACTGATCACCAGTGACATTTTGCTCAGACAAACTCTGCGTCCTCTAGCTTTATATGCTTGTCCAGTTGAATAGGCGGATTATGGTCTTCTATATTGTTCTTATAGGTCTTCTTGTGACCCGGCCCTACATATAAGCTGAAAAGCCGTCTTTATATATCCATGGCTTCTCAAAGGCCCGGTTTTATACCTTATGACATCAGCAATATTACGGCTCCATGCCTCACCCCTTCTTATTTAGCACCACGGTAACAAGTATGAGAACTTAAAGTTCTATCAAACCCTCGAGGGTATTTTCATGAGCTTTGCGCTCCATCTGCCCCCGAAGGCGCGTACAACGAGAACTCTAAGTTACGTCAAACTCCCGATGGTATTTTCATGAGCTTTGCACTCCATCCGCCCCCGAGGGCGCGTACGATGAGAACTTTAAGTTCCATCAAACCCTCGAGGGTATTTTCATAAGCTTTGCGCTCCATCCGCCCCCGAGGCGTATACGACGAGAACTTTAAGTTCCGTCAAACCCCCGAGGGTATTTTCATGAGCTTGCGCTCCATCCGCCCCCGAGGGCGCGTACGGCGAGAACTTTAAGTTCCGTCAAACCCCCGAGGGTATTTTCATGAGCTTTGCGCTCCATCTGCCCGCAAGGGCGCATATGACCAGAACTCTAAGTTCTGTCAAACACCCGAGGGTATTTTCATAAGCTTTGCACTCCATTCGCCCATGAGGGCGCGTACGATGAGAACTTTAAGTTCTGTAGGACCCCCGAGGGTATTTTCATGAGCTTTGTGCTCCATCAGCTCTCAAGAGCGCTTACCAGAACTCTGCGTTCCACTATCCCCCTAGGGCGGCCCTCGAGGGACGAACACTCCCAAGGGTGACAAGATAGAGCTCAAATTTTATCCCAACGGTTTAGCTAACCCATGAAACAGCGAAGCACTATGTGGGACTTCATCTCCCCACTATTCTTTGTCAATTCAAAACCCAACCAAGCGTGAATACGAGGCTTCTTTACCTGCTCTTAGCTGATGATAAGAGTTCGCGTCAAAGTAAAACGCAAGCATGATGTGGTCAGCTCAAGTTAAAGAACACACACTTGCACAAAACAAACACCTTCCAAAGGAGAGGTGACCCCTCATGGGGACATTCAAACACTTAACACATGCAACAACTTGCATGCATAGCTTTGTGTCTTCTCTCTAGAAAGGCTACCATGGGGCACACCCTCTAAAAGGATCTCGAGATCCCATGATTCGTCTTCCCAAAGACGATTTCGAAGAGCCTGCGTAGGCGATATTCTAAGACCTAGCTCTCAAGAGCTAGAGTTCTAGCGCCTTACTTGGGAAAAGTTCCATCGCTTAAGCTCCCAAAAGCTTAGGTCCGAGCACATGGAGTAAAGAAATATTATTACCCCTACAAGCGGATGGAGAATCCCTTACAAATCTGTTGCGTGTCTCGAGAAACTAGGTATAACTTCCTCAGCCAAATATTTTTGCTAAAGAAGTAGGGGGCTTATGATATAACTCAAATTTAACTCCCAATAATTAGGGGACACCCGACGTTCCTAGTCAAACTGAGAGATTGATGATTATCTTATCAGGATTCTAAAAGCGTCCTTAGAGGTCGTGACGTGATCCTCGAGGATCCTAATGCAACTGGCTCACGGCCCAGTACTACTAGAAGTCTTCTCCTATAGCTATATAAAGAGGTCTACCCCTCCAGGTATGGGACGATCACACACACAAAGACACATTCTTTAATAATTTTTCAGAGTTACTATCCTGTAGTTGCGCTCTAACTTAAGCATCGGAGAGTTCTCTGCTAGGAACCCCACCCGACGGTCATTCATTTTCTGTCTTGCAAGTCATCGGTCCAGGCTAGGGTTCCGGAGCACATCCGAAGCATTTTTTTAGCTGCAACAGCCAAATAGGTCATGAAGATCAATGAGTCATCATCATATCACAAGGAGGTGAATGCATCAGGTTCGGAAGATTAGAAATCAAAATTTCATCAAGCAAGCTATACAAAAGTGAACATATCATGTTATAATAAAGTAAGCTCAAAAAATGCATGGACCAATATTTTTTTTTAATTTTTAATTTTTACTATTTATATTAATTTTTGACTTATCAAAATGTAAAATAGCATTTGTCTCTCCAAAACAAACATAACCTCAAGGAGGACATTTTATATGGAATACAATGCATGCTTGGGTATGGGCTAAGATATGAATTGTAATAAAGGTTCAATAACTCAAACATGAAACGAAAGCCCTTAGTGTGTGCGCATGGAGATCGAGCCTAGAAGGTGACTAAGTTGCCTACGTATCCTCATTGGGGAATTATATGCTGAATATCTATCCTTCAAACTTAATTTATGGCAATTATATGCATTGAATTTTAACAATCATTCTTCAATGCCATCAATTTCCCATTTTCTTTTCTTTTCTTTCTTCTTCTTCTCATTTTTCAATACTCGTTCTTTCTTTTGAGATTGAACAAAAGATCATCACAATTTCAATCATTTTCTATCTTCAAGACTTTAGTTCTTATGAGAGGAACCCTTTCCATGCTGAGTTGAATTTGCAGCAATAGTTGGGACATATGTACACATAAGGAGACTAGCCATCCCAAGGTTAGAAATATGGGCTTTCGAAAAGAAAGGCTAATAATCAGGAATGCTCATTTTAAGGAAGACTCATGCAAACGTACATTCTTTCGAGGTCTCTCTCTCTCTCATGCCCTAACTTCTTCCTTGCCCGCCCTTTTCAGGGTTTTCAGTCTAGCTATTTTTTCCCTTAGGATAATTGTCCAAGCTAGGAGATGGAGTAAGTGACCTTGGAACATGAGAAAGTCTTGACATCGTTATGACACCTCAGTGTCTTTGAGGATTTGACTTGTTTATAGTGAATGAGGGGTTGGCCAAGAAAGGAAGTCACGACCTTTTCCTGATATTCTCTTGGATTCTGACTCGAATGTTCAAACTTCAAACCAAAATTTTCCATTAGGTTTTCTGACATTCGATTTCAAAGAAACTGAAATTCTGAGACTTAAGCTTGGAAATACAAGTATCACTACCCCCTAAGTACAATGAAGAAGTGTCAACAAGATGTACCACTAGTCTTAAATTCAAAATCATCTTTTGCCCCAAAATGTTTGGTTAATTATGAATTTAATAGGTATGAAATTGGGCAATTCTCTCTTGTTTTAAAGATTGTTATGTTCTTGACTTGCTAAGGATAGATTCCTAGACTTCTTGGAAACATAAACTGTATTTGACTCAAACCCTAAAAGAGACTTTTAAGAAGGAGAATATTCTTGACTTTTTATTTCTTTTTTATTCATCATTAGTAGCATCATACCAAATCAGAAACCAAAAGTTAAGCAAAAACATTGACAATCAAAAGAACAAGTTAAAAGAAAGTAATCTAGGAAATGGTAGGAAAACCATGCAAGGTTCCGACTCGGCATCGAGAAGGTCTCTAACCATCGATCTGAGAGCTCACAGGTCTTATCTCGCGCTGGGGTGATCTAGCTAGCAATATCCTCCACTTAGTCGAGTGTATAAAGATCTAACGCACAAAGAGATGTCTAACTTATGCTCATTTTGTGTGCCGACAGAGATTCTAGCTTCATATTAGGTCCAGCTGAATGGTTTACTTCACCTTTGTCAATCAAATCTTGAATGGCATGACAGAAAGCGACGCACATATCCATGTGATGAGCGGCTCTTTGATGATAAGCATAACAATGTTGGGTATCGTGTCCTTCGAGTAAGACAACCGATGAAGTAGTAGGCGACAACTTGGCAATCAGACCTCCCTGTAGCAATTGTTCAAAGACTTATGTCGATGGGGAATTTAAACAGGTGAATCGTCCTTGTGGCTTGGGAATGGCTTCCCTTGACACTGCCTGTAGAGACCTAGCACTTTTGATGTTATTTTCACTAGCTAGCTTTTACTGAGCATTGGTATTCCTCCCACCGTCTTCGTATCCTCTAGGCTTAGTTTCTCGGGGTATTGTTCACCTAGTTGATGGCATGCATCTTCTATTTGTATTAAGGATCCCATTAGCGTTTTGAATGAAAAGTGATAGTGCCCATCATGGTACACGTGCAACAAGTTGTTCCTTATCATGTTAACATATTCCTCTTTTGATGGGCGATTAATCATCTGAGCGGCCTTATTTCTCCATCGTATTATAAAGGTTGATACTGATGCCTTGCACTCCTATTGGTAGTCATTAGGTCTCTTTGAATAATATCCAAATCCGCATTGTACTGGTACTGCTTGACAAATTATTGCACCACATCTTCCCATGTTGCGCTCTTGAATCGTCGAGGGTGAGGAACCATCGAGCAGCGCTCCGGTCAAGGTTCGAGAAAAAAACTGTACCAACTAATTCTGGTTAACTCCACGAGGAGCTAATGCACACATATACATCTTCACATGGATCTGTGGATCCTTCATCCTATCAAATTTGTCCATATCAAAATTTTAAACTTCAGAGGGAAACTATCCTCCAGGCTCATGATAAGGTTATAGAGGTCCATTGGGTCATCGGTCCTTCTCATCCTAGCAATGTGGGACTCTAGGTAGCCAATTTTTCCTCCCATTCTGGGGCAATAGTCTTTCCTTCATCATTAGATTCATACTGCTTATCAGCTTCGAGTCCAGGCTTTCCTTTATTCTCCATTCTTTCTCTTCGATCTTTGGTTCCTCTCCAGATTCTTTGTTTCACTCTTTTTCCATGAGTAATCCTACATCAGAGGCGATTTTGTTATGTTGAGATGCTAGAGTTGTGAGGTTAGCTTCAAATTCTTTTGTAGATCACTGAAGATTTGGACGAGATTATTGTGCTGAGGGAATCCTTCAGCTATTAGAGTCCGCTTAAGTTTTCTGGACGTATCCCAATATCAGAGCTTCGTACTGATGTCAGAGCTTGTTCCCTTGCAAAAGAAAATCTTTGGGGCTTTTTCAAAATTTTGAATATTCTAGTTCTTTTCTTTTTTGACTCTCATTTATTATTATTTTTTATTTTTTTGTTAACCGCATCAGACTAAGCAAAACATTAACTATATTACCAATCAAAAGAATTCGAAAAAAACAATCTAGGAGCTGCTAGAAAAACCAATTGAGATGAAACTAAAACTAAGGTTCTGACTTGGCACCGTGCTCGGCTCGGCATCGTAAAAACCTTTGACCATCAGCTATTCTAGGGCGATCTAGCTAACTGAATATATGATGTCCTCCTCCTAGTCAGGCGTAGAAAGATCTAGTGCCTAAAGAGATGTTTCACCTTGCTTGTTAGGTGAGTGGCAGAAGTTCTTCTTTCTTATTGGACTCGGCAAGATGGCTGATAAAACCATTGGTGATGAGATCTTGAACATGGCGCCTCAAGATGATACATTTCCCTGTATGGTGTCCCAATGCTTGGTGATATTCACATCGAGCTTGCATGTCGAGCCCTTATGGTGTAGGAGTGTGGGGTGACTTGGCGATTACACTTTTACTGATGCAGCTGCTTAAACACCTTGTCTATAAGGGCATGAAGATGGGAGAACTTTTGTCTATTGATAGTTGGCTCCCAAGAAACCAACTCTCGAGATGTGACTGTGTCATTGTCTACAAACATCCTCGGCTAGGTGTTGGGATTCTTTCGACCAGGCTTGCATATTGGCTTCCCATCCTTGATTATTGTTCCTTTGTTGATGGCGTCTTTCATTTAAGTGAGAGAAGCTGTCTATGCCGTAAATGTGGTATGAATGTATATGTTCTACGGTCCTCTTTAAGCAATTTTAACTCCATAGCCGTCCTTGCATGTTAAGAGTCCAAAACAGTGAGACTTTCTTGGAAACCATTTTGCATATCTTTGAGGATTCTGGCAATGTCGTGGATCTGAGGGTATTCTCCAGCCAATGGTATGTGAGAGAATTCTTCGGATTAGTCCCGAAGCCAGAGTGTCGAATCTATGCCAGAGGGTGTTACCTTCTAAGAGAGAAAATGAAAATATTTTGAACTCTAGAAAGGTTTTTATTTAATTATTATCTTTTTAATTTCTTGTTACCCTAAGGATTAAAGGGAGTTGAACAAGTATGACTTAAGCTAGGAAACTATAGCATAGATAGGACCACACAATTAGAGCACACTGCAATATAAAATATTGAATCGATTGATTTATATCCGTATAGGAATTTGACACTGATTAATCTGTCGGTTAACCTCGTGGGTTAACTGTCTGGTTATTCAGTAGGTAATTCTAGGATTTTGGGAGAATGTTTGAAATAGTGGGGTGCTAACTAACCGTCCGGTTAAGCTTGCAGGTTAAGCGATCGGTTGGTCAGTGGGTTGGAGGTTTGGAATTTCGAGAAACTCTGGAAAGGTCAATGTTATGACTAACCGTCCGGTAACCTCATGGATGACCTGTTGGTCAGTCGATTTTAAGTTCGGGGGTATGAAAAACTCTGGAAAGGTTAGGGTTCTTACTAACCGTCTCGTAACCTGGAGGGTTAATCAGCCAGTTGGTCAGTAGGTTGAAAGATTTGGATTTGAAATTTTTTTGGGAAGGTCAAGGTTCTGACTAACCGTCCGGTAACCTTAAGGGTTGACCGGTCAGTTGGGCAGTGGGTTTAGGATTTGAATCTAAAATTTTTTGGGGTAGGAACAGTTTTGACTAACCGTCCAGTCACTCGGTGAGTGAACTGGTCGGTTGGTCAATGTGTCTAGGGTTTGACTCTGAAACTCTTGGGGCATGAAGAGTTTCGACTAACCGTCCATTCACTTGATGAGTGAACCGACAGGTTCGTCAGTATGTTTAGGGTTTGTCCGGTCACTTAGAGAGGTAAACCGACCGGTTGGTTAGTGGATCTAAGGTTTGATTCTAGAAAATGAGGGTTTTAACTAATTGTCTAGTCACTCAGTGAGCAACTGGCAGGGTTGGTTAGGAGGTTTATTTTTTAGGGTATAAGCCAGCTAGTTTTGAATTTTTAGGTAATGCAATTACTGACTAACCGTTCGGTTAGGAGCGCGGAAAACCAGCCGGTTAGTCAAAGCCATCCTTCTTTTGTGAGATTACCAGTTGGCTTACAAAATATTGGTTGGTTCCCTTACCATTATGCCATAGACCAAAACAGGTATTTTCCCAAGAAAAGGGTAGAACACTGAACGACCCGGGTGTGTGGTTTCTCCCTCAACGCCAGTGTAAGGTCATTTCTTCGACTCAACTTGTACCATATACCTCATGTTCGTAACTCAGGTTGTTATTAGTGGGTGATCACCAGTATGTATACAAGTCGTTTATTATATAAAGAATCAGGAGGTCCCTTTAGTACGAGGCCTTGGAGCTGAGGGTAAAGTCAAAAGTTCGCCTTAGAACTATGAAGTTTGAGGGTTTTCAATTGTTGCCCTCAACTGGGTGGGTTAGGGACAGAGGTGCGCATGTGTGAGACTGTAACATCCCTGAAATTCAGAGCTTCATTGCCCCGAACTCTCGGAGGTTAACCTATCACTTCACATCAAACCTATCAAATCCTGTTTACTGACACATACTTCAAAGCATCTAACTTAACATAAACTCAAACCCTTCAAAATACAAGATTACAAAATTGCTAAACTTGAACTATTAAAATTTAGGTTCTTTATAACTCAAGTTCTTATAGAACGAGTAAACAGCACCAACCCACGCATGGGTCTCACTACACAGTAGTGGTGGGCTCACCGGAATCTCACACAGACTCTAAACCCATTCCCGATCATTCAACTGATCACCTGCAGAAGTGAGTCAAACAAAGGGTGAGCTTTTGAGAGCTCAGTAAGATCGTTCAAGGACAACCGAAAGAATTACAAACGATTCACGAGTCTAGACGATGATTAATTTCCAAGTAGTTTAAACAATCCTAAGCAATTTGATGACTTTCCAAAATGATCATTAACAACCATAAAATGATATCAAAATGCTCATTTGAAGATCATTTTCAAAGTCATCATTTTGGAATGAAATGACGATTTTTCAAAGAGTTTCAAAACAAACACAGATACTTCAAAGGGCAATACGAGAAGGGTTTCAGACAATCACAAACAATTTGATCACAATATGGGGAAGAGTTTCAACTCAATCCCCTTCAATCAGATAACAAAACATTCATTTGAACGTGTCATTCTTCGCATTTCATCACCGTTGCCGAACATCCATCAATTCATCCGTTTTTATAGCCCACCAAGCAACCTTGCGCTAAATAATATCTAGTTAATCTCTAGAGTTTATGCTAACCATTCCCTTTTTACAAATTCTCATAACTTATGCACTTCCCTGTCCAAAATGCACACACGCGCATAGGGTACACCTATATCATGTACACATACTGTACACAACACACATGTACTCACCATACCACATAGTCGCACAACTCATCTCCACCAATTGATTTTTCACCCAAGTAATCCGTCACTTCCAAAATCCTCCAAGCACCCACCAATTACTCATCCTAAAACACACAAGAAAACGCATTTCTAGGTACACCACTTCACCCTTCAAAGCGAACACAATAGTATTCACACAGCCCCACGCACCCCCATACAAGAACCATACAAACATGCATAGCCACACTTTAGTCCATTCCAGCCACTGCAAGCACCACCACAACGTCATTCCGGCCACCGCAAGCACCGACATGATACCTTTAAAAACACACCGCGCCAAAATCACAATAACTCCCCAAACACACTACTACACACATGTAAACTAACTAGGGGTAAATGCACTTTGACCCCCTCTACTTAGGACGGTTGCAATATGACCCCCTCTTCTAAAAAAAGTTGAACTAAACCTCCCCGCACTCATCAAAACTATGCAAAATTGACGTTTTCCATCCAAGTTAACACAGTTTTTGGGCGGGAAATGTTTAGCGCCTAGAACCTGCAATTTTAGGACGAAACTACCTTTTTGACCTAATAAAATACTAAAGACTTGTAAAAAATACCCAAAAAATCACCAATTTCATTTCACTCCATTTGCAAACCTTAGAAATTTTACAAAAGGTGACCATTTTCATTTCAATTCATTTGCAAACCTTCCTTTTAAAGGGTAACCACAAAACAAAACAAAAAAAAAAAGAAATTTATTCTGAAATTTTGAATTTTCAAAGTTTAATTTCAAAAATCCAGTGGGTATACCCGAACCCATATGCCCTGACCCGCGCCCGCCCTCTTTGGCACTTCCTCACAGTCACAAGTCGACCCAAATTCGACCCGCTCCATGCCCACTTGACCCGACCCGACTGTGCCCTTCCCAAGCCCTAATTTTTCCACTGAAAACCCTAATCTCTATCCATGCGCCGCCAACCCTCCTTCGGGCATCTCACGCCGGCGCTCTATTCTTTGCTGGCAGCCCCCCTCCCCCCGTCGACGGTGCCGACCCATCCTCTTCCTTCCTCTTCTTTCCCCCGCCCTCCACTGCCCCAACCGTCGAGCTCTCCACCGGCAGCCCCTTCCCCGCCATCGGCGACGCCAACCCCCTCCCTCTCTCTTCTTTTCCTCTTCTTTCCCCTGCCCTTCACTGCCACAACTGCTGAGCTCTCTGTCGGCAGTCCCTTCTTTGCCATCAGTGACGCCAACCCCCTCCCTCTCTCTTTCTTCATCTTCACTCCCTCTCCCCTCCCCCCCCCGCGCGCCCCACTACCGTAACAACCCTGCTATGCCGTCAGTCCCCCTCCCCCTGCCGGCGACACTAACCCCCCCTCTCTTCCTTCCTCTTATCTCTTCTCGCCACCCGCGGCTGCAACAGCCCCGCGGCGCCACCACCGCCGTTGCTCCTTGCTCTTCTCTCCATTCTCCCTTCACCCACCCCAAATGGTTTGAGAGGATTTTTAGTTCTGTTTAAAAGAAGGGTAGTTGTGACATTTCAGCAATCTCAGTTACGGCCGTTCCATTTTGCCCAGTTTTGATGAGTTCAGGGGGGTTTAGTTCAACTATTTAAAGTATGGGGGGCCATAGTGAAACCGCCTTAAAGTATAGGGGGGTAAAGTGCATTTACCCCAACTAACTACAATCACTGTAAGCACCGCTGTTAGACCACCACTGCTCACCGAACCAAAATCACGACACCACCATACCCCGTTTCACGGATAATGCCACAAAACCAATTTTACGCCATAATCATGGATCCTGGTGGCGACGAAAATTCGACAGCCATTGTGGTTGAACTGAGGATGTCTCTCTGACGGTGGGCAGTGCTTGGATGGCAAGGCGGTTTGCTTGAGGACCCATGGTGGTGGCTTGTAGTGGATGGTCGCCGATGGTTACAGATTACGGCAGTGGTGGATGAAGATCGGCGATTGCCATTTTGGCTCACCATGGAATTGCAGTCGCGACGCCGATTAGAGGTCGCGACAGCCAAGGCAGTTGGTCGGTGGACTGAGGGAGAGATTTGACAACCGGCCGATGGTCATAGTTTGGTGTCCATCAAGATTTTGGTTGGCCGATGATGAGTATCGTGAGGTGGTGGCAGCGACGCGTTTGTTGCGGTACGACAGTCGCAGAGGCATTGGGCGATGGCGCTCGATGAAGGCGCGGCTGGAGCTGATCACCGGTGACTAAGTGTGGCCGACGATGGGGCTGCCGTGATATGGCTCTAGGGCCGGCTGCCCTCTCTGATTCTCTCCCGTCTTCTCCATTTTCTATTCTTTATCCCTCACTCTTTTTTTATGGCTTAATTGCACTGTAGACCCTGAGGTTTCCAACAATTTGCAATCAGAACCCCAAACTTTAAAACTTGACATCCAAGACCCCAACGTTTGACACATGTTGCAATCTATGGAATTTATTAACGGGAGTCACATATTCCGTTAGTAATATCCTAACTGCAGGGGTATTTAGGTCATTCTCTCTTGTATTTTCCAATGGAGGGAAAACCCACCTTCACTGTTCCTTTTTGGCGCCAAATATGTTGCACGACTATACATACACAAACACCCATGCACGCACACACACACACACAGAGCTACTGCCTCACGGCTGTAGCTTCTTCTCCCTCCTTTCTTTCTTCTCACACTCAACACTCACAAACATATACACACCTAAACACCCAGCTGCTATCCCTATTGCAACAGCCCGTGGTCTCTCTTTCTCTACCACGAAACCCACGGTTTCTCTCCATCTTCAGGCACTCATACACACAGGCCATAAGCACACTCATACACTCACCTGGTACTTTTCATGGCTGCCTTCTCTCTCTAATCGAAATCCGCAGCCCATTCTTTCTCTCTCATTATACACAGCACTAAACACCCAGCCATTTGCACATCTTTTTCTCATATGTTTTTCTTTCCAACACACCCGTATATAGTACACAATACAAATCTGCTTCCTCCCACGTTTCAAGAACCATTTCATGCCATCTATCAAGCACCACATTGAAATCTCCATTGCTGCCCCTTGGTTGTACCATTTTAGCCCGTAACTCACATAACAAGGCTGCCACCTTGGCTACTTTAAACGTGACCTTCTTACTTTCTATCCACTGTCTTCAAACACCATCACCATCACATGTATATACATATGGCAGCCACTTCATGGCTGTCCTCACTCTCTCTCTAAGCCCCTATACACACGTCTATGAGCACATAGTGGCTGTCTCCTTTACACGTGTTTACATCTCAGTCATCAAATTATTAAAAATGACCTAAGAAGACGATTTTACCCTCAACAAATAACAGAATATGTGACTCCCGTTAATAAATTCCACAGATTGCAACATGTGTCAAACGTTGGGGTCTTGGATGTCAAGTTTTAAAGTTTGGGGTTCTGATTGCAAATCGTTGGAAACCTTAGGGTCTACAGTGCAATTAAGCATTTATCTTTAAAAACTTAGTAAAAAAATGTAATTATTGTTAAATTGTCACCAATAACTCCGTTTTGTTTCCTCTCCAAATCTCTCTCTGCCATTTTAAATATTCATTCGCCAATTTAAAATAAACGAATTGAGATATAAGATTAATTGCATGATAAACCCTAATTTAATTATAATTTTGTAAGGTAACCCCCCTCACTTCCATTAATTGCCAATTACAACCAACTCATTATTTGCAACTTTAAGCCTATATAAAAATGTAGTTAGAGATCCCAAATATTATTGCTCACAATAAACGTCGCTAAAGATCTCATAATGTCACTTACCAGAATTACCACTAAGATAATAAGTTAATATGCCTGAGTAAACTTAACCTTAGGTTCGGGGTATTACATTTTTGTAATGTAACCCCCTCACTTCCATTAATTGCTAATTACACCCAAATCGTTATTTGTAACTTAGGGCCCATATAAAAATGTAATTAGAGATCCCAAATATTACTTCTCACAATAAACGTTGCTAAAGATCTCATAATGTCACTTACCAGAATTACCTCTAAGATAATAAGTTAATATGTCTGAGTAAACCTAACCCTAGGTTCGGGGTATTATACCTTCCTTCTAATGCCTCCCTTAGAACAGACCCCTATGTCAACACATAAAACTACAATCGTAGAATCAACGAGAAATTCAATGCTTGACATGTAATAAAAATGAACATCAACATGAATTCAATTAACTTAAATCAGTTAGGGTTTCAATGATAATTAAGCATGCTGATATAATTCATCACTCATAATTTCAGAATAACCACAAACAAACAACAAGAACAAATACGAACAATTATCAAATTTAAGTATAACAATTCCAAGGAAGAATGCAAACAATTATCATATTTGCTCAGCATGCAATAACAGGCAAGCATTGATAAGATTTTCAAATAACCGATTCAGCTTCAATGTGTGGGTTTTCTTGGCAATAACATGCTAATATCAATGCAAATCTCAGTGTTCAACATTAGCCATAAGAAAATCGAGAGAATACTTACGAGAACAAGTCATCGAATTTAGGGTTCGGATAGAAATCCTTACTCGGAGTTCAGTTAGAAACCCTTACCTAGATCAGAAGCTAAGCTAGTCTAACCGGAAAGTCTGTTGCTTTAACATAAACGGAAGATTCCGATTATTAGTATATAGTATATACTACGATATTATGAATTCAATATTGACTCACGCATACTCCCAGAACAGTCCCCTCACCGAGTATGTAAAATTACTAAAATACCCCTTGTGTAAAATTGTAACGCCCCAAATTTTTTGAAGCGTCAATATCAAATAAACAGAGTCAGAAAACCTCAAAATTCCAAAAGTCTCCCAAACAAGTTATTCAGAGCATCTAAAAGGGAAACCTCCAAGTTACATAATTAAATGTCAAATATACTTAAAACAGTAATTTAATCCTCAATTACTCCTACAGGGAGTTCCAAATTAAATATCCAAATCCAAATATTTCGTCTTATTATAATTTTTAAAAATAATCAAAAGAACTCTGAAATTAAATCGCTAACTCTCAGTCACACAGCTAGCCCTGTAATCCAATCCCACCTACTGATCACCTGAAAGGAAAAACAATAAGGGAGTGAGCCAAATGCCCAGTAAGGTCGCTCAACGGACCAACCAAAAAGGATACAAAATGTCTGAGAAAACAAAATTATGGACATACATAATTTTTAACGGAACAGATACACGAAAGGATTTCAAAATGCCAAAATATAGTTTTCTACAAAAACAGACACTAGAGAGCCATTCAGAATAAGGTTACACATGTCATCACTGACACGTGAAACCAGGTTCAGAAAATTAGATCGCGATCTCTAGCTCATCCCACTGAGCTAGCCCACGTTCCAATCCACGTGGATAAGTCAGAACAAAATAGTCACATACACGTGACATGACTTGCCAAAATATACAATTAATTAGATACCAATAAATAGGCCAGACACTAACTAGTTGCCTATAAACGCTGGTGGATAGAAACTACAATCTCAAATTTCATATTTCACATGTAAATTTTACTATGCAAGCTGATGGCAACACAAGACGATGTGATCGCAGGTTAGAGGAAGGCAGAAAATTTATACGCAGTACTGAACAAACAAGAAGAAATCACACTTGCTGATGGAGTGGGGAAACCAAATAAAATCTAATGATTAAGTAATCATGGTGTAGAACAATTAAGTCAAATCAGGCAAGATTGATGAAGTCATGTGAGAATGCATTAACATCACCAGAACATGAAAAGGAAAAGTAAACGCACGTCTGGAAGACCATGTGGAAAATTAGGTAGTGACTTTCTTTGTGCACACAAAACGGGGCAGCAAATCATGAAGGCTGTAGACAGACCAAACAAAAGAATAACGAAAGGACAAGAAAAATAACCCAGTACGATTTAACGGCCGCAAAAGTGGATGCAAACGGCGAAGACGTAAGGCACGAAAATCGAGCTATCAATAAACGTCTGAAATTTCAATCGTGCATAATGACAATACAGATATCGAGAAAATCATACACATATGAAGTTTTCAACCGAACGACAGAGTGATGGCACAAAAATTGAGGCACGCGGATAGAACAATTAAGCCATTAAACGAACGATCGGTCCAACGCTGATTTTGATTTCAAAGAATGTAAACCCTTACCTTTGATCGTAATTAAACCCAAAATCTTGATCACTTCAAATAAATAGTATCCAAACCCTAATGTAAAGATACCCAAACTTTCAATTAGAATTCTATCAGCCACAACAATTTATGCGATTTTTACCACAAATCTCAATCTCAAAATTAAAATTTAACTTACCTCAAAGTGATGATCAAAATCTCCAAGGTTTCTTTCTGGGGGTTCATTGGAGGCTCTGAAGTTTCTTCTACCCCTAAGAATATACTGTAATCATCAGATACCTAAAGAAATATAATACTTATATTCCTAACATAATTATAATTCTAAAATACCCATAATTTCCCCATATTATCTAATTTAATTTTCTTTTCTTTTCCTCTCTTTTTTTAAGCATTTAAATATGAGGGGTCTAACAAAAATTATCAAAAACACCCATCACTTACTTAAATTACCAAAGCAGCCTTTTCATAAATAGAATCAGTAAAATACCCTCATTGTATGTGAATTTACCCAAAAATACCTTTTATAAGTAAAATTACCAAAATACCCCTGAGGATTCCCAACTCCGAAAAAATCTTAAAAACATCTTAAAATCACTATTTTAAGCATCTCGAAGTCCTTTTTGGGCTCAAAAGTATTTTAGAAAATTTTCACTTGAAAATTCTGAACTAGTGTCCTTACCGTGCGCTCAGAAGCTGATTCTGCTAAAAATACTTATAAACCTCGGAATGGCGCAAAATATTAGATAATGAAAACATTTTAGTAAAATAAGGTATGCCTAAAATTTTCAGATTAAAATAACTTAATTTAACATGCTAAATAATTTGAGAATTCTTCTTAATCGATACCAAAATTTAGCATCCTTCTCAGATATTGAAAGTTTCTGAATTTTTTTACAGCATACGTCTTATAAAAATAATGGGGGTCACTGTTTTGGACTTTGTTCGATTTTGGTCCTAACTATTTATAAAAATTCATATAAAAACTGCCTAAATAATTCCCTATCTTTAGTGACAAAAATGGTTACTTTCAAATTAAAACACCTACTATTTCACCTAAACTACACACACTTGTCTCCTACATTCTGTCGAGACACACACTTGTACACATACTCATTTTAGACACATGGCCACTCTCTAAACACACCCAAATCACTTGCATATGTATAATTACACCTGAATACATATAATGCCTCAAATGGTGCCATCTTAATACTTGCTTGATAGCTGTTAGTGTAGGCAAACTCAACTAAAGGTAAATGGCTATACCAGCTACCACCGAGGTCTAGTGTGCAAGCCCTCAACATATCCTCTGGTGTCTGAATGGTACGTTCAGACTGCCCATCTGTCTATGGGTGGTAAGTGGTGTTGAAACAGAGATTGGTAGCCATAGAATTATGAAACCTCCTCCAGAATTTGGAAGTAAAATACGGATCTCTATCAGACACTATTGAGAATGGTACTCCATGCAATCTCACTATCTCATCAATATATATTTTCCCTAGCTCAGATAATGGTGCCGTAGCTCGAATTGGAAGGAAATGTGCAGACTTTGTCAACCTATCAACAATAACCCAAATAGTGTCAAAACCCCTGACTATCCTTAGTGAGCCTACCACAAAATCAATTGTTACATGCTCCCACTTCCACTGTGAAATTTCAAGTGGCTGAAGTGGTCCGCTAGGCTTCTAATGCTCCGTCTTCACTCTCTGACAAACCAAGCAATAAGAGAAAAATTCTGTTATATCTGACTTCATGCCGCTCCACCAAAAATGATTCTTAAGGTCATGATACATGTTTGTTCCTC
>JAVXUO010001619.1:0-146570 GCA_033065855.1 Escallonia rubra | reverse complement strand
ATATTCTTGACTTTTTATTTCTTTTTTATTCATCATTAGTAGCATCATACCAAATCAGAAACCAAAAGTTAAGCAAAAACATTGACAATCAAAAGAACAAGTTAAAAGAAAGTAATCTAGGAAATGGTAGGAAAACCATGCAAGGTTCTGACTCGGCATCGAGAAGGTCTCTAACCATCGATCTGAGAGCTCACAGGTCTTATCTCGCGCTGGGGTGATCTAGCTAGCAATATCCTCCACTTAGTCGAGTGTATAAAGATCTAACGCACAAAGAGATGTCTAACTTATGCTCATTTTGTGTGCCGACAGAGATTCTAGCTTCATATTAGGTCCAGCTGAATGGTTTACTTCACCTTTGTCAATCAAATCTTGAATGGCATGACAGAAAGCGACGCACATATCCATGTGATGAGCGGCTCTTTGATGATAAGCATAACAATGTTGGGTATCGTGTCCTTCGAGTAAGACAACCGATGAAGTAGTAGGCGACAACTTGGCAATCAGACCTCCCTGTAGCAATTGTTCAAAGACTTATGTCGATGGGGAATTTAAACAGGTGAATCGTCCTTGTGGCTTGGGAATGGCTTCCCTTGACACTGCCTGTAGAGACCTAGCACTTTTGATGTTATTTTCACTAGCTAGCTTTTACTGAGCATTGGTATTCCTCCCACCGTCTTCGTATCCTCTAGGCTTAGTTTCTCGGGGTATTGTTCACCTAGTTGATGGCATGCATCTTCTATTTGTATTAAGGATCCCATTAGCGTTTTGAATGAAAAGTGATAGTGCCCATCATGGTACACGTGCAACAAGTTGTTCCTTATCATGTTAACATATTCCTCTTTTGATGGGCGATTAATCATCTGAGCGGCCTTATTTCTCCATCGTATTATAAAGGTTGATACTGATGCCTTGCACTCCTATTGGTAGTCATTAGGTCTCTTTGAATAATATCCAAATCCGCATTGTACTGGTACTGCTTGACAAATTATTGCACCACATCTTCCCATGTTGCGCTCTTGAATCGTCGAGGGTGAGGAACCATCGAGCAGCGCTCCGGTCAAGGTTCGAGAAAAAAACTGTACCAACTAATTCTGGTTAACTCCACGAGGAGCTAATGCACACATATACATCTTCACATGGATCTGTGGATCCTTCATCCTATCAAATTTGTCCATATCAAAATTTTAAACTTCAGAGGGAAACTATCCTCCAGGCTCATGATAAGGTTATAGAGGTCCATTGGGTCATCGGTCCTTCTCATCCTAGCAATGTGGGACTCTAGGTAGCCAATTTTTCCTCCCATTCTGGGGCAATAGTCTTTCCTTCATCATTAGATTCATACTGCTTATCAGCTTCGAGTCCAGGCTTTCCTTTATTCTCCATTCTTTCTCTTCGATCTTTGGTTCCTCTCCAGATTCTTTGTTTCACTCTTTTTCCATGAGTAATCCTACATCAGAGGCGATTTTGTTATGTTGAGATGCTAGAGTTGTGAGGTTAGCTTCAAATTCTTTTGTAGATCACTGAAGATTTGGACGAGATTATTGTGCTGAGGGAATCCTTCAGCTATTAGAGTCCGCTTAAGTTTTCTGGACGTATCCCAATATCAGAGCTTCGTACTGATGTCAGAGCTTGTTCCCTTGCAAAAGAAAATCTTTGGGGCTTTTTCAAAATTTTGAATATTCTAGTTCTTTTCTTTTTTGACTCTCATTTATTATTATTTATTATTTTTTTGTTAACCGCATCAGACTAAGCAAAACATTAACTATATTACCAATCAAAAGAATTCGAAAAAAACAATCTAGGAGCTGCTAGAAAAACCAATTGAGATGAAACTAAAACTAAGGTTCTGACTTGGCACCGTGCTCGGCTCGGCATCGTAAAAACCTTTGACCATCAGCTATTCTAGGGCGATCTAGCTAACTGAATATATGATGTCCTCCTCCTAGTCAGGCGTAGAAAGATCTAGTGCCTAAAGAGATGTTTCACCTTGCTTGTTAGGTGAGTGGCAGAAGTTCTTCTTTCTTATTGGACTCGGCAAGATGGCTGATAAAACCATTGGTGATGAGATCTTGAACATGGCGCCTCAAGATGATACATTTCCCTGTATGGTGTCCCAATGCTTGGTGATATTCACATCGAGCTTGCATGTCGAGCCCTTATGGTGTAGGAGTGTGGGGTGACTTGGCGATTACACTTTTACTGATGCAGCTGCTTAAACACCTTGTCTATAAGGGCATGAAGATGGGAGAACTTTTGTCTATTGATAGTTGGCTCCCAAGAAACCAACTCTCGAGATGTGACTGTGTCATTGTCTACAAACATCCTCGGCTAGGTGTTGGGATTCTTTCGACCAGGCTTGCATATTGGCTTCCCATCCTTGATTATTGTTCCTTTGTTGATGGCGTCTTTCATTTAAGTGAGAGAAGCTGTCTATGCCGTAAATGTGGTATGAATGTATATGTTCTACGGTCCTCTTTAAGCAATTTTAACTCCATAGCCGTCCTTGCATGTTAAGAGTCCAAAACAGTGAGACTTTCTTGGAAACCATTTTGCATATCTTTGAGGATTCTGGCAATGTCGTGGATCTGAGGGTATTCTCCAGCCAATGGTATGTGAGAGAATTCTTCGGATTAGTCCCGAAGCCAGAGTGTCGAATCTATGCCAGAGGGTGTTACCTTCTAAGAGAGAAAATGAAAATATTTTGAACTCTAGAAAGGTTTTTATTTAATTATTATCTTTTTAATTTCTTGTTACCCTAAGGATTAAAGGGAGTTGAACAAGTATGACTTAAGCTAGGAAACTATAGCATAGATAGGACCACACAATTAGAGCACACTGCAATATAAAATATTGAATCGATTGATTTATATCCGTATAGGAATTTGACACTGATTAATCTGTCGGTTAACCTCGTGGGTTAACTGTCTGGTTATTCAGTAGGTAATTCTGGGATTTTGGGAGAATGTTTGAAATAGTGGGGTGCTAACTAACCGTCCGGTTAAGCTTGCAGGTTAAGCGATCGGTTGGTCAGTGGGTTGGAGGTTTGGAATTTCGAGAAACTCTGGAAAGGTCAATGTTATGACTAACCGTCCGGTAACCTCATGGATGACCTGTTGGTCAGTCGATTTTAAGTTCGGGGGTATGAAAAACTCTGGAAAGGTTAGGGTTCTTACTAACCGTCTCGTAACCTGGAGGGTTAATCAGCCAGTTGGTCAGTAGGTTGAAAGATTTGGATTTGAAATTTTTTTGGGAAGGTCAAGGTTCTGACTAACCGTCCGGTAACCTTAAGGGTTGACCGGTCAGTTGGGCAGTGGGTTTAGGATTTGAATCTGAAATTTTTTGGGGTAGGAACAGTTTTGACTAACCGTCCAGTCACTCGGTGAGTGAACTGGTCGGTTGGTCAATGTGTCTAGGGTTTGACTCTGAAACTCTTGGGGCATGAAGAGTTTCGACTAACCGTCCATTCACTTGATGAGTGAACCGACAGGTTCGTCAGTATGTTTAGGGTTTGTCCGGTCACTTAGAGAGGTAAACCGACCGGTTGGTTAGTGGATCTAAGGTTTGATTCTAGAAAATGAGGGTTTTAACTAATTGTCTAGTCACTCAGTGAGCAACTGGCAGGGTTGGTTAGGAGGTTTATTTTTTAGGGTATAAGCCAGCTAGTTTTGAATTTTTAGGTAATGCAATTACTGACTAACCGTTCGGTTAGGAGCGCGGAAAACCAGCCGGTTAGTCAAAGCCATCCTTCTTTTGTGAGATTACCAGTTGGCTTACAAAATATTGGTTGGTTCCCTTACCATTATGCCATAGACCAAAACAGGTATTTTCCCAAGAAAAGGGTAGAACACTGAACGACCCGGGTGTGTGGTTTCTCCCTCAACGCCAGTGTAAGGTCATTTCTTCGACTCAACTTGTACCATATACCTCATGTTCGTAACTCAGGTTGTTATTAGTGGGTGATCACCAGTATGTATACAAGTCGTTTATTATATAAAGAATCAGGAGGTCCCTTTAGTACGAGGCCTTGGAGCTGAGGGTAAAGTCAAAAGTTCGCCTTAGAACTATGAAGTTTGAGGGTTTTCAATTGTTGCCCTCAACTGGGTGGGTTAGGGACAGAGGTGCGCATGTGTGAGACTGTAACATCCCTGAAATTCAGAGCTTCATTGCCCCGAACTCTCGGAGGTTAACCTATCACTTCACATCAAACCTATCAAATCCTGTTTACTGACACATACTTCAAAGCATCTAACTTAACATAAACTCAAACCCTTCAAAATACAAGATTACAAAATTGCTAAACTTGAACTATTAAAATTTAGGTTCTTTATAACTCAAGTTCTTATAGAACGAGTAAACAGCACCAACCCACGCATGGGTCTCACTACACAGTAGTGGTGGGCTCACCGGAATCTCACACAGACTCTAAACCCATTCCCGATCATTCAACTGATCACCTGCAGAAGTGAGTCAAACAAAGGGTGAGCTTTTGAGAGCTCAGTAAGATCGTTCAAGGACAACCGAAAGAATTACAAACGATTCACGAGTCTAGACGATGATTAATTTCCAAGTAGTTTAAACAATCCTAAGCAATTTGATGACTTTCCAAAATGATCATTAACAACCATAAAATGATATCAAAATGCTCATTTGAAGATCATTTTCAAAGTCATCATTTTGGAATGAAATGACGATTTTTCAAAGAGTTTCAAAACAAACACAGATACTTCAAAGGGCAATACGAGAAGGGTTTCAGACAATCACAAACAATTTGATCACAATATGGGGAAGAGTTTCAACTCAATCCCCTTCAATCAGATAACAAAACATTCATTTGAACGTGTCATTCTTCGCATTTCATCACCGTTGCCGAACATCCATCAATTCATCCGTTTTTATAACCCACCAAGCAACCTTGCGCTAAATAGTACATAGTTAATCTCTAGAGTTCATGTTAACCATTCTCTTTTTATATATTCTCATAACCTATGCGCTTCCCTGTCCAAAATACACACATTCATAGGGTACACCTACACCATGTACGCCTACTGTACACAACACACATGTACTCACCATACCACATAGTCGCACAACTCATCTCCACCAATTGATTTTTCACCCAAGTAATCCGTCACTTCCAAAATCCTCCAAGCACCCACCAATTACTCATCCTAAAACACACAAGAACATGCATTTCTAGGTACACCACTTCACCCTTCAAAGCGAACACAATAGTATTCACACAGCCCCACGCACCCCCATACAAGAACCATACAAACATGCATAGCCACACTTTAGTCCATTCCAGCCACTGCAAGCACCACCACAACGTCATTCCGGCCACCGCAAGCACCGACATGATACCTTTAAAAACACACCGCGCCAAAATCACAATAACTCCCCAAACACACTACTACACACATGTAAACTAACTAGGGGTAAATGCACTTTGACCCCCTCTACTTAGGACGGTTGCAATATGACCCCCTCTTCTAAAAAAAGTTGAACTAAACCTCCCCGCACTCATCAAAACTATGCAAAATTGACGTTTTCCATCCAAGTTAACACAGTTTTTGGGCGGGAAATGTTTAGCGCCTAGAACCTGCAATTTTAGGACGAAACTACCTTTTTGACCTAATAAAATACTAAAGACTTGTAAAAAATACCCAAAAAATCACCAATTTCATTTCACTCCATTTGCAAACCTTAGAAATTTTACAAAAGGTGACCATTTTCATTTCAATTCATTTGCAAACCTTCCTTTTAAAGGGTAACCACAAAACAAAACAAAAAAAAAAAGAAATTTATTCTGAAATTTTGAATTTTCAAAGTTTAATTTCAAAAATCCAGTGGGTATACCCGAACCCATATGCCCTGACCCGCGCCCGCCCTCTTTGGCACTTCCTCACAGTCACAAGTCGACCCAAATTCGACCCGCTCCATGCCCACTTGACCCGACCCGACTGTGCCCTTCCCAAGCCCTAATTTTTCCACTGAAAACCCTAATCTCTATCCATGCGCCGCCAACCCTCCTTCGGGCATCTCACGCCGGCGCTCTATTCTTTGCTGGCAGCCCCCCTCCCCCCGTCGACGGTGCCGACCCATCCTCTTCCTTCCTCTTCTTTCCCCCGCCCTCCACTGCCCCAACCGTCGAGCTCTCCACCGGCAGCCCCTTCCCCGCCATCGGCGACGCCAACCCCCTCCCTCTCTCTTCTTTTCCTCTTCTTTTCCCTGCCCTTCACTGCCACAACTGCTGAGCTCTCTGTCGGCAGTCCCTTCTTTGCCATCAGTGACGCCAACCCCCTCCCTCTCTCTTTCTTCATCTTCACTCCCTCTCCCCTCCCCCCCCCCGCGCGCCCACTACCGTAACAACCCTGCTATGCCGTCAGTCCCCCTCCCCCTACCGGCGACACTAACCCCCCCTCTCTTCCTTCCTCTTATCTCTTCTCGCCACCCGCGGCTGCAACAGCCCCGCGGCGCCACCACCGCCGTTGCTCCTTGCTCTTCTCTCCATTCTCCCTTCACCCACCCCAAATGGTTTGAGAGGATTTTTAGTTCTGTTTAAAAGAAGGGTAGTTGTGACATTTCAGCAATCTCAGTTACGGCCGTTCCATTTTGCCCAGTTTTGATGAGTTCAGGGGGGTTTAGTTCAACTATTTAAAGTATGGGGGGCCATAGTGAAACCGCCTTAAAGTATAGGGGGGTAAAGTGCATTTACCCCAACTAACTACAATCACTGTAAGCACCGCTGTTAGACCACCACTGCTCACCGAACCAAAATCACGACACCACCATACCCCGTTTCACGGATAATGCCACAAAACCAATTTTACGCCATAATCATGGATCCTGGTGGCGACGAAAATTCGACAGCCATTGTGGTTGAACTGAGGATGTCTCTCTGACGGTGGGCAGTGCTTGGATGGCAAGGCGGTTTGCTTGAGGACCCATGGTGGTGGCTTGTAGTGGATGGTCGCCGATGGTTACAGATTACGGCAGTGGTGGATGAAGATCGGCGATTGCCATTTTGGCTCACCATGGAATTGCAGTCGCGACGCCGATTAGAGGTCGCGACAGCCAAGGCAGTTGGTCGGTGGACTGAGGGAGAGATTTGACAACCGGCCGATGGTCATAGTTTGGTGTCCATCAAGATTTTGGTTGGCCGATGATGAGTATCGTGAGGTGGTGGCAGCGACGCGTTTGTTGCGGTACGACAGTCGCAGAGGCATTGGGCGATGGCGCTCGATGAAGGCGCGGCTGGAGCTGATCACCGGTGACTAAGTGTGGCCGACGATGGGGCTGCCGTGATATGGCTCTAGGGCCGGCTGCCCTCTCTGATTCTCTCCCGTCTTCTCCATTTTCTATTCTTTATCCCTCACTCTTTTTTTATGGCTTAATTGCACTGTAGACCCTGAGGTTTCCAACAATTTGCAATCAGAACCCCAAACTTTAAAACTTGACATCCAAGACCCCAACGTTTGACACATGTTGCAATCTATGGAATTTATTAACGGGAGTCACATATTCCGTTAGTAATATCCTAACTGCAGGGGTATTTAGGTCATTCTCTCTTGTATTTTCCAATGGAGGGAAAACCCACCTTCACTGTTCCTTTTTGGCGCCAAATATGTTGCACGACTATACATACACAAACACCCATGCACGCACACACACACACACAGAGCTACTGCCTCACGGCTGTAGCTTCTCTTCTCCCTCCTTTCTTTCTTCTCACACTCAGCACTCACAAACATATACACACCTAAACACCCAGCTGCTATCCCTATTGCAACAGCCCGTGGTCTCTCTTTCTCTACCACGAAACCCACGGTTTCTCTCCATCTTCAGGCACTCATACACACAGGCCATAAGCACACTCATACACTCACCTGGTACTTTTCATGGCTGCCTTCTCTCTCTAATCGAAATCCGCAGCCCATTCTTTCTCTCTCATTATACACAGCACTAAACACCCAGCCATTTGCACATCTTTTTCTCATATGTTTTTCTTTCCAACACACCCGTATATAGTACACAATACAAATCTGCTTCCTCCCACGTTTCAAGACCCATTTCATGCCATCTATCAAGCACCACATTGAAATCTCCATTGCTGCCCCTTGGTTGTACCATTTTAGCCCGTAACTCACATAACAAGGCTGCCACCTTGGCTACTTTAAACGTGACCTTCTTACTTTCTATCCACTGTCTTCAAACACCATCACCATCACATGTATATACATATGGCAGCCACTTCATGGCTGTCCTCACTCTCTCTCTAAGCCCCTATACACACGTCTATGAGCACATAGTGGCTGTCTCCTTTACACGTGTTTACATCTCAGTCATCAAATTATTAAAAATGACCTAAGAAGACGATTTTACCCTCAACAAATAACAGAATATGTGACTCCCGTTAATAAATTCCACAGATTGCAACATGTGTCAAACGTTGGGGTCTTGGATGTCAAGTTTTAAAGTTTGGGGTTCTGATTGCAAATCGTTGGAAACCTTAGGGTCTACAGTGCAATTAAGCATTTATCTTTAAAAACTTAGTAAAAAAATGTAATTATTGTTAAATTGTCACCAATAACTCCGTTTTGTTTCCTCTCCAAATCTCTCTCTGCCATTTTAAATATTCATTCGCCAATTTAAAATAAACGAATTGAGATATAAGATTAATTGCATGATAAACCCTAATTCAATTATAATTTTGTAAGGTAACCCCATCACTTATATTAATTGCCAAATACACCCAAATCGTTATTTGCAACTTAGGGCCCATATAAAAATGCAGTTAGAGATCCCAAATATTATTGCTCACAATAAACGTCGCTAAAGATCTCATAATGTCACTTACCAGAATTACCACTAAGATAATAAGTTAATATGCATGAGTAAACTTAACCTTAGGTTCGGGGTATTACATTTTTGTAATGTAACCCCCTCACTTCCATTAATTGCTAATTACACCCAAATCGTTATTTGTAACTTAGGGCCCATATAAAAATGTAATTAGAGATCCCAAATATTACTTCTCACAATAAACGTTGCTAAAGATCTCATAATGTCACTTACCAGAATTACCTCTAAGATAATAAGTTAATATGTCTGAGTAAACCTAACCCTAGGTTCGGGGTATTATACCTTCCTTCTAATGCCTCCCTTAGAACAGACCCCTATGTCAACACATAAAACTACAATCGTAGAATCAACGAGAAATTCAATGCTTGACATGTAATAAAAATGAACATCAACATGAATTCAATTAACTTAAATCAGTTAGGGTTTCAATGATAATTAAGCATGCTGATATAATTCATCACTCATAATTTCAGAATAACCACAAACAAACAACAAGAACAAATACGAACAATTATCAAATTTAAGTATAACAATTCCAAGGAAGAATGCAAACAATTATCATATTTGCTCAGCATGCAATAACAGGCAAGCATTGATAAGATTTTCAAATAACCGATTCAGCTTCAATGTGTGGGTTTTCTTGGCAATAACATGCTAATATCAATGCAAATCTCAGTGTTCAACATTAGCCATAAGAAAATCGAGAGAATACTTACGAGAACAAGTCATCGAATTTAGGGTTCGGATAGAAATCCTTACTCGGAGTTCAGTTAGAAACCCTTACCTAGATCAGAAGCTAAGCTAGTCTAACCGGAAAGTCTGTTGCTTTAACATAAACGGAAGATTCCGATTATTAGTATATAGTATATACTACGATATTATGAATTCAATATTGACTCACGCATACTCCCAGAACAGTCCCCTCACCGAGTATGTAAAATTACTAAAATACCCCTTGTGTAAAATTGTAACGCCCCAAATTTTTTGAAGCGTCAATATCAAATAAACAGAGTCAGAAAACCTCAAAATTCCAAAAGTCTCCCAAACAAGTTATTCAGAGCATCTAAAAGGGAAACCTCCAAGTTACATAATTAAATGTCAAATATACTTAAAACAGTAATTTAATCCTCAATTACTCCTACAGGGAGTTCCAAATTAAATATCCAAATCCAAATATATCCTCTTATTATAATTTCTAAAAATAATCAAAAGAACTCTGAAATTAAACCTCTAGCTCTCAGTCACACAACTAGCCCTGTAATCCAATCCCACCTACTAATCATCTGAAAGGAAAAACAATAAGGGAGTGAGCCAAATGCCCAGTAAGGTCGCTCAACGGACCAACCAAAAAGGATACAAAATGTCTGAGAAAACGAAATTACGGACATACATAATTTTTAACGGAACAGATACACGAAAGGATTTCGAAATGCCAAAATATAGTTTTCTACAAAAACAGACACTAGAGAGCCATTCAGAATAAGGTTACACATGTCATCACTGACACGTGAAACCAGGTTCAGAAAATTAGATCGCGATCTCTAGCTCATTCCACTGAGCTAGCCCACGTTCCAATCCACGTGGGTAAGTCAGAACAAAATAGTCACATACACGTGACATGGCTCGTCAAAATACACAATTTATTAGGTACTAATAAATAGGCCAGACACCAATTCGTTTCCTATAAACGCTGAAGGATAGGAACTGTAATCTCAATTTTATATTTCACATGTAAGTTTGACTATGCAAGCTGATGGCAACACAAGACGATGTGATCGCAGGTTAGAGGAAGGCAGAAAATTTATACGCAGTACTGAACAAACAAGAAGAAATCACACTTGCTGATGGAGTGGGGAAACCAAATAAAATCTAATGATTAAGTAATCATGGTGTAGAACAATTAAGTCAAATCAGGCAAGATTGATGAAGTCATGTGAGAATGCATTAACATCACCAGAACATGAAAAGGAAAAGTAAACGCACGTCTGGAAGACCATGTGGAAAATTAGGTAGTGACTTACTTTGTGCACACAAAACGGGGCAGCAAATATTGAAGACTGTAGACAGACCAAACAAAAGAATAACGAAAGGACAAGAAAAATAACCCAGTACGATTTAACGGCCGCAAAAGTGGATGCAAACGGCGAAGACGTAAGGCACGAAAATCGAGCTATCAATAAACGTCTGAAATTTCAATCGTGCATAATGACAATACAGATATCGAGAAAATCATACACATATGAAGTTTTCAACCGAACGACAGAGTGATGGCACAAAAATTGAGGCACGCGGATAGAACAATTAAGCCATTAAACGAACGATCGGTCCAACGCTGATTTTGATTTCAAAGAATGTAAACCCTTACCTTTGATCGTAATTAAACCCAAAATCTTGATCACTTCAAATAAATAGTATCCAAACCCTAATGTAAAGATACCCAAACTTTCAATTAGAATTCTATCAGCCACAACAATTTATGCGATTTTTACCACAAATCTCAATCTCAAAATTAAAATTTAACTTACCTCAAAGTGATGATCAAAATCTCCAAGGTTTCTTTCTGGGGGTTCATTGGAGGCTCTGAAGTTTCTTCTACCCCTAAGAATATACTGTAATCATCAGATACCTAAAGAAATATAAATACTTATATTCCTAACATAATTATAATTCTAAAATACCCATAATTTCCCCATATTATCTAATTTAATTTTCTTTTCTTTTCCTCTCTTTTTTTAAGCATTTAAATATGAGGGGTCTAACAAAAATTATCAAAAACACCCATCACTTACTTAAATTACCAAAGCAGCCTTTTCATAAATAGAATCAGTAAAATACCCTCATTGTATGTGAATTTACCCAAAAATACCTTTTATAAGTAAAATTACCAAAATACCCCTGAGGATTCCCAACTCCGAAAAAATCTTAAAAACATCTTAAAATCACTATTTTAAGCATCCGAAGTCCTTTTTGGGCTCAAAAGTATTTTAGAAAATTTTCACTTGAAAATTCTGAACTAGTGTCCTTACCGTGCGCTCAGAAGCTGATTCTGCTAAAAATACTTATAAACCTCGGAATGGCGCAAAATATTAGATAATGAAAACATTTTAGTAAAATAAGGTATGCCTAAAATTTTCAGATTAAAATAACTTAATTTAACATGCTAAATAATTTGAGAATTCTTCTTAATCGATACCAAAATTTAGCATCCTTCTCAGATATTGAAAGTTTCTGAATTTTTTTACAGCATACGTCTTATAAAAATAATGGGGGTCACTGTTTTGGACTTTGTTCGATTTTGGTCCTAACTATTTATAAAAATTCATATAAAAACTGCCTAAATAATTCCCTATCTTTAGTGACAAAAATGGTTACTTTCAAATTAAAACACCTACTATTTCACCTAAACTACACACACTTGTCTCCTACATTCTGTCGAGACACACACTTGTACACATACTCATTTTAGACACATGGCCACTCTCTAAACACACCCAAATCACTTGCATATGTATAATTACACCTGAATACACATAATAATACACCATTACACATATTACACACACATATACACCTCACCCTAGACCTGGCAAACGGGTATACCCGTCGGGGTACGGGTAAAACCCGGTCGAGTCCGGGTAAAAACGGTTCGGGTAATTTTTACCCGGGTTTTTACGGGTAGGAATTTTCTGGATCCGTACCCTACCCTTGCGGGTAGGGTATTACCCGCGGGTAAACAATTTAAATATTAATTTTTTTATAAACAAAATTTAATTACTAAAAAATAATAAAATACCAACTATCTAGGGCTATTTTTTTCTCTTTTATTTCTTTTGCTTTTTCAGCTTCCTTTTGCTTTTTCAGCCAATAACATGTTCGGTGTTTCCTCATTTCACCAAAAAATAAAAATTATACATATCCCATTCCCCTCCCACAATCCAAAATAAAGCAAATTAAATTTCTAATATATATACAATCCTATTTCCTATTAAGTACTAACAATCTAAAATACAACAACTACAACTAATTAAAATAAAATAAAAAATCGTATGCATAAATAATGAAAAATTAACTCTTCCATTCCTTGCAGAATTGGTGTCGATCGACGGTGAATAGCGGCGTCGCGGTGGTGATGCAACTTCAGATCGGCGTTGGTGATGCAACTTCAGATCGGCGGTGGTGATGCAACTTCAGATCGGCGGTGGAGGAGCGGTGCAGATCTGTGAGGAGGCGGCGGCGCAGATCGGTGAGGAGGCGGCGGCGCAGATCGGTGAGGAGGTGGCGGCGCAGATCTGTGAGGGGGCTATGGCCGACGATAGGTGGCGATCGGCGGTGGCTTTGTTAGAGGGGGGCCAGGGGGCTATGGAAGACGGCGATCTGTGAGGGGGCTATGGAAGACGGCGTGATGGCGGTCGACTGAGAGGGGTGGCAGCGATGGTAGAGAGGAAGGGGACGGCGTGATGGCGGTCGACGGTAGAGAGGAAGGGGACGGCGTGATGGCGGTCGACTGAGAGGGGCGGCGGCGATGGTATAGAGGAAGGGGAGGGGACGGTGTGAGAGAGAGAGATAGATGGGAGTCTGAGAGTGAGGTGAGAAGTGGGAAGAAGAGAGAGTGAATGTGATTAGGGCACAAACACTCCTCTTATATACGAATGAAAACCGGGTAAACCGGGTAACCCGCAACCCGACCCGGACCGATCCGAAAATTACGGGTCAGTTCGGGTACGGGTCTATTTTCGGCGGGTATTCAAAGCATGTACCCGTACCCGGTATTTTGGCCCCGGTACGGTTCGGGTAACGGGTCCGGATAGCTTTTTGCCAGGTCTACCTCACCCGAACACACACACACACACACTAACACCATTGTATTCCACACATATACACACTACAAACACACAATTTCTCACACAAATAGCCTATTGATGCTCCCCCTTCCCCCGCCTTACTCTTGGCAGCCATGAACACACACACTACTACTTACTGCAACCCACACAAAACACCCAAGACACCCAATGAAATACACATATATGCTAAACACAACTGACCACACTCATACATGCTAAAAACACACAATTACTCTCTCTAACCCCACACTTGAGGCAGCACACACGGTGAAGAAACACACATTGAACACCTCTGACACACACTAAATCACATACTGAAGATGGTAGAGGGATTACCTTGATGAATTCCCTCTCTCTTTGTGATTTCCCTGAATCCCCTTCTTTCTCTCTCTCTGTTCTTTCTTTCTCCCTGTTTCTCTGTTCTTTTTCTTTTTGTTTCTTTCTCTCTCTCTTTTTTTCCTTTTGTTTTCACCTGAATTTCCTATCTTCTTTTCTCTTTTTTTTTAATTCCCTTTTAACATCCCACAATTACTATATAATTTAATTTCATTTGTCACATTTTCAAAAGCAAGAGGTGGCATCTTTTTAACACACATTTCATAATAATTGGACACATAATGCCTAACTTTCAAAATTTACAAATTAGCCCCCATAGTTTTTCAAAATTACAAAAAGGCCCCAAAAGTTTTTAAAATTACATTTTTGCCCCAAAAATTAATTTAAGCTTCAATGTTCTACTAATACCCGAGCATTGCTCAAAATTATCGTCCGTTAATTTTTCAGGCCATAGATAGTTATTTTTAAACCACTCAAAAAGTGCGGGATATTACAGAGGCATAGAAATAAAAGCATAAATACTACAATGGTATACAACACAAAGAAATACAAAAAGGTCAAAAGACAGAAAAATTATCAAGTTTACTCCCCGTAGTTTTTATTCTCCAGTGGAGTCGCCACTAGCGAATCACCTCAGAAAAATCACCCAAACGAAAAGATTTTGGGGAGTTGCCATCTTGTTTAATTAAAGTAAGGGGAAACAAGAAAAATCCAAAAATGACTTAAAAATGTCCAAAGACTAAGTAATATATCGAAAATAGAGAAATGAGCTCGAAGACTAAGTTATACGACGGGAAGGTGTTAAGCACCTGCCATACCCTTTTTGGTCTCTACTTCATATCTATTTTTTTTTTTTTGCCTTTTTAACACATCAAACATGTAACAACATAAACCCTAAGTTTATTTCTATATCATTGGATTGAAATTGACAACAATGGTCAAATGGTCTACGTATTCGGTCAGACAAATCGGAATCAAAATCATCGCAGCTCGACTCAAACCTTACAGAAGGCGAACTACACTTCGGTCTTAGGCTGGAACTAAGAAATGAAAATAAAGACTCTTTTTGATAGTTTGAATAATGGGAATGTGATCGCGGGGAGGAAAAATACTCTAGACTGTTATTATTTAAACTACTATAGAAAGTAAAAATATACCTTGAGAATGCCTTGCCTAGAAGACTTGAGAATGCTTTGTGACGGACTCTCGATGCAAGTGACTTGTGCCTATAGAGAAGTGAAATATGAAGTGCTAAATTCTCTTTAAAAATGATCTACCACTTCTAAGAGAAATGACATAAAAGTTCTAGAAAGAAAAAGTTTGTCCTTAAAAATGTAGCCCAAAGACCCTATTTATAGAGGTCTGGGGGCCATGGTAACCCATCTGTGATTCAGTGATAGAGCTGAATATTTGATGAAAATTGCAAACTTGAAAATTTTCAGGTTTTTGATAAAACCGGTCGATTGCCGATAAATTGGCCGGTTCAACCCTTAGAATTTTTCTCGAATTTTGGGACATTAATTGTCCCTAATTCGGCAATTATCTTAGATGTAATCAGATGGGATGAACGAAATTCAGGAATTATCTCCATATCTCATATAAATCAAGGATAAATCAAAATATATATCCAAGTCATCTAATCAATCCAATCTCTTGACCTTAACTTGAGTTAAACTTAACTAACTTGATTAGTTTTACCAAGTGGACTGGACTACCTTTTGGACTTAATTAGATAGATTAGGCTTATTATATTATTAGGCCTAAACCCTATAATAATAATAAATTTTATTATCAACAAAGTCCAATAAACAAATAAGAAAGATAATAACACTACAAAAACAGGGTGTCTATAACCATCATGACTGTCATGGAAAGAAGAATCACGGGGAACCCTAAACAAAAATGCATGTGAGGCAATACTGACCATGCAATAGACTAGATAAATATATCAGACAATATCACAAATGTTAGGAAAGGGAAGGGAGCGCCTAGATTAAAGCAAAATGCACGTAGAGATAGACACGACTCTGACCGTCATAAAAAGGACATCACGGAGAGGCCCAAGATAAAAATGCACGCATATAAAGCTGACCATACAATGGGCTGGATAAAGACAGAAAATATTACAACTGTTAGGTAAGGGGAATCACACAGAGCCCATTAAAGAAATCGATAAGGAAGAATCAAGATGATATATCCTTTTCACCATTCAAGAGCATGTTTGAATTGAAAATGATTTTGATTGCCCAATATGAAAAATTAACCAAGCACTTCAAGATCTGTTCTCCTTCTCTTTTGCACAAATCAATTTGCCATTTGTAATTTAAGGTAATGGTATCCCCTCTATTAACAAGTCTATCTCTACATAAAGAGAGGAAGACCATTGGAGGTTCTATCGACAAGTATTTCACTTCCTTATCATTAAATGTATTCAACTTAAAAAAAAGAGTTAATTCTTTACTTCAACACTTAGGTTTGAATCCTCAAGATTACCACAAAAGGTTAGGCCCAAAGTGGCTAGTGAGGGTGTAGGTGCATGATTTGTGAGACTAATGTGTATGCCCTGAGGTTGTGTATGCTATGAGGCTGATAGGATCTTGGCCCATGGTTAGCCAAAATGTCAATGTATATGACTGGGTTAAGTAAAAGTAACTGGCTATCAAGTGCATGACAGAAAAGTCACAAAGTACGAGATAAAGTCATAAGGCTTTTCATATTATCACTGAACTGGTGACAAAAATATGAAACTGCTGCACCAAACTGGGCATGCAAGGTAGGTCATAAAATCAACAGGTTATCATCAGATCACTTGGAGGTGAACATATTATGTCACAATGTAACAACCTCAAAATCATGCATAGACCAATATATTCTTCTTCTTCTTTAACTTCTTTTTACCTCATCAAAATGTAAAGGAGCATGTGACTTCCTTCAAAAAAATATAATGAAAATGACATTATAAATGTGACAAATGTCGACTAGGGTGTGAGTCAAGAAACAAGTGGTAAATAAGCTCAAAAATCCGAATACGATACAAAAGCCTATAATGTGGGCTCAAGGAAACCCAACTAGAAGGTGACTAAGCTCCCTACATAACTCTATTAGGGGAATCAGGTTTGACGTAGTTCAAATTGCTGAACATGTTTAGCATTTACCGTTCGAATTCAATCAAAAAAGTTCTTCAACCTCTTCAAATTTTTGTTTTTTTTCCCATTCATTTTTCTATCAACGTTTCTTTTTCTTTATTTCAAGGTTAAATAAGTAATAATCAATGTTTGACTCATCATTGTCTATATTATCAAGAATTCAAGTTTTATGAGAAAGAACACTTTCCATGTTGAGTTCAATTTTGTCACGCCCTAAACCCGATGTGGGCCTAACAATGACGAGGGTGATGCCTGGCAGTGACCATGAGAGGTTGTCATATGGGCCTGTTGCCGGTACCCTCAAGACCATCGGCCTCCATCGGGTCTATGATGTGACAAAATGGTATCAAAACCATGTTCTACAACCTCTAAGCATAACATGTAATGGCTTAGGCTAGGTCTTTAACATAGGACACATATCGATTAAAGTAATGGGGCCTAGCATGTGGGTCATTATAATTGGGGTACGAGATTTGTGCAGTCGATTGTTTATTTTTTAAGTAAAATATTTTACACTTGTTATTTGGAAACTTTTTTGTTTTAGAAGTAGTATGTCTAACCAAGGAGTCTCTACGTGAGTGATGGCTCATCATTGCAAAAAGTTCGTCAACGGGATAGTCCTGGAAGCCTGACTCAAGGACGTTGATAAAACCATACTATAAATCAACTTGAGTACCTATAGCTAGCCGACGAAGAAGAAGAAATGCAAGGCTTGGAAAGGCAGAAATAGATTGAGTTCAGGAGGAGAATGTTTTCCTGCAGAAGAAATTACACAAAGCGTGGTAAGAGGCCTTATGACTGTATCTCGGGCCTTCCTATCACACATTTGATGGTCAAGTACTTTTGCTCAGTTCAATAATATACATCGATCTTTTGGCAAATCATGGGCCAAGATCCCGCCAGCCTCTTAATATTCACAGAAGCCTTACAGACTATATAATAGCCTTCAACATACACATTAGCCTTACAGTTCATACATCTTACATCCTCTATGTCCACTTTTTGGGCCCAACCTTTTCATGGTTGTCCTGAAGATTCAAGTTCGTGAGTTGAAGTTAATAACCAACTTTTTCTGTGAAGTTAAATGGCATCTAATGATAAGGAATTAAAATGATTTCCAATCAAGAGAACTCTAGTGATCTACCTCTCTTTGGGTAGAGATAGAGTTGTTAACAAAGTGGGTACAATTGCTTGAGATTCTAATGATAAAATGATTAATGAAAAAAAGGATAGATCTTGAAGTGAATGATCGATTTACCATATCGAGCAATATAAATGATTTTTAACTTAAACATGCTCTCGAACTGTGAAAGAATATTAACTTCATCATAGGTTCTTCTTTGTCAATGTCTTTAAGGGACTTTCCCACGTGATTCCCCTTTTGTTATAGTTTTGCGAGGGTTAACACTAGTTGCATTTTTGTCCAGGGCTTCCTTGTTACCCTCTATCCTGTCAGTCAGGACAATGTCTGTCTTAGGTCATTTTCTAGGCTGCACTGTCAGCATTTTTGGTCCAGGGACCTCCTTTGAATCTCATCTCATGACAGTCAAGTAATGCCCGGAACTTTATATGTCAATAAAATTTTATTTTTACCTTAACCTAATTGGATTGGGGTCTTTTTGTAATGTTAAAGGTTGTGAGTGAAATTAGGAAGAATTGACTAAAGTGCAAGGGGTTTTTTAAGCAAATTTAGTTCTTTTTAAGGTTAGTGTAAATACCCTATTATAGTTTCTAGCCGTCAAAGACAATTCAGTAAGCCCCATTGTACGCAAAATCTAGAGAGTGAAAGAGAAAGAAAGAGGAAGCTTCTAGGGCAAGAATTTTCAAGGTAAATCTCTAGTTTATTCTCTTTAATTTTAGCTATTCATTTGTGTATTTTAAATTGTGGTTTCGGGTGTGTTTTAGAGGGGTATTAATGTCTGAGTGCTAAGGTTTATGTGTGTGTTATGTGTGTTTCAAAGGGTGAGATGTGGGTGTATTTGAGAAGAAGGCTGTCGTAGAGTAGCATAAGAGTGGTTTAGGTTTTGTAAATATCTCTTTCATTTCTAATCCGATTGACGTGTTTTTACACTTTCTAAAAACTTATTGTGTCCACTTCAACTTTTTAGTTTTAAGTTTTCTTCAGAATCTTACGTTTTCATA
This sequence comes from Escallonia rubra, assembly GCA_033065855.1. Classification (NCBI taxonomy): domain Eukaryota; kingdom Viridiplantae; phylum Streptophyta; class Magnoliopsida; order Escalloniales; family Escalloniaceae; genus Escallonia; species Escallonia rubra. Next base: position 127,243 of record JAVXUO010001619.1, on the reverse strand, counting down.
TCGAAAAAATGACCTTAAATTCAATTCACTGTAGAAGTCCATAATTTTTTATTGGGCTAATTACACCTATGTCCCTCAGGTTTGGGGGTAATTACAGGCAAGGACAATAGTTTGGACAAATTACACTTGTGTCCATTGACCAAACGGAACCCTAAACATCTTAACAGTTTTAATGAAAAGACTGTATTGCCCCTGAGTTAGAACCTTATTTTTTTTAATGCCATTACTTCATTAAAAAAAAGAGAACTTATTTCATCTTTACTTTACTCTTAACCCCCCCACCCACCTACCCCATCTGCATCCCCCTTCCCCGTCACCCACCCACCCCTTCTTCCTCCCCTTCCTCGGCGCCGCGCCCCACCTGCCTCCTCCTTCCCCGTCACCCACCCACCCATTCTTCCTCCCCTTCCCTAGCGCCGTACCCCACCTGCCTCCCCCTTCCCCGTCACCCGCCAACCCCGTCTTCCTCCCCTTCCTCGGCACCGCACCCCGCTTGCCTCCCTCTTCCCCGTCACCGCCCACCCCGGATCAGCAACTGCGCCTTGGGTTACCGGCGACATGGGTCGAGGGAGGGAGCTGGGGCTGCCAGCGGTAAGATTCCAGATGTGGATAAACCCTAATTTCAAAATTAGGGTTCTAAGACCCTAATTTTAAGGTTTCAAAACCCTAACTTTTAAATTAGGGTTGATTTTGAAACCCTAATTAAATTATTTGGACATTTGAAAGCTTAATTTGCAAATTTTAAAAGCTTAATTTGCAAATTTTAAAAGCTTAATTTGCAAATTAGTTTCAAACCCTAATTTTAAAGAATTAAGATTCGATATCCTAATTTAAAAATTATAAAAATTATTCAGGATATACTGTACAAGGGCAGTATTGTCATTTTTAAAATACAAAATGATGAAAATTATACTTTTTGGACGGAAACCTGACGGTTGGACACGGGTGATACATTTGAAACACTTTTGGTCACGGATTATTACATTTTGAAAATGTGTCCTTGACTGTAATTATCCCCTAACCTGAGGGACATAAGTGTAATTAGTCATTTTTTTTATTTCTGGCAGCCATTTCAATTTGTCATAGAGAATTCATTACTCATTGGTTTTTTGTGAACTTTATATTTATAGAAAGGGCAAATTACACTTATGTCCCTGAGGTTTGGGGGTAATTACACGCGAGGACACAAAGTTTCAAAATGTAACACTTATGTCCATTGACAAACAGAATACAAAAATACTTAACGGTTTTAACAAAAAGACTTGATTGCCCCTGACTTTAAAATAAATTACCCACTTAATTTACTGTTTATTCTTCCTCTCCCACCCCCAGCACCCCCCCGCGCCCCTATCACCCCGCCCCCATTTCTGTCTCTTCTGCATGAACGAGGTTAAGGACAGCCCCCAATCGCCACACCCCTGCTGCGGGGGAAGAGAGAAGAGATGGAGGGGGAAGAGCGATGGCGACGTCGCCGGTGGTGGATCTGCTTTGTTCGGCGAATAACAAAAAGGGACTGCCGGAGGAGAAAGGGGCTGTCGGGGTAAGGGAAAGGGCTGTTTTGTGGGGAATGGGACTGCCGGCTTGGAGGGAAGAGGCTGCCGAGGGGAGGGAAGGGGCTGTTGGCGGGGAGGGAAGAGGCTGTCGGGGTGAGGGAAGGGGCTGTCGGCGGGGAAATGGACTGCCGGCGAGGAGGGAAGGGGCTGCCGGCGGGGAGGGAAGGGGCTGCCGGGGGTGAGGGATTGGACCTAATTTGCAAATTAGGGTTTCAATAATATCCTAATTTACAAATTAGGGTTTCAATAAAATCCTAATTGTGACTTTAAATTAAGGCTTGAAATTTTAATTTTAATTTTTTAAAAATATTCAGTATATACAGTACAAGGGGTAGTATCGTCATTTTAAAAATACATATTAATGACATCATACAAAAAGTATAATATTTGGATGGAACCCTAACGTAGGGTGCCAGTGAAGGTGGTGTGTGGGTGTTTATGGCAGCATTAGCGATTGGTGGGCAGATCTTGTTGATGGTGTTGTTGTTATTGAGTGGGTTGGTATAGATGAATGTTGGATGTGGTGGTGTTAGGATGGTACAGTGGTGTTGCTAGTGGGCATGGTTATGTTTGTAGGTTGGCCCACTTGTGTTAGCAGGGTTGTTGGTGGGTGCGTAGAGTGGCCGTGGAGGTGGTGTGTTTGTGACTAGGTAGCGGGGGCCTTGGGTAGGCAGATTCTATTGATGTATTGGTGATTAGATAGGTTGCGGCGGTTGCGGAGGTGCTGCAGCGCCAAACCGCGGGAAAATAGGGCAGACCGAGGGGAGAAGTGGAAGAAGAAGAAGTGACGGGACCACATATAAATTCTTCTATAATGACAGTCTTATCCCTTTAATTTTTAACGCTTTTTAGCTTCAATTAGCCATCGTATTGATTTCGTTCAAAAATAAATTTTTAGCTCAAGCTAAAAATTACGGAGTAATACTTAGAGCAAAAGACTTTTACTTATCTATACTATATATAAAGGGAAAACATGATTTAGTGGTATAACACTTTTTTGGTGTTATATAACTACCTATCTAGAATGGTGACAAGTGGCATTCCAATAAATATTCTAAAATATGACATAAAATATAAATCTTAAAATGGTAAATAACTACCTATAAAGACATGTTTTTTCATAATTTAAACTTCATAAAAAAAAGTATAGTTAAAGTAAATTATAAAAGTTCAAACTTGATATTAAAAAATAACATATTGCTAACTTTATCTTTATACATGTTCGGTTTTAACAATTTCAAATTCATTAAAAAAACTGTAGTTAAAATCAAATCTAAGTTTGATAAGATGAAAATATTTTGCTAACTTATTTTGTCACACGCATGACTAACTATTTTATTAAAGTTTAAGATTCATATTATTGAATGTGACAGTAAACACTTATACATGATTTTTGATTTTTTTAAAGTAAAATGACACTATACAATTAATTTTTTACGCGTATCGCGTGTGTCACGATGACTCGTTTATATTTAAAGAGGGAGGGAGAGAGCGTTGTTGCGATCGAGGGTTGCAATACTAGTTTCAGAGAGAAGAGCGCGATATTACAGCAACGGGAAAAGAACGAGAAAATTAGAAAGCAAAATCCCAAACAAATTAAACCACCAAAAATGCACTAAAACACAGAGAGGGCGCAAAATCAGCAAAGCTCGTTTACGAGGAATCCTTTGAAAGTAGACAGGTACCAAGTAACTCAAAGATTCCAAGCTTGAAGTTCGAACGGAAGCTCCACCCTTCCCTCCCAAAGGTCAGAACTCCCGTACAATAGAATACTTCACGGTTACTTATGTATATTCAAGCCACCTCATACTCAATTTCCCCTCATTGATCTCCACAACTTGGACCCAATTTGCAATCTGAGCTTGCGCTCTGCAAACCCGTTGAATTTCGTGTAACACTGTCTCTGCTCTTCGAAGTTGAATCAAGGCTAGGGTTGAGATTTTGCCAAGAATTTCAATATGGTAAAGTCATATCATGTCTTCCTTGTTGAATTCTAGGGTTTTGTTTTGTAATTGCTTAGGAGATTTGACTGTGTTTTGTTTGGTGCGTGGATGGATGAGTTTGGGGTTATTTGGATACGGTAATAACAGGAATATTGGGTGTATCTTTTTCGGTTGGGTGAGGGGTTTAGAATTTTGTTGTTGATGGTGCATGAGTTTGTTACTTGAGAAATGCAACCGCGGGGGCGAATAGATGTGGCAGACCTGAAGGCACAGATAGCAAAGAAGTTAGGGCCAGAGAGATCAAAGCGGTATTTTTACTACCTGAATAGGCCGCTGAGTCAGAAGGTGTGTAAAGTTGAGTTTGATAGGTTTTGCTTTCGGTTGCTCGGGAGGGAGAATCTGCCTCTCCATAATCTGTTCATACGCTCGATTCTGAAAAATGCTTGCCGTGGAAAGGCGCCGCCTCCAGTTTACCAAGTGGGTCCAGGAAAATCTGCTATAGTTGCTGCGAAAAGTCCTGCTACAGAAGATGGCTATGGCCAAAGTAAAACAGTGATTCCAAACCAAACCCCAAGTACAAGGGTTTGGTCAAATGGAGTTGTTCCGCCGTTGTCGCCGAGAAAGGGCCGGTCTACTATTCGTGATAGGAAGTTTAAGGATCGGCCTAGTTATCTTGGGCTCAATGGGAAGACAGAAAGTGTGTCTCATCACTCAACTGCTACAGAGGATGGTGGTTTGAAGGCTGTCGTTGAAAATGGGAATTCAACTCCTTGCGACTTCCAGAGGCCAGTGCAACATACTGAAAGACGCGCTGAGCAGTCTGATAATGAACGGGAAAGAGTACTAAAATCAACAGATTGTTTGCATACTAAAGAACAAATTCAGGGAGTTTTTGTCGATGATGGGGAAGAGGTAGAGCAGGCCAACTGTTCGAATATCTCAAGAAGTTCCCTTATTGCTCCTTTGGGGATACCTTTATGCTCAGCCAGTGTAGGTTGGGCGCGCAAAGTGCTCCCACCGTCAAGTACTACTGACGTCATTAGCAGTTTTGATAGTGGTGGATTGCTTGATAGCGTGATGCTGCAGAAACGTATGGAGCAGATCGCATCAGCCCAGGGTCTTAGAGGGGTTTCCATGGAATGTGCTAGTACGTTAAATACTATGCTGGATGTGTACGTGAAGCGGTTGATCCGGTCTTGCATTGAATTGGTTGGGGCTAGATCTGGGCATGAGCCAAAGAAGCACCCTGCTGACAAACAGCAGCTTCAAACCAAGCTTCTTAATGGTATGTGGCCGAGCAATCACTTGCACATGCAAAATAGGCACCCAGAGGTTCTGCAAGAAGAGAGACCCTGTTCTTCAATATCTTTGCTTGATTTTAAAGTTGCAATGGAGTTAAATCCGCAGCAACTAGGAGAGGACTGGCCTTTGATGCTGGAGAAGATCAGTATGCAAGCATTTGAGGAGTAAGACAGGCAAACATTGGACTTTCCAAAAGATACGGTTAAGTCATCCATTCTGGTTCCAAGAGCTTGCATAATTGAGTTTGTGCAAGGCTGATATACAAAAAGGGCCACAAGGATCCAGATGACCCACTCAGATGAAGTTCTGCTTCCTGTAGAGATGAACTGTGGGTTGGAGCTTGTCTGTTATCTTCTGCTGCTGCAGTCCCTGCAGAGAACCAAGAAGTTATTTATCAGTGGCCAACAAAGGGTAATTTTTAGAAGAATGCCCATGTTTGGTTGCCCCTTTTGTACGTTTAGCATTCATGTCCTTGTACCATCACTGCAGATCTGGGCCTTCTGTGCTACTCACAGCTAGTGGGGAAATCTTGAAAAGTTTGCAGCAGTACTCCTTCTGTAGCCTGGTGAAAGGTAAAAAAGTCTTGTTATGCAAGAACAGCAGAATATCTCTGTATGTACTTTAAGATTCGAGAACTGATTGGATTCCCTAGATGAATAACAAATTGACATCCATTTATTGATTCTTCTTTTTGAATACTAGATGTATCCTCTCAAGTTGTCTCATATATCTCATGTTTTCATGGATATATATGTTTTTTGGAAAATTATCCATGTCAGAGTTGCTTAGTCTTCTTTCTGTGCGTGTGTGTTGTATGTCTAGAGAATAGAGATATTAGAAAACCCTAGACGCCTCTAGTCTCCAGCCTTCTTTCGCTAGCCACTCCTTCTAGATCTTGCCGTCTCTGGTTTCCTATATAGGGGTAGCTGGCTAGGACTTTTTTTTTTGATTTTTTTGGGTGTGTATACCCCTCTCGGTGCTTTTTTTTTTTTTTAGCAAAGATAAAAGAGAAAAGAAGACAGAAGTTGGCATGTATTGTTTAAGCAGCTAATGTTGCAGATTCTCCACTGTGAGGCTTGGAAAAAAACCGTGCGAGTGGGGGGGTACGCAAACGAGGAGAGAAAGCTGGTATCTTAGCTTTAAATGTAAAATTGATATGGGAACAAGAAATAGAAAGAGAGAAAGAATAAGCTACAAGCTTATTGAGTATGTATTGTAGGATGTGTTTATTGAAAGCTGGATACTCTTTTTTGGACAAGAAATCTGAAATTTGCTTCTTGAATCTATTGTTCAAGGTCAGGTCATGCGCATTAATTGATATTGCTGATAAACACAATATTATGGCAGTTCCTAGCAGTTTAAATTAGTTGTGATCTAGAAGTGTGAGCAGTTTATGCCACAGACGCTTTTAACCAGGAACCTATCATTGAGAATTTAACAATGTCATGGCAAATAATCATCAGCCCCGTGACTTTAAGAGGCATAATAATCGTTGACATGGTAATGTATGTCCTACTGTAATATGAGATACATACCACTTGTGAGTGTCATTGGTCTATCAGAACAAAGGACTCGCACATGGTCTTTTGAAGGCTTATCACTGTTTTGCATAAACCAACTCCCCCCCCCCCTCTCCCACACCCACACACACACACACACACACACACACACACACAATTTTTTTTTTTGTTAGAGGTCAGATATATCTGGATTTTTCTGATTGGAATCTACCTCTCATTCTCCTGCTGATTTGGGAGCATGGTTTCTCGAACAAAGATACCAAGAAAAGAGTAGCCTTTGTAAGTTCATCTACTGGCACCTTTATCCCCCTGACTTTTTAGCATTAATTCTGTCCATATCAGCTTCCACTTGGTGCATTTCCTGTGTTCCTTTGTCTCTCCCCTTCTCAAATTCAAAATTTCAGTTTGGCTGCTCTTAAAAGGTGAAAATTACAGTGTCGTCTCATATTTGCAAGGAAATGAAGTATGTACGTTGGGTGCCAATAAGAACATTGTGTACCTGTGACCTATTCGTTATGTTGAATTATGGTTGTTTAAATGAAATGCAACTGGGGGTGCAGATATATTGTGAGCCTTGTTGCGTGGTATTTGCTCCATTGTGACCTGGAGGTCATAGGTTCGAAATACGGAAACAGTGCCTCCAACATATTGAGGGTAAATCAACCCTCCCTTGACCCCATAATGTAGAGGAGCCCTGAGCACTAGCGCCGCCCTTTCTGGAGAATGCAGATCAATATCGTTATATCACGATGGACACAATTAAGTGTCTAAATCACAATTTTTCTTATTAGAGAACCTTGGATTCAAGGGATGCTATGCATCACGGCTTTTAACTCTTTAGATTGGTAATTTTTGGATGATTTTGCAACTGTAACTGTGGCGTAATCTGTAATTAGGTCAATGCATTTATCAATTGTGAAGAAAAATGGAATTTATTGGTATCTGTATCTAGAATAGCTTTGCATTTCTTTTACTAGATGCTAGTGTAGGACACTAACAACAAGTTACTTCATTATTTTTGGATTGGTCAAATAGTATAATATAAATAAAGCCCAACAGGGTGAACTGATGTAGTCGAGAGCATGCACGTTGCCATCACAAAGGATATGCCTTTTGTCTGACAACAAAAGAAAGCATTAACGTACTCTCTGCAAACCCATATATGTCCAGAGAGAATAAAACTTTAAGACTGTTCATTTAGCATAGCTTTGCTACTCATAAAAAAAAATATTCTCCCTCAGTCCAAATTAAGTGCAAGTATATCCTTTTTGGGATATCCCAAATTAAGTGCTACCTTTCTAAATTCAGCAATACTTTCTCTCATGCTCTCTATTCTCTCTCTCTCCTCACTTATTCTCCTCTGCTGCTTTCTCATCTCTCCTCACTTTCATCCTCCTTACCCCTGCCCCTTTCTCTCTCCTCTCCTCTCCTCTTAGTATAGTCTTCCATTTTTTTTCTCTTCCTTCCCTATCTTCCCCAGTAACATCATCCCTCTGCACTTGCCAACCCATTTAATTCCACCTAAATGACACCACCTTCAACAATCCTAGGCCAATTTCGATTAAATCTGAAAAGCTAAGAAGCACGGACTGAGGTGCTGGTGCGGATACGACACTGGTGCGGATACCACATTTTTGTGAAAATTATGGGATGAGGCGCGGCTAGGATATGTCGAATATTATTGTATTTAGTGCTTTCATAAATAAGCAAACAATTTTTTTTGATTCAAAGTTATTATATATACAGTAAAGTTGAAACTGAGAGAAGGTTGTCAAGTCATCCCTTACTTGGACATTCTCTTCTCTCGCTATGTGCATTTAAAGTAATTTCTATTGATATTTTTTTTTTCATTTTCCTTCTATGGTTTTGAAACTTTGAATTCCTAAAATCTCTTGCTCTAATTATTCTCTCCTGATTTCTAGGAAAGTAACGTCACATGCTTAACTTTTACTAGTCTTATAATCAGAAAATAAGTTCAATGTACATAATTATCTTTTTAAACCATTTTGTTTTCATTTATTAGTTTACTTTTCCGAATTTTCATATTTAATCTAAAATTTATATATTTCTCTGGCGTCTAAATGGACAATCATGCATTTTAATTATTTTCATCTAAAGTTGTTCAAGCACAAATATGACAGCTCTTATTATGCAGTATTGTTGCTCAGTTGGCGAAGATCTAATTTGTACTAATGCTTTTTTTATATTATTGTAAAACATCATAGTCACCATCTTATAAATATGACTTTTGGTAATAGTTTGTAGTTATTATGTAGGACTAGAGTGTGTAATGCGCGGGATCTAAACTAGTATATCATGTATTTATAAAGTAGTAATACTTGTAGTTTTCTTGATTAATACTATTATTATTATTAAAATGGACAGAGTACTGATTAAAAGGATATCACTTTGAAGGTTTAACAGGTGTGCATAGCAGCTACCACATGTGCAGCAGTATCCATCACAAAATATAAGAGGATAAAGTTTTAGTCCACTCGTCAACTCATCAGCTACATCTTCATTGATGGAAAAATTAAAGCTTGATACCTTGTTGTTGCAAAGCATCATCATGCTCATTTCACTTTCTTATTCTTTTCTTTTTCTTCTTTCTATTTGGTTATTGAAAATTTTCGTTCTTTTTCAAGATGTTCAAGAGAGATTTATATCTACTTATCTGATAGGAAGAACCTGGACTTGTATGCACACATGTATTCATTTTGATGGAGAAGAGGGAGAGAGGAGTAGCACGGGATAGACGAGGTGGGGGACAGTGGTAGAGCCATGACCATGACTTTGTTGTTTTCGAAGTAACAAAAATAGTGTTAGAAAGAGGTAAGATGGGAACAATTAAAAGTTTGACCAAAATCTGAATGTGTGCAAAGTCAAATGTAGCACTTATTTTGGGACGGATGGAGTACTATATAGCTATTCATCTACAACACTAGCAATTGGTTTCTTGCTTTGCTATCCATAGGTGAAAGATGTGTAATATTAACAAAAGGGCCAACGGGTTCATCTTTTTTCTATTTGTAGGTGAAAGATGTGCATTACATAAAAAGGGCCAATGGCGTGAACCCATGCAGCCGAGCACACTGATTGCCTTTCAGAAAAGAATATGCTACTTTTCTAGTAAATAATAGAAAGGTTGAGCAGCTTATAAAATAGTTAAAGCAAGAACTTTTAAGACACTACAGGCATTGTAACACTCCAAATATAGTGTAGTTGGGCAGTGGTATCTTAATGCCTTGACGAGGGGTTGTGCCTTCCATGACTAGAATCGAGGGTTCCATGACTACAGCGGTGGGAGGTCGCTTGAACTTGGTGGACGTGGAGGCTCAGTTGTGCTTTGGTTGGGACTTTGAGCATGGTCTTGTCAGAGTTGGTGGCTTGGTGGATCTGGGGATTGCCAGTGCATGTTGTGTACCGCTTTGTCATTGAGTATTCCTTGCGCTTTGGTCTCTTTTTTACTGCGAGGTGGATGGCTAGCTGATCCAACTACGTTTCTTGGGTTGCCTTCCCTGCACTAATGGCCTAAAACAGAGAAATTGGTGGTGGGTTGAGATGTGTCTTGCTTGTGCAGCTGGCATAGGTCACCTCTTGTTGCAGCGGTCCTGTTGTCATTGACAGTCCTTGTTTCTAGCCTGGTTGTTTGAATTACTATTAAGTCACTTTACCTTGTGGATATTTTTGTGTTGCTATTGCTTTAAGGGCTTATAGATAATAGTTTTTTGGTTGTGTACAAGATCTTAATAAGCAATCCAGCTGTTTTTGGTATCTATATGTTTTCTTCTCTAGTTTTCAAAATTTTAATAACCCTAAAATTCAACTTGGTATTAAAGCCGCGGCGGGGGGAGAGGGGTGTAGTGGTTTTGCGTTGCCGGAGTGGGACATCAGTTTGATCCTATATGGTAAGCTTAGGTCGGTAGTGTTGCAAAATTATTATGAGTTCGACTTTAAATTTATTAGCAAACTAGTATATCCAAGCCCCTTAGGACTATAACTTGTACAACACCTTTTCCCTAATAGAAAAATGTCGCTAAAAGCATTTTGGCGGCAAAAAATTGTCACTATATATTTGAGCAAAAGTGAAAAATCACTGTGGCAATCTTTTGTCACAAAAGCTGTTATACCAGATATGTTGTACAGCCTAGGATCCTCTCCACCCCCTTATTGAGAGGGTTTGACCTAATAATTGTGGAAAAATACGTCGGTTATGGGTTTGATCCATGATGGATTAAGGCTCGGCACCTACCACACTTACCTCAAGATGGATTTTGACTTTTGAGCTGTGTGTTATGTCCTTAGTTTGATTCCTTAAACTTGTGTAATTTCTACTGTGTTTCTTGATTAACAGAAATGGATGAAACAATCACTGGCATCTCTTCCCTTAAGAGAGAACTGAGAAGTAGAAAACCCTAAAGGTACTTACATTGTGAACTTTTATCGATTTTCATCTCCTCTTTTCCAGTGCAACCTAAAGTTTGCAGATATTCATTTATATTTTCTATGTCCCGTTTCCCTTTTTTTTTTTGGCAGGTGGTAAATTCTTTTCGCTGGATACCATGGATCAATGTTACTTGTATCAAAATTAGCAATCTTCAGATTTCAGTTTATATGATGATAACATATACAAGAACACACTCTAGATCTTTGTGTCACAAAGCGGGGGCGGGGGGGGGAGAGGGAACGGGGGCGGGGGAGCGTAAGCACCAAGAAGAATCTGAGGTTGGGAGCGGCTTGAATAACTAAATGCGTAAAGAGTATTATCATTTGTTTAGTATAGTTTACATAGCCAGCAACAACAGACAAGGAGGCTTTAAGGACTTGAAGGAGGAGAGAAACAAGGAATTGAGTGGAAAAGGGCTTGATTTTCAGGTATTCTCTCGCTTGTTCCATGCATCTCTATCCAACGAACGGGATCGAGTTCCCATATTAGCTTGGGACGAGATCCCATGGAGCTCCTAACTTGGGATCGCAAAAGTGAGTTTTTGAGAGAGAAACGTCACCTTATTAGGAGTTTCCTGCAACTAAGCTCTAGATAGATAGTTCCTAGGATACCTTCTTGGATTCAAAAGAGCATCTGATACAGCAATAGACTTTAGAAGCTCTTTCTCATATAAAAGACCAGAACCAGTAAAGAAAAGGTGTTTTATGTGGTTGCTGAAAAATATTAAAGACTAATGCTTTTTATCGTAGAAGTTAGACCTAAGTCATTACCACAATCAGCACACCACAATGACCATTATCACCGTCTATCCAGAAGAAGTCTCAGCGAGGCTACAGCCAAAGTATTTCGAGCTTAGCTGACCTAAGTTGTTGGAGGAAAATAGTTTGGCTTATCGAGGTTATACTATGATGTGGTGGGTTAGCTTGGAGACAGGCCTTCCCCATTGCCAACCGAAGCCTGGCTCAATACCGAGTGTGTCGGTATGTGGAATCTTAGACATGCCTTGCGCAAAAAGTTATCATTATTACTAACCTGTGTTATATATCATGGACTTGGGTTGGAGTTCCAATTATAGTATGCGTCGAGTATGAGAGTACCATGGGCATGGAGCGTTAGTGAAAATATATATATTTTTTTCACCCTTATCTTTCATTGGTAAAATTGTTTTTTTGTGGCGCAGATCATGCAAAATGCAGACTTCACGGTTGACGAGCAATAATTTCACTATTTGACATATCAAGAGTGTGTTAGAAACTTTGTGGGATAATTTTGCTAGTACCACCCATTATAAAGTGTTGCTTGAATATCTAATTACCTTATCAGTACTTGAAGCGTCTTGAAGGGTCTCCACCTTTCGGCGTGTTTAAAATGGCTTAAAATGATTGGGAAATTAAATAATGGTCCCTTGTTTCTGGGCCTACTTTTAGAAGGGCCTTAAAGTTTGACATGTTTCGTTTTGGTCCTTTATTTATGTTTTCGTGTCCTATATGGTCCCTAGGTCTCCAAATTGTTCGATGCCGTGAATCTCAGAGGGGCAAAATTGGGAGATCGCCATGGAAAACGTCTTCTTTCCCCCCCTTCATTCTTCTTCAATTACTTTCTATTCTTTTGCTGTACATATCTGCACCCATCTCACCCAGAGCTAAGGCCTTCGACCCCGTCAACTTCATAATACAACATGGCCAAATTAGCGGGTTTTTTTCCATTAACAATTAAGGGCATGTCATCGAAAATGGATTTGAATTAGTCAGCTTCATATATTTGAGTTTTGATTTATGGTTGACGGAGAGACTAGGGAGGATTTCAGGAAGTATAAGAGACATTAACGGTGGCGGAGATTCATTGTAATGCATCTACTTTGCCCAGATTCAGTATGCCCATACTTGTGTATATTTAAAGATCTGTATGAGTTGAGAGAAATGGGATTTGATGGTAGGAGTTACTCGGAGGAAGATAGAAGGTAGTATGTGGGAGTGGTGGGCTCGGTGGTGGATCTGGAGTGGTGGTGGCGGTGGTTGATGGTATGGAGGGTGGGCACTGCCACTGACTTTCTTCACTCTCTTCATCCTCTCACCAGCTCCACAAACACCAGCATGAACACCGCTAACAATATCACCAGACCCTTGCCACCAGAACCTCCCCGACCCTGCCGTCACCACCTCCCAGCGCCTCAGCCGTCACCACTTGCTAAACCCCACCGCGGTCAGATCTGTGCCCTCACCACTCGCTAAACCCCCAACGCGGTCAGATCTGCTACTACTCACCACTGCTCTTCACCTTCATGCTGCTATCCCTATGCAACTACGCGGTGATACCTGGAGATGTTATTATATATCAGTCACGGGGAGACGGGGGGCTTTTGGCATTTGGTTCTGGTTAGATGTCCATCTGGTGCTTCAGTTCCCAATATCTAATACTCTCATTTGAATTGGAACTAGACTTGCTACTTGCTCTCCCTTAGACTTTTGCTGTATATGCATTGTGATCATTTGCCCTTCTTGGTAGAAGTGCACGAGTTCCTGCAAAATTCACGGTAGCCACCTTCACTGCCTCCCTGCAAATTACATGCATGCCTTTTAGATTCAACCTCCTTTTTAGGTGTAGTACCAAGGAATATATAACTTTGCTAAATGTAGATAATTCAACTAAAATTCCTAACTTTGATATGCGTCAAGTTTATTTCCAAATTCTATTAGTTACTAGTGAAACCAAGCAACATTGTAACTAACCCTTAAAATAGGACTGACTGGTGTCAATTGGGCAAACTCCCAAGGAATGTGTACAGACCTACTGAAATGATCATTTGATTTATAGATGTACACCACAAAATTATTTCCTGTTGATTCATAATCAGTCACATTAAAAAAATTAGTTTACAGACATGTATATACAGAATTACAAACAAATTCAACAAGAAGATCCTTTGGGAGCAAAAGAGGTGGATGACCATTTTCGGAGTTTGATGAAATAATTTCTGACCAGGAAGTATTGTAGCACATAACTTGTTAAGCCAAAATGTTGAACTAGTGATCGCCTTTGTAATGGTAGGGCTGGCTTGGTTTTATGATTTGCGATGGTTCCTGATGACAATTAAGGTCTCCAGGCACAAGCACACACATGAAAGCATGTACAAAGAATACATATATTAAGCTTCCAATGTTGTGTAATTATTTGATTCACAGGATACCCTAGTTTCCACATTTAGATTAAAAAAGCATTTATTTCGGTTTTTACGTCTATTGCTATATCTATGTACATCTTTGCTGGTGTGTATACCGAGACTGAATGCAAGTGCGCAATGACGGTTGTTGCATTAACGGGGCGGGCAGTTGTATTGATGAAAGTGGATGGTGGCAGTTGAGATACGGGGTGTGTTGCGGGGTTCTCTAGAGATTTTGGATTTGAAGTTCAGTATTTTACTATAGTTTTTAAATGTTTTTGTTCTGAAACTTTACTTCTTGCTTGTAAGTTTGCAAAAGTTTGATCTTGATTTAAAATTGTTTTCTGATCTGATTTTGGTGATTTCGATTTGCTTTAGAGAATTCCCAATTCTGGTTTTGCAGGTTGTAGCCAAAGGTGCAAGATGTTGAGTATGTCGGGTCAGCCGGCGGGGATTTGGCTGCTGCCGGAAGTAGGCAATTGTAGCAGTGATTTTTAATTATGTGAAAGTGCAAGGGGGTAAAGTGCTTTAAACCGTGTTTCTCTTTACCATCCAAAAGGAATATTCTATGAGATGAAATTTGTACTTCGTTATAGTTATTTGGAACATCTGGTACATATAAATAAGAGTAGATCATCTTGAACGTTTGTCTCACAATTACCGAGTGATGGCTCTAACAATTGTATCAGATACTTGCGGGATATTGGTTTTGTGAATCAAGTTATAGCGCACACAGAATAAGGATTCTTGCAGAATGCAATATGCACGCGCATGTGTTTCTTCAAATCTCCATAATCCTCTCAAACCCAACATGACATGCATAATCTTCTATTTTAAACCTTTCTTTTATCACATCTCTGTATATAATAATAATAAGGATCATTTGCACATAAAACCCTATACTTTAAGGGTTTGTGCCCATTTCACCCCGATATTTCAATTTTGGCTCAATTTATCTCACGATTTAAAAAATTGAGCACATTTCACCAATTAACGGGTTGAACTCCAATTTATTGGATGCCCGTCAATTGCCCAGGGAAAAAATTGTAACTTCATAATTCTTGGCAGCCACATCAGCATTTAATTAGCTATTTTAGCCATGTCATCTCTCCCCAAATCAATTCCCCTAACGTTTTCCCTCCAAACCCCCAACACTGCTTATACCTACACACACACATGACATACATACAAGCACAGACGAAGAAGAAGAAGAAGCAACTAGGGTTGTAACCGCATTCCACCCTAAATTAGTCCGAAATCTTCAAACCCACAACACTGGGAGGTCAATTTGGAAAGCCCTTGAAATTTTTCCCAAATTTCAAAAAATTAGGGTTCATACGGGTGAAATTGAGGTGAAATGGGTTCAAGCAGCAATTCAAATGATGCCAGGCTTTACTGCCATTGTGGAGAGTCTCGACCCTCGCATTCTTGGACAAAATGTAATCCAGGCAGAAGGTTTATGAGATGTAAGAACTAAGAGGTAAACAATTTCAAAAATTGATTGTACTGATTTTCGCTAACAAAAACTAACTGGGAATTTGCATTCAGGAACACTCGTGTGGACACTTTGGATGGTTGGATCCAGAAGTTTGTGAACGAGGGAAGGTTTTTGGAAGGATGGTGTTGACAAAAGTTGATGAATTAAGAGCAAAACAATTGGATTATGAGAAGTCAATTGAAGAACTGGAAAAAAAGAATGAGCTGCTTATGGATATGAATAAGCTGCTAATCGAGAAGAATGAAGTTCTTGTGAAGATAAATGAAGAATTAAAGGACAAGGAACTGGTTGCTGAGAGGATAATTGAAACTACATTGCAAAGGAAGCAGATATATTTGGCCATGTTTATGTTGTTATTGTTGATTTGTATCTACTTGTTAACAAAGGGAAATGAGAATATGAGTAGGGAAAGGTTGTTGTTCTTAGCTTAAGGTAGCACAAAAAGTGGCCATATATATATATTGGCATTTGCAACTGATGAGTGAAATGTTTCTCTGTTTTGAGTTTATCTATGCACTGACAATGGCAATATAATTTCCACAACAATACATAAGTCAATTCACTTACATCAAAGTCCATACTATATTTCATTTGCACTTGGCTCTTAACAACATATGTTCATAGTTTCCACAACAATACATTGTGCATTACCCTTACATCAAAGAAACCATCCACCAATACAACAGTTATACAAAAACCATCCACCATTACAAGTTCACACAAAAACTAATCATCCACCATTACAAGTTCACACAAAAACCAACCCATCAGCTACACAAAAACTAGTCATCCACCAATAATGTAATAAATATTAGGATTTACATAACATCTAGAAAAAGTAAAGTCTAATATTCTAGTGTTTTTCTTTGGATTGCCTTGTAGCTCTATGCAGAGCAGTTACTGTAACAGCTGGTTGTCCTTTCCACAGCATCCTTGGGCCTTGGACATTAAGTCCACCCACTCTAATTGGTTGGTGATCTGACTGTGCTTGCATGGGATTGACACCATTAGACATGAAATGTGTATTCATTGATGTTGTTTCATTCTCTTGAGGTGATGGTGCTGCACTCTCTTGAGTTGAAATGGCACCCACCTGCAATAAGTCAAACCACACTCAGTCCCAAACAAATGATCATAGTTGGTTTAATAAAAGAACCTTGTTACATTAATAAATTTACCTTGTTACATTCAAAATTGGTTTTGCACTTACTGGAAGTTATTGCCTAAATAACCCTTGAACTATAGGGTTTTGCACTTACTGGAAGTTTAGCCATGTTCTTATATCTATGCATGGGTTGTACTGGAGGCATTGGAGGAATTAGTAAATGAGTCCTCATTGGAGCTTCATTCCCTAGAGGCTCAACATCTTGAGGCTCTCTGCTTCTTTCTTGGTCTTTGTTGAATTTATTTAATAAATGAAATTGTGAGCAAACACAAATAAATGCTGCATTTAATGAAATGTAATTAAAAATCATTTTGAGTGAAGCCTTACACATGACTTGGCTCTTGCATTTGATTGTGCTGCCTGAGATGGTTGAGTATTTGTTGGTGCAGATGGTTGCACAGTCTCAGTGGTGGCACAATTGTTGTCATTAACTCCCTCAACTGTTGCTCCCTCACCATCAACCATTCCAGCTCTAGATCCACCTTCAACCTCCTTACAAGTTCTCCTGTTATGGCCTGATTTCTTGCATTTGCCACATATTACACATGTCAAACCTCTCCTTAGCTTGGTCCCATCTGATATTGGAGCCCTTGGCTCATCTGATTTCCTAACCCTGGATTGTTTTGGCCTCCCAGGTTGTACATGTGGTTTAGGAGGCAATATTGGAATCTTCCCTGTCTTTGGCCACATGTCATAACTATCCACAGGATATATCATATTCTCATAACCTTTCATGTAAGTGTCTTTCTTGTAACAGTCAACAACAAACATATCAGGATTTAGACCTCTGTAATACATAGCAGCTATAGCATGTTTGCATGGGATGCCAGTCAAATCTCATTTTCTGCACTTGCATGTCTGGTTTGTCAAGTTCACTGTCCTTTGAGCCCCATAAGTCATTTCAACTTGATAAATACCTGCCCTGACCATGTTGCACTCCCAGCTCCAGCATCTATATTATTCTTCTCTAATTTCTCTTCAATTCTTGGACAAAAAGGTCTTTCATTTAATGTTTTCCTCATGTTCTTCCTATAAATGGTAAGCCTCTTCATTAAGAAGTTCCTAATAAACTCAAGGCAAGATATGATTGGCTTGTCCCTTGCACCTAAGATCCTCCCATTGAAGCTCTCACACAAATTATTTGATAGAATGTCACATTTGGGATATGTCCTAAAGTGTGACCTTGACCAATGAGCTGGAGCCTTTTCACTTAACCATTGCCATGCTTTCTCACAATTCTCCTTTGTGCTTGCCATCCTCCTACCAAACTGTTCAACTTCAGTTGGCTTTGAACAACCCAAAAAATACAGTTTAAAGGTTTCCCCTCTGAACCCAGCTGCCTTCCAATTTTCATACAGGTGCTTTGCACAATGCCTGTGTTCAGCCTGTGGCACAACTGTTTCAAGTGCATTCCTTAACCCCTTTTGTTTGTCAGATATGAATGTGTAACCACTGTCATTAATCCTTAGATCCTTCACACGAAGTTCTACAAACCAAGTCCATGTGCTAGTTGACTCAACCTCAACAACTGCATAAGCTACTGGGAACATACCATTGTTGGCATCTATGCCAACTGCTGTGAGAATCTGTCCTTCACATGGCCCTTTTAGGTGGCACCCATCCATACCAATTACAGGCCTACATTGTGCAAGAAAACCCTTTTTCAATCCCCCTAGACAGATATATATCCTCTCAAATACTGGATGTACTCTAGTATTGTCTACTTGGATCTCCACAGTGGTACCAGGGTTGGTTTTCTTTAAGACCTCAGCATAGTCCCATCACTTTGCATATTGGTCCCTCATTTCCCCTTCAATCAGAGCTAAGGCCCTCTTCCTAGCCCTATACCCTTGCCACCTTGAAATATCAACCACAAAATCCTCCTTTGCTGTGTTAATAAATGACTGCATTGGCCAAGCAGGGTTACTCCTCCACATGTTTTTATATTTTTCAGAAAAAACTTAAATGAAGCATGCTTAACTTTATGGCTTCTTCCACATGTATGTGTTGAATGCAGTCTCTTTATCTGTAAACTAGTCTCCCCATGCTTAAGTGAAGCCAAACATTCCCATTCACAACCCACTTTCTTATCACAATGAATCAATACCCTAGTTGATTCACTCTTTTTAAAAACCATATGTTGTTTGCCACGCTTAATAGCATGTGCCTTTATAGCCTCTTTGAATTCATGAGCATCCTTAAACACCATACCTACTTCAAAGTCCATTTCAGCCATTGTTTTAGCATCCTTATAGTTCAATTTATATGGCTGAAATTTTGGAAAATCAAGCTTCCCTCTCAAATCATCTTCATCAGACCCTTGCAAGCTTTTCAGGTCATCAGAGTCAGCCAAATTAGGGCCATCTTCAAATGGGGTTTCTTGAATTGTACTACCAGAGGGCATATAATAGTAAATGCCCCTAACTTCATTCTCAATTGTTGCATTTTCACCATCCCTATTACCAAACCCAGTAGCACTCCCACTACCAAGATCATCAACATCAGTTTCAAACAGTTGCTCTACATAGTCTTCATTTATTTCATAATCACTATCACAAAACTCAACATCTATGTCTTCCACATTCCTCATGTCTTCATTACCACCTGCTGCTACTGAGTGAACCTGAACATCTACTTCTCTTGGCTCTACATTAGCATCTTCCTCATCTTCAGGGTCAGGGTCATCATGTCAACCACATCAGCCTCATTGTGGTCAGCCACATCAGCCTCATTGTGGTTGGCCACATCAGCCACATTGTGGTTGACCACATCAGCCACATTGTGGTTGACCACATCAGCTTGATTGTGGTTGACCTCATGTGGTTATAAAGGTGCTGGTAAAGCAAAGGGTATTGTAGGATCTACAAGGAACAACTCTAAGATTCTGTAATCCATAGGCAGCATCTGACATGCAGTACATACGTCCAAATCGCAACTTAAGTGCACTAAGCCATCGTCCATACTCTTTCCAGGGGTTAAGAATAAAAACCCTACGTAGTATGCATACCCCAACCTATCCTTCATCCTATCTAACAAACATAACCCAATCTTATCTTCATCAACATTGTCTATATAGGTAACCCTACCTCCCATATATCTCTTCTTCCCAACAGTAGACATAAATCCACCATGGTGAACTTTTACAGTTAACAACCCATCCGTAGGAGCTACAAAATAAAAAAATAATATACTTTAAAAAAACATGTAAAACAGAGGAATTTGCTAATCCCTAAGTAAATCAAGGCAAACCAACTCAATGTTTAATCTCATACAACAGAGTAAACAAACAAACATATACATGAATACTCATTGTTTAATCCCATATAGCAGAATAAAAAATTAGCCATACAATTAAACAATATTATTCATAGTTCGTACACATGAATATTCCAATATTAAACTGCACACATGTGTCATTACCCACCAAAATAGCATGCCATTCAAAAACCCTAAACCTATACAGAATATATTGTTAAACAACACTGATCTTGTAACCCTAAAAATGAAAATCCAACTTTAATCCATGATTACATACCGTAATCAGGTGTATACTTGTCGTCGTTGTAAGCGGGATCCCTGAACTCGAAGAACACCATCGCTGACCTTCATTGATCGCCGTAGTAATGCTTCAGTCTGGAGCAATGGATCGTCGTCTAGCAAGATGCCGGCGACGAGAGTTTCTCGTTTCATATTCGGGTTTAGGAATTTGAAAGAATGGAGCAGATGGTTTTCGGTAACTCCAAGAGACATTCAACGTCTATATGAATGCTGATGTGGCTGCCAACGTGTCAAGAATTATGAAGTTACAATTTTGTCCCTGGGCAATTGACGGGCATCCAATAAATTGGAGTTCAGCCCGTTAATTGGTGAAATGTGCTCAATTTTCTAAATCGTGAGGTAAATTGAGCCAAAATTGAAATATCGGGGTGAAATGCGCACAAACCCTTAAAGTATAGGGTTTTATGTGCAAATGATCCTAATAATAATAATAGAATTAATTGCAAAATTGTCTTTGAAGATATACACCAATTCACCTAATTCGGCTCATCTAATCGTTCCAAATCGGTCTCCAAAGATTATTTAATCCAAACGAGTCTGATAAGAGGACGTGAGTTAACATACATTAGTTTATTCAGGGACAATTGTGTCAATTTTGAAAAAACGCAACTAATGGACACGTGGAACTATTTTGTTTGTCCTTATCTAGACTTAGCTGTAGCTAATTTCCCACGGAAGAAAGGTGGTGATGAAATCAATGAAAGGCGCACCTTGTATTCTCTCCCCGTTGGACGTAGGCTGTTGCTGATAAAAATATATGGGTGATGCTTAAGTAGAAGTACAGCGATAGAAGTACAATTCTGAATAATGTAGAACACTATATAGTGTTTCTGCGAACGCTGTAGTGTTTCTGTGTGATTAGTTGTCTACATACCTGGATATATTCCCATTATATAGGCTTAGGTATTAGAATCCTAATAGAATACGGAAGGATGACAAAGCTTGAGCCCTATTCCTGGGAAGTAATATAGAAGCTTCTAAAAACCCTATTCTATGCAAACCAAGTGGGACTGGGATTTTTTTTTCCGCCATGCAGAGAAAGCACTTATGTGTCGAATTCTCTCTCACCCTGATAGCACCCTTCCCTTCAATCCTGTTCATCTCCTGCCACACTTCCCCTTTTTAGCAAATAACCTTTTCAATCCAGGCTTCACATGCATCCACAGCTTTGCTTTTCATCCTTTACTCTATCTATCTAACCCTTCCTTGCTTTTACTCCCCTTGGACCACCTTTTAGTACTTGTCTGCCTTTATCCCCACCTTTGTGTCTCACATGGCTGACCCGTTCCACTATGACGGGAATCTTGTTGTAGAGGAGAATTTGGACTTACGCACGTTCATGCTTCCGCTCAATCCCACTCTTGTCCATAACCTGCGTGTGGGGAAAGACTGTGTCTTGATAGGTAAATTCATTGACTCCCAATCCTTTTCTGAAAGAAAAATCCAAAGCCAGGTCAACGAATGTTGGATTCTGAATGGCCCTGTCCGCGTAAACAAACTACCCACTGTCTTCCTCTTTACCTTCTCTTCTTCGGCTGAAGCCAGACTAGTGTGCACTAATGGCCCTTGTAATTTTTTTGGTGCACTCCTCGTACTCCAACCTTGGTTCCCACATGTCATTTACTCATCTATTAAATTCCCAACTGTCGACTTATGGATGAGGATCCACAACGTTCCGAGTGACTGCTACATTTACTCTCTTGCGGAACGGATAGGCGATGTCGCTGGAACTCTTCTTGCCATTGATTGGTCCGCAACACGTGTGACGAACACTGATTACTTCCGTATTAAGGTGAGAGTTCTGGTGGACCTTCCCCTTCTTCCAGCTATTTTTCTCTCCCTGCTCGATGGCCTTGGATGGACCCTGCTTCGTTGCAGCTATGAAAAACATTTCAGGACCTGTTTTCGTTGTGGACGTATTGGACATGACAATATTTCTTGCCATGCTGACTTATATGAGGTGGTAGCATTACTTGCTCGCCGAAATGCGGGATTACCAGGTCCGCAGGTGCATCCGGTCTACCACTTACATGGCCAGCCCATGTTTGCATTCCCTCTACGCGTATTGCCGAACTCTGATTGGAACCGATCATCTCGAATTTCAATCTACACGGACCATGAAGGCTCACATTTGAACCATTTTTATGATGCATTTTCCCTTGCCCACTCGGTAGCGTCTAGCGAGGACCTTTCTTTTGCAACGGCTACTACATCTTTCCACTTCGATGCAGAATCATATATTAATGTGTTGGTGGCATCTAGCTCTAACGACGGATTTATTGATCCGATGGAAGATGTTGCAAATCCAAATGAGGCGGTTGCGGTTTGGCCTCCACAAGAGGTGATGCCACCACCTGCGGAGCAGTTTGAAAATGTAATGGAGTCGGCGAACATTGAGAATGAAGTGATATTAGACCATGCCGTAGATGAAGTCATGAATGATCTGGGCAACCATATGGTGGAAGAAATTCAAGACTGGCTCATGGCTCTACCCCGGAGGAATCTCTATCAGTGGATGCTTCAAGAATACCAAATCCGGACAACAGATCCTACCATATCTTCCCCCACCCCACTTGCACCACACGACTCTTTTCCACCTGCCACGTTTCCCCCATCCCAACCACATGAGCCATCTGTACTTGAGTTTGCAACCTGTCCCAGATATGCAATATCTCATGCCTCACTGACCTTCCCTGTATTTTCTCCACAAAATCTACAAATGACCTTGGGTGGGCCATCAGCAGATTTGGAGCAAGTAGTGGACCCACCTCTACCAGTTGACCCGACCCTTTGGACCAATGTAGCTGGGCCTGGCCCTTTGTTTTCCACTACCAACTTTAACATACATAAAATTCTCCTGGGCCTGTCTGCAGTTGGGCGCCAAAGCCTCCTTTAAATCCCACAACTAAACTAGTTTCTTTTGGGCCTCCACCCAATATTTCCTCCACGCCATGGCAGGTTATTCAAGGTGACACCTCCAGCTCTGCATCTCCTCTACAGGTGGTCCTCTCAGATCAAGGTATACACAAGGAAATAACTTTTAACCTGCCAATGCATGGTGGTATGCCTCCTATGTTTCTGTCCCAACAAATGCTGTCTCAACAGATGCCGTTTGCCTCGGCATCCTTTACTGATGGACGTCGCCGCCCCCTGGAAGGACTAGCTGAACACCAGATGATGGACAATATGCTTTTGAATCTTGAAAAATGCGCACGGAACTCACACTGGCAATTTATGCTCCTTCTCCTGTTAAAATAACACCTTTTGTAGATGATCCTCCCCTGCAGGAATCGACTGATATCATGTTTCCTTAAGCTCCGACTGGGACTAATGACAACCCTTGGTTATCTGGCACTCGGTTCTTGGCCCCTGACTATGAATCAGATGATGACAACATTATGGAAGGTCATGCTGGATCTCCTGCTAATTCTCACCAAACGAAATGCAGCTATGAAAATGACGTGCTCTCAGGCGACAGTCCCAAGGAGAAAAAACACCGAGCTTCTACCTCGGCACCACCTTCTTCTCCTCCAGGTTCTGTCTTTGATCCTTTGCCTATTGTTAATCTTAGATATCCTTGTGATTCAGCATGTTTATATTCCTTAATAGTACCTCCCTTTATGCACGTGGTTAACTGTAAAAAGCGCACCTACTATCATTTAATGGAAGAATTTAGTACCTGTACACCACTTCAAAAACGCGCTAGACTTGGGGGTTCCCCTTTGACCGATTCCGAATCTTTATTTACACCTTGGCTTTCGGCATGGAAGTTGCTGCCTGGACCGTTTCGTTTGGATCATCAAGCCCCTTACCAACATGGACTGTCACCATGGCTAAAACGACGTAGATCAAATTCTGACTGGCCTTCACAACCTGGCTTCAACGATCTGCTTCACCGAGAGATAATTGATTGTTTAAGCTTGGATCTAGATTCCGTACCACGTTGTTTGAGAAAACGATCTTGCTCGTCACGGGATAATCCCTTCAGAACCCAAGTTGTATCTATGACCTCTCCGCTTTGGTTTTCGGGTGTTGTACCGCAACAACCCCTTCACCTTCAATGATTCAAATCTGCTAGAACTGCCGTGGGCTTGGTCACGCCCTATCAGTTCGTACAGCCTTCAAGCTGACCCGGCTATACAAGCCCTCTTGTATTTTTCTTCAATAAACTAAATCTGATGTTCACCTGGTTACGCAAAAACTTCTGAAATTAGGTTTCACTTCTTCCACGGGGGTCGACCCTAGTGGAGAGCGGAGAACTAAAGTTGGTCTTTGGGTTGGTTGGACTGACATCCTCACTGGATCTATCTTACACAAAGATAAGAATTGTATTTTGGTACTCTTCAAGTTGGATAGTGGAGAGTCCCGGATCTCTGGTTTTATATACGGACATCCTAATCTGGCCAAACAGAAAAAGACGCGGGACCATATTTCAGCTGCCCTCACAACCTATAACTCCCCCCTACTTCTAATTGGTGATTTCAACCAAGTGTTACGGCCGGTGGATAAGACTGGGCCTCTTTCCCTTTCTACCCCTGGACATGAGAGCTTGGTGGACTTCCTTCAACGTCATCAGTTGATTGATGTGAAATGGGTAGGGCCCACTTTTACTTGGACAAATAACTGACAGAATATGGCATGCACTTATGAGCGTATCGACCGGGGATTCGCAAATTCCGCTTGGCTTACTTTGTTCCCTTCAGCCACAATTACTAACCTGGGTATTCAAACATCGGACCACGCTCCCTTACTTCTTGACTCAAAACCGGCTATCTCTTCTGGCTTCAGGCCTACCCGTTTCGAAGCCATGTGGTTGAAACACCCGATGTGTAAACCACTAATTCACAAATCTTGGCTAACTCCTGTTCATGGCTCTCCCTTATTTCGAATTGCTACTTGGGGATCTGCGATGATGAAAGAGCTGGTGCTATGGAATAACGATGCTTTGGGCATTTGGAAAATCAAATTAAAGATACCATGGCCATGGTCCAACACTATCAATCTTGTCTCCCCAATCTGGAGGCCTAACACTTGGATCAACTAGCTCGACTTCGGCTTGATTGGCTAATGGACTGTGAAGAAATCTTCTGAGCACAAAAAGCTAAAACCAAATGGCTTCAATTAGGGGACCGCAATAACAAGTTCTTTCACACTTCCACGCTTATACGCTGCAACAGAAACTGTATCTCCTCCATTACAGATGAGAATAATGTTACCCACACCTCTGAGCCTACCATTACCCACTGTCTTGTTAACCACTTTAAATCCATTTTTGAACCGCCAACTGATATACCAGATTTGAACGAACCTGGATCTCTGATCCATGGGCTCACAAGACGATTATCCGATACCCAAAGAAATTTTCTGGACCGACCCTTTACACCCTGAGAAATTCGAAAGGCTCTTTTCCATATTAAACCCCTTAAAGCCCCGGGCCCAGATGGTATCCCTGCTTTAGTGTATCAACAGTGCTGGGACTTTATGGAGTGGCCAATTACTGCTGCTGTCTTATCCTTCTTCCGATCAGGGCATATGCTTAGCATTACAAATAAATCGTACCTTGTGCTTATTCCCAAGTGCCCTGATCCTTGCACCCCTAATGATTTTCGGCCCATCAGCTTGTGTAATACCATATATAAAGTTATCTCAAAAAATCTGTCCAAACGATTAAAATGTGTGCTTAAGGACCTCATCTCTTCATACCAAAATGCCTTTGTTGCTAAACGGCACATTGTGGATAACATCCTTATCGCCCAAGAACTGACAAACAAAATCAGGGGAACAAAAAAGGCCAAGGATGGAATCGAAGTTATCAAAATGGACATGAGTAAGGCCTATGATAGAATCTGTTGGCCATTTCTCGATGCTGTCCTTCGAAAGATGAACTTCCCGGAACATCTTACAAAGCTCATCATGAGTTGTGTTTCTACCGTCTCCTATGAAGTTCTTATCAATGGCTCGCCGTCACCACTCTTCCAACCTCGGTGTGGTCTCCGATAGGGGGACCCTATGTCTCCCTACCTGTTTATTCTCTGTGCTGAAGTGCTGTCTGCTGCACTTATACATACTCAGGATCTGAAACTGGAACATGGCATTAAAGCCGGGAAATTGAGCCCGCCAATCAACCACCTCTTTTTTGCAGATGACGCTATGATTTTTACTAAGGCCAATACGCAAGCTATATCAGCAATTCAGAGTATTTTAAAGCGATACTGTCAGGAATCGGGCCAACTTGTCAACTACAAAAAATCTGCTATAACTCTAAGTCCTAATACTCCACTAGGCACCCATATTGCTGTCCGCCGATCTTTGGGCTTCACAGTTTGCTGTGAATTTGGCAAATACTTGGGAGGATCTTTGGATATGCTTACTCACAAGAAAGCCTTTTTCCGGGAGCTGGTTGACTGCATCCGCGATCGGTGCACTACGTGGAAGGGTGTACTTCTAAATAAAGCTGGACGAGCTGCCCTTCTCAAGTCAGTTTTAAACTCCCTTCTCATCTACCATATGCAGGTATGTATCTTCCCTCTACAGGTGTGTCACCAGATTGATACGTTACTAAAAAATTTCTCGTGGTCTGGCAATGAGTCCTCTCGAAGAGTGCATTGGATTAACTGGCACGCCTTATGTGGCCCACAAGAAAATGGAAGCCTAGCTTTCAAATCTATGAGACTTCTAAATATTGCACTACTTACGAAGAATGCTTGGTGTATTTGGACTTCACCTAATTCCCTCCTGGCACAAGTCCTCCAAGGTAAGTATTGTGTAAACCGGGATTTTCTCCACTCTCTGACTACGGGTAACTTCTCAAAGGCATGGCGCAGAATCATTCTTGGCCGACAAACCCTCCAAAAAGGCATATGGTGGCAGGTGGGCAATGGTAGGAATATTAATATTTGGAATGATTGGTGGGTGCCTGACAGCACTAGGATCCCCTACCCTCAGGCTCTTCTAACAGAATCACAGCCCCTGATGGTCAGTGATCTTATTTGCAATGGCACCTGGGATACCCAGAAGATTGATCAGTTTTTCTCCGCAAACGATGGACACAAAATGAAGGCCATTCATGTGGCCACAAATGATTTTGAAGACCAACCAGTTTGGGGGCTCACCAAGGATGGGAATTTTACTGTCGCCTCCGCTTACCGAATGCTCTATCAGCATATGGACTACACTATTTCTCAACATCCCAAACCTCTCTCCAAATCTCCGGCTTACCCTAACGAGGTTTGGAGGACAATTTGGCGCCTCAACTTACCGTTGAAATTTGATTTTTTGATCTGGCAAATTTTATGGGACCGTTTACCGTTAAACATCAATCTCTTTCAGCGCTAGATCATTCCTTCCAACCTTCGCCCTCTTTTTCACTCTCTTCCCGAGGATTCAAACCATGCATTTTTTAAATGCCCCTTGGTTCGACCTGTTTGGTTTGGTCTGCCTCTTGGTATCAAGGTCACAAATGTGGAAGGATCATTTAAAGAATGGCTCATTGCCTGGCTCAACCCGTCGGCTTCCTCCCTCTACACATGGCGCACCATTATATATTTTTTTGTCACTATCCGGACTATCTGGAATCACCGAAATAACTTTGTGTTTCGGGAAATTCCTTTCCAACCCATAGCTTTGATACGTCAAATTTGTCAACTAACTAATAACATCTCACAATATTCGGATGCATTACCCTCTTCACCTCGACAATTGCCACAACCAAACTGCTCCCCAGCTAATTCGATTAGGCGGTTTCCCACACCTTTTGGGCCAATATCTTTGCATTCCAGTCAGATACCCTACCTCTGCATAGAATCTGCACCAATCAACATGCTCATCCATGCCTGTTTTGATCAGCGAAAACTACGGGCCGACTTTAGTTTAGTATGCTACACCAATAATAATCGTTGTGGAATGGCAGCCTTCTCTATTAGTTCATCCGATCACTATACTGCATTAGCACATTGCCTGCTTCTTACATCACAATGGGCATTGAAACAAAATTTTTTACATATTCATGTACTAACTACATCTCCCCTTCCTTTTACATCAGATGTCGGGATCTGAAGACGTACTGGATACGGTGACACCTATCCTCTATGACTTTTGCCACCTTTTGACTCAATTTCATCAGTATAGTATCCATAGGGCTGGACCACACGCTCGGACAGAAGCACAATCCTTAGCTTGTTTTGCTTGTCAGGCTCGCATACCCATTTACCAAGATTGGGTAAGTGATACCATGCGCAGCTGAGGATCTTCAGATATGATGGAATATTTTGTAGAGTCCCTAGTGGGTAGTATCTTTGCTTAAATCCTTTTGCTACTGTTTATTACTACTTTTATTCTGGCACTTACTCACGCTCAGAAATGGTTCTGTAAAGCCTTAAGGCTGCACACTTCACTCCCTGTAGTTTTTACCTATATCAATGCAATTATCTTATTAAAAAAAAAAAAAAAACCCTATTCTCCGGATAAGACAAATTCCTAACTTCGCATTGACTAGGTTTAAGCATGAATACCTGGTGTGTAACAAGGATTGGTGATTGATTTTTGTTATCTCATAACGCCCCTGCTTTTAATGACATTTCAGGTAACAGGAAGCAAACAACTAAAATAGATATGATAGGGAGAAAAATGCACCACCAATGAGAATACGCCACATGTCTTTCGCAATAGACTTATCTGACTAAGGCTATTGCAGTCTTTTTAATACATTCTACAAATCAGCATTGACTTGGACTCTAACCTTACTAGAGATTGGTCGAGCTGTATAATCCTATATGGTTACTGCTAGTAAGGAAGACTAATCATATCATAATTAAGTAGGGCACTTCTCTCCCTATAATAAGTCATCCCGGAGGTCCAGGTAAAGCTATGCTCTCATACCCTACACACGATACTGTTAGAATTTGCTTTATTTTATTTATAAATTCTTTTAGTAAAGCTTTAAAACCTTACTTTATTTTCTTTATTTATTTTAGTCAATGTAACCTATTGTATTAAACTTTTGTCATAATTTTATTCATAAGGTTTTTGACCGTTGTTATTTATTGTGTGTGTAACCCCTAGTCTTCTTCTACTATAAAAGGAGACCACTCCTATCATGGAGAACACACACACATCAAGACATATGCTTGATATTCTACATGTTCTTTACATTCTCTATAATTTTAATTTTTGGGCAACTTGATCGGGCTAGTTCAACAGTCTTCCTATGGACGCACACATAGAGAAGGCAACACTGCAAGCCTTGGGTTTAATGTTGGAGGGTTTATCGTTCGTTGGAACCCGTGCGTAGGAAGATGATAAAGCCTTTAGGGCAGCGTTTTTGTCGCGGCTCTCACAGACCAGCTTGAATTTACTTTTATTTTTCTATGTCTTGAAATTGCATGCTAGTTGAAATACTTAAAAGTTTATGTATGCTTATAATAAGCTTATTTCGCATGTCTAATTATTTATTTAGCCATACATTTTGATAAGTTTCATGGTTAAGCAATTACGTACTTTAGTCAAAATTTTATAATTAATTGTTATGTCAAATTAACGTAACAAATCCAAGCTATATTTTCCAACATTCCAAAGGCTGATAGCTTTGATTTGTATATATTTGATAAATTAAGTTTTCAATTTTTATTTTTTAAGTTGGTTGTGTTTATAAGTGAACATTTGCAATTTTGGACTAAGATTTTTTAACTTTATCTGTTCAACCTCTATCATAATTCCGCTGACGTGCGCGGGCGAGCTTCATCATCGACTGGTGAGATGTATTATGCGCCATACCTTAAGGACCTTGAACATCTTGTACCAAGACAGCTACCAGGTGAAGGTTCTTCTAATTCGGCAGGTTCGTCTACTTTTTCCTCTTTTAATGAGATTGGTTTATATGTCAATTCTAATCATTATTCTACCTTATCAATGCAAGAACATGTTAATTTTAATTTGTTAAATTTTTGGAAACAAAATCAAAACATGTATAAAACTTTATCCCAAATTGCACGGGATGTACTGCCGGTGCAAACCTCCACATTCGCTTCAGAGGTGGCATTTTCAGCGAGCGGAAGGGTTTTGGATGACAGGAGGAGTCGTCTTAACCCCGAGTCGCTCGAGCTATGTGTATGTTGGAAGGATTATCTTGATGCAATATACCGCGAGCAAGATAAACCGATTGATGATAGGAGAAGCAGCGACTCGGACGTTGAAATACTTCCGGATGATTAGGTAATTTCTATTTATTTTCCTTTTCTCAAGTTTTTAGAATAACAATTTTCACAAAATATAGATATTATTCATATATATTTATATAATAAGTTTTTACAAGCAAGATAGATATTTTTTCATATATATATATATATATAAAATAGGTAACTTCGCCTGTTTGAATGCTAGAAATATTATTGTATACACACATATTACTGCATATATGTGTGCGTGTCTAGGTATTTTTAGTTGCTTTACTTGCTTGCATACACACATATTACTACATGTACAAATCTTATACTCCATTACAGAATCCTAGTCATAGTACTACATTACAATTTGCTTACATGATAACAAGAAATTACTGCAATTCAAGTTTTTATTTTGAATAACAAGAAATTTTGAAAAAAAAATAATTGGGCACGGGCCTGGCTCAATCCTGGCCCTAAATATTGGACCTAGATACCCCTTTTCTCTGGCCCGGCCCGATTCCTCTTCTGATTGCCTGGCCCCGGCCCGTTTTCATGTCTGGCCCGCTGGGCCCGGGCTGGGCCGGCCCAAGCCTAGCCCATTGACACTTATATCCTAGGTTATGGGTTTAAGATTAATGATCATGATAAATTAATGTATTATAAAGAGGATAATAGTGAACACGTCATACTTTGCTTATATGGGGATGGTATACTGATCTTTGGGACAAATCTAGACGTTGTTAAGAATGTGAAGACCTATTTATCTAGGAACTTTGATTTGAAAGATTTGGGAGAAGCTCATATAGTTTTGGGAATGACGTTAGAAAAAACTCATGAAGTGATCATATTGACTCAATCTAGTGCCATAGAGAATATGTGGAAGAAATTTGGATATTACGATACTAATCCTGTACAAACTCCATATGATTCGAGTATAGCTTTAAAGAAGAACTTGGGAGAACCGATATCACAACTGAAGTACTCTCAAATCATAGGATCCTTACTATACTTTACTAATAGGACTAGGCCTGATATAGCATATATTGTTGGGAGACTTAGTCGATATACTTAAAATCCTAACAAGGAGCATTGGAACGCTTTAGAGCACTTGAGTATCTTAAAGGGATATTAGAGTATTTGTTATGCCATCAGGGGTTCCCAAATGTGGTAGAAGGGTATAGTGATGCTAATTGGATAACTGGTAGTTTAGAGATCAAGTTTACTACTGGTTATGTTTTTACACTAAGAGGAGGATCTATATCTTGGGGATCTAAGAAGGAAACAATCATCTCTTGAAGTACTATGGAGTCTCAGTTGATCGCTTTAGATACAGCCTGTACAGAGGCTGAATGGTTAAGAAATCTTTCGCTAGACATACTTTTAGTAAATATAGGCCTTTACCAGCTTTATTTGTGCATTGTGATTGCAAAGCTGTTATAGATCTTATTAAACAGTCTCACACGAACAAAAAGGTGTACAGACACATACAAGTAAGGTACAAGTCGATCAAGGGACTAGTAAATAAAAATGTGATATCTCTTAATTTTGTGAGATTTGAAAAGAATTTGACTGATAACTTAACTAAAGGTCTACCCAAGAAGGGTGTATTTGAATCATCAAGGGGGATGGAGCTTAAGCCCATAGGGAGTCACCAGCGGGGTAACCCAACCTTTATGATTGTAGATCCCATAAAGAAGGTTCAATGGGTAGGAACAACCCGTAAAGCGTGACTCATAATGATAGCACTAATTTTACATGAGAGCGTCTCCTCCCTATCCTTATGATGATAGTTCTACTTGGTGTGATGTTAAGGAGGGTTTTACCTTGAATGAGCCCGATGCGGATATTTTCACGAGGTACAGTCACACGTACCATTGGAGGACTCACCTAAATGAGAGAGGTCGTAAGGCCATGACTGTGGGAACTGGGCTGATCTCTAAAGACTCTCATGAGAATCAAGATTAGAACGCATGGCCTTTAATTGCGCTATGCTATGAACCAAGCCCTATCTCAATATTGCGTGTGTGACTAATTGAAGTTTTTAAGGGACCTAATTCAAGGCGTAGTCCATTATGGCTCCCTCAAACAGAAATTGTCAACACTAAGGGTAGGTTCAAGCCCGAAAGGCACCTACACCCATTGCGCAATATAAAGTTGCCCATACTTAATATACTATTTTGATATTTTAGGGTTTTAAACCTTTGTGGGGGATTGTTAGAATTTGCTTTATTTTATTTACAAATTCGTTTAGTAAAGCTTTAAAAACTTACTTTATTTTCTTTATTTATTTTAGTCAATATAACCTATTGTATTAAACTTTGTCATAATTTTATTCATAAGGTTTTTTAGCGTTGTTATTTATTGTGTGTAACCCCTAATCTTCTTCTACTATAAAAGGAGACTACTCCTACCATAGAGAACACACACACATCAAGACATGTGCTTGATATTTTACATGCTCTTTACATTTTCTATAATTTTGGTTTTTGGGCAACTTGATCGGGCTAGTTCAACAATCTTCCCGTGGACGCACACATAGAGAATGCGACGTTGTGAGCCTTGGGTTTTATCTTTGAGGGTTTATCGTTCGTTGGAACCCATGCGTAGAGAGACGATAAAGCCTTTAGGACAGTAATTTTGTTGCGACTCTCACAGGCCAGCGTGAATTTACTTTTATTTTTCTATATCTTGAAATTGCATGCTAGTTGAAATATTTAAAAGTTTATATATGCTTATAATATGCTTATTTTGCATGACTGATTATTTTATTTAGCCATACGTTTTGATAACTTTTGTGCAATGCATCTATGCAAAAAGAATGTGGCTTGCAGCATTGGGTAAAATGAAATGGAGTATTTCACTCAACATCTCAACATGGCAGGAACTTCTTCAGTACTTCACTCAACATCTCAGAGGGAAAAGTCTCAAAGCTAGACTTGGAAAATTGGGAGTAGCTGTGGTTATCTATGGGATTTGGCTAGAGAGAAATGCTAGAATTTTTTAACACAAATAGGCCGAGGTAAGTGGATGTATGTAGATGGTTACTCAATGGATAAAGTACAGGACACTAAGCTAGAGGAAAAACCCAGCAACTGCACAAAATCAAGAGTTATGCCAAGAATGAGGACTGGATGCTAAGAATATTTTGATATGATAATGTACATATGATAGAATGGAAGTTGAGGAAAATGTAAATAGATGAAAAGGTGTAATAGTTTGTTTGAGCTTATATGAATACAAGGACCATTGACAAAAAAAAAAAAACTTTCATGGTTAAGAAATTACGTACTTTAGTCAAAATTTTATGATTAATTGTTATGTGAAATTAACTTAGCAAATCCAAGCTATTTTCCCAACAAATACCTCTTTGTCCTTCAACTTCTCATCCGCAAAAACTGACATAGGCATTGCCGGACACCCCTTCGGCGTGGTAACCGCTGTTTTTCTTGTGTTGTGTAGATTATCCGCCACACTAGAAGATCCTCCAGATTTCTTCCGCAACAGTTTGACGCCATCCCTCAGACTGACTAGCCGATCTTCTAGTAATCTAATGGCACAAAACTAGCCTTACCCTGATTAGGCCGGGCTAACCGACTAATTTGCACTGCTGGTCAACCTTACCACCGCAGCCATAAACATAATGCTACCTGAAGACGGACGTACTGCATCCGACTCATCAGAGACTACAAGCCTGTGCACAACTTCTCTCTGCGCAGTGAAGGGGCCCGGGCACGAGCTGTCCATACAGGCGCAACGAAACACTTGCACGCCCCTTGGTACACCAGTAGCTCAGAACCTCTCTACAACACGCTACGGCTCCCCTTAGTCGTACGTCTTAAGCTATATCGTTAACAGCTCCTCAGAAGAATCCAGCACCAAAACCAGATCTAGTTAGCACCATCCAAGACGTTCATCAAATAGTCGAGCATGTAAGCTTCCATCTAACGCATGCGGTGCACTCAACTACTGTGATGAGAGTCTCGTCACAATTTTGTTCATTATTGGCTGGTATACCCGCAGTAGCCTGAGCTACCAGCCGAACGATGAGCACTATCGTCACTGCGTGCAAACAACCTGCTGCCCAAGTGTCCCGTCCGAAGAGACGAGCTGGCCACACGCACGTCACCATCTCTAAAGACAAGCGTGGGAATCCCCAGCATCATCACCTGACAGACTATCACTACCCTGTAGGCTATCACGCCCATCGATCGTCTGGGGTTATCCCTTTCTCGAGGACATTGAGCTCTTCCGGGTACCCACAGGTAGGGATGGCAAATATAATCTGACCCGGCGGATATCCGACCCACCGCTAACCGATAGGAGCGGATTTTTTTGACTTTGACCGGGTCACGGGGCGGGTATGGTATTTATATTATTAATCCACAGCAGGTACGGGTCAGATTTGGTATTTCCCTCTAACCCGTCCTGTATCCGCCCCGGTCTATGTATTCCTAACCCTAAATTATATGCAATCACAGCCGTCCATCTGGTAATATAAATGTCACAACTCACATAACCCTACCATACTTTTCTCTTCTTCTCTCTCTTCTCTCAATCTCTCAGCCACTCAGTCACTCAGCCTTCACTTCTTCTTTCTCCCAAACCGTCACTCCCTCTACGGCCACAAACCACCGCCATGGCTCCACCTCACCACCACCTAACAGTGCACGAAACACCCTCCACCTCCACCAAACACCGTCACCAGTTCACCACTATCTCAGATCTTGAATCAAAAGAAGAAAAACAACATATTTCAGCAGATCAGCGGTGCTATATTAGCAAATCGGTGGCATATTTCAGCAAAAAACCTATCTCAATTCTTGGATCAAAAGAGGAAAAACTGGAAAGATGCCCATAAAATCAAAGGTATGAAATCCATCATCCACCTCTGATTTATATGACTTGTCAATAAATTGAGTGCGTCTGGGTGTTAGCAAAAGAACAACATAAGAAATGGTTGCTTAGCTCTGAAAATGAAGGTAAGCTTCACTTTACGGTGCACGGCTTTATCCATGAACATCGTGTAACCATGTTTCTCATAGTATTCTTTCCTTCCATTAGAATTTGGACAGACTTTCACCGTTTCACGTTTATTTCAACAAACTAGAGAGAAAAACTAAGGCACCTGCAATTGGCAAGACAACTAACTTATAAGTACTTGTATATGTCGCACTTGCCCGACTTATACAATTCACGTATAAAATATTTACATATTGTTTTAGTGTTCTTGCTAGGATAGGTTTTATATTGTTTTGGACACTTGACATTTTTGTACATTATAGTGTTTTTTCATAGTTTAAGTTTGTATTTTCATGCCATTTTTGTCCTTTTTATGTATGCCTTTTCCCATAAGCATTATATTTTGTGTAAATACTGGACAATATTTTTCTTACTCAAAATTTTGTGAATAAAATCTGGACAGTAGTCTGTGTTATGGTTTCCTGTGTAATTTTAGTGAAATATTTAGCAAGTGTAGATTTCTGATCAAGTTTTATTCCTGTTTGTGTGTCAAACAGATAAAATAACGTCTTCATTAGCTTCATTAGCTCCGTTTGAATTTGGAGTGCTCTATGATGGTCTTGACGCTAGACCTGCTTACTTTGCCGCTTTGGGAACTGCTTTGTTGCATGCTGCATTTTGTATTTATATTTGTTAGTTTCCAAGTTAAGCTATTTCTTTCCTTGGCGGTGTATAATTTATTTGAACGTGTAATCTATTATTTTCTCTTTTGGTATTTTTGAACATTAATTTGATTTGTTGTCTATTTAATTTTTGTAATACAGTTTTGTTAGATTGCACCGACTTGTAATGTTGTTTTGAAAGATTAGGGAGGGTCAGTGGGTCGGGGCGGATCAATGCAAGTTATTTCACAGTTACAAAGATGATCAGGGAGGGGCGGGGCGGGGCGGAGTCAAGTCTTATAAAAGTCCGCCGGATCGGGGATAGTATTTCCATCCCTTGACACGAAGTTTTTAGCAATATTAGGAACTCACCCGGAGTTCCTAATATTGCTAAAAACTTCGTGTCAAGCACCAACACACACACACACACACACACAGAGAGAGAGAGAGAGAAGCAACACTTCTGAAGGTGTAGAATTCTTCCATGTCTGCCTCCAACAATTGTTTTGGAGCACTATACAGTAACATTATTAGCAACTGAGGAAAGGTCTTTGATTTATAACATGATATATGTTATGGTGAAGTCATTGTAATTAAGATAACTCACAGTGTTAAGCAACATGGGGGTATGTAGGTAACTATCTAAATGAACCTACTAAGTTCCACTGTACACAAGACTTACAGTTTATGAAGACAAAGCATGGAATGACTGTAAAAGTAAAAATAAGAATGACTTGTGCTAGACTATGAGGGAATTACCAAATAAAGTGTCAGCAATAGACTTGTGCTCCATATACTCATATATCAGCAAATGTAACTCCTTTCCAGAATATCCCCCGTACAATCGAACAACATTCTCATGCTTTAAAGAAGAAAGAGAATGAACTTCGGTGTTGAACTCTTGTAGTTTTTGCTTTGATGGACTAGAAAGCTTTTTTACCGCTACAATCTGACCATGAATTTGAGCCTGCAACCATGCAAGAATATATTTCTCTATTAGAAAGTGGAGCAACACCAGGCTAGGATATCCATTGCAGCCCAACTCTATCACACACAATGTCAACAACTAGACACACCCAAAGATGTGTTGGATAAAAGGGAAAAAATATGATTACGGAAAAGAAGAATGTACACGAACAGATACAAGGATGGTAAGAGTACCAGCAAGAAGTATGAAACAGGAAAGAAAATGGGAATATACAGACCATGGTTGATTCTTTTTTCTACAATAGAACCAAACACTAATAATAACTTTAATGGCATTTTCATCTGAATCCCTATGCAAATTATACGATGTTGATGGCGCAATGGCGTATGTTGGGTGTTCAAGATAGTATATTATTGCTTTGAAATTCTAGATATTATTGAAACATGTTGAAGCTTTTTAAAGCTTTGTTAGATTTGGGACCGAGTCCCAATTAGTTTGTAATTACCGGTTTTGCGCTTTTAATGAAATAAGGACCTTTACAACAAAAAAAAAAAATATTTAACCACTTTAGTCATGATTATTCTCATGGTCACTACTCATGTTTATTTCTCTTTTCTATATTACAACCTAACACATATAGTAAAATTTCCCTGTATAGCCATGCTTGAAGTTAATCCAACCGAGTCCAAACTACAGCGTAGTTAAGATTTCCCTGTATAGCCAAGTCCAGACAACTCCCCCCACCTCCGGTCTGTTTTCTATAAACATCAGTTAATGGCCCCGTCCAAATGCGCAGGTTGAGATGCCAATTGATTTTTTTCGTCAATCATATATTTTAGTATAGTCGATTATGTTCTAGATAAAAGAAAAACAGAGGCAAGGATTTCCAGTGAGATAATGCATATAGACATGATAAAACAAGTACAAATTTCATGAATAAATTGGTCAACTATCTAAGACGATTCATTTCTTATAGTCCACAATTTAAGACAGTTTTGTTTTTTTTTTATTAATTTTGTATTAAGCTTTGTGAAATTGGGTGGGCAAGATATGGATTGAAAATTACGCTTAAATCACACCGCAGATAATTTTGTGATGGCTATTTTTTTTATACTTGAAATGACATATAAAATTACTGTTGAATTGCAGTTGAAACTAAGATTGGAAAATCTGGAATAAAGTGTTCATAAAGTGAAGCATGTATTGAGTAATAATTTGTTTTATGTTTTTTTTTTTGGTGCAAATCATTTGTTTTATGTTACAGTGTTGCAACTACTCGTACAAAAAACTATATTTTTATGTTCCTTTAATTACTATTTACCAACCACTGGATAAACGTTTGAACAATACCCAATCCATAGAAGTGCGAGAAATGTTTATTGTAGAAAAATTTGTGATAGAACTCGTTACAATATAAAATAAATTAGAGAGCAACCACAGTTCTCTGTAAAAAGTTGGTTAGATACTTGTAGGATTAAATGGCAATAAATGTCTTAATTGCTTTCCTTTTGGTAATGTTTGACCCTTTTTTGACCATCTGGTTTTATATATTTTTAAAGATTTTTTTAAGACAATCAATCTGGCAAGACGCGTACACTGGGCACTGGGCAGTTAATGGTTGGTTGAATATATTACAAAACAATCAAATAAATTGTCATAGATATGGATGTAATTGTATAAGGTTACAACATATTTAGGTTTGATTACTTTCTCTTTGCTTTGTAGATTGTTAATTGAGTTCTAATTAGGTCAAGTGTAATTTTATTTTCTACTCAATTTATCACTAAATTTATAAAGTTCCATATAACTGTGAAAAATATATATTTCTCTTTTTATACTTCTATAAAGATATACAACATAAAGAATTTGCAAGTTGTATTTAGGATTGAACTTACGATCCAATGTAAACAACTGTTGAAACAGCCATTAATAATTACTAATTGATAGCGTATATGTTGGTAAAATATTATATATAATTGTTAGAGATAATTTATTACTGCATCGAGTAAAAGAAATGTCAAACGAAGAAAAACCATTGTCATACCTAGTTTATCGTACTTCCACACGGACCCAAAAAAAAAATGCAGTAATATTTTATTGCTAATGATTTTTTAATTGGCTTTGAATTAAGATTTGCAAACTTTGGTTGGCATACATAAATAAACAATTATAGTTAAACCACTCAAATTATTTTTATACCAGAATAATTAATACTGTCAATGTTGATGTGCAAATAATAAAGCATTAGAAAAGTCAACATGTAGGAGTAATATACATAAATGACCAAGTATTACACATCATATACTAATTTTACTTTATTTTAAAGTATTTTCGTTATCATTTTTTTATTTTTGTACAAAAAGATACCTTCAGAAGTTAAACATTCAAGAAATCAAACACAACTACATTTTTTCATTCATTTATTTACTAATAGTTGAATGAACTTTTTAGGATACTCCATCTAACTAACTATAAAAATATATTTTTTTCACTATATGGGTCACATCATACATCATTGATCAACATTGTAGATATTTAAATTAGATATAAATTACACTCATTTGCATTGAAAATAAAAAATCATAAAAGAATGGACAAACTGTCACTTAGTAAATTACTACATAGACTCAAATAACCCACTAAAAACATCTCGTGAAAATAGATTTTGGAACAGAAACGGAAGCACATAGAGCAGTTTTACTTAGTTTCATATAAACACAGTTTAACCTAAAAATGGATAATGAAGCAAAATCTATTTGTTAACTGTTTTCCTCTAAGGCCATGTAGACATTTTCTTGACCAACCGTTTTGATTACTGATTATTCGTACATTCTATGTAGATAGTGATAGACACTGATGAAATTTTTTTAAAATAACAAAACTTTTATCTTAAAATTTCTTTGTTTGGCTCTGTACGTAGTTTTTTGTTCTTATCCTGTTGAAAATTCTAGGTGATAATAGCAGTTGTTAAGTCCTAATAAGTTAGTTCATTGATTGAGTATATTTAGAAAAATCTTCAAGTTGTTATAATCTCAAATCAATGCGTTCTTTTTTTCTTTCTTCTTCTTCTTTTTAGTTTTCTTAAGGTCCTAGTAATCTAATTAACTCTTATAAGTTAATTTATGGATAAGCAAAAAAGTGCTTATAACTTATACTTATATTTGATTTCCTTTTTTTGTTCATTTATAGAAGTATATGATTTCTACGTTACAGTTTGAGGTTGTTTATTTAAAAATTTACTTTGTGAAAGTAACTGACGTTTTGGTATTTTAAATTACATAGAAAATTTAAGTCATTTTCGATTTAGTGGTCTTTTTTTTTGCATTTATTGGATTATTTTTTGGTTTATCTCTTTAAGGTGTTAATAGCTAAAGTTAAGGCATGATATGTATGTATATAAAATGGACAAAGATTTAGAAGATGCAAATTAGTTTCCTAGTTTATAAGATTTACAAATATTCGACAAATTGTACCTACAAATTTAAAAAATAATAAGTTATAGTAGATATTAAGAGGTAAGTGTTGAAAAGAAAAGAACACATACGAAGTAAGGTGATGTTTCGCATAAGCATTTGGGGTAAAAAAGAAAAAGGAAAAGAAAGAAATGATAAGAAAAGTTATTTTTTAATTTTTGAAGTATTAATCTTTGATTTTTATCCATGTTTTTTGTAGTTTACACTTGCCATATATTGTTTTATTCCTTTTAAGTGCTTTAAAGGTGTTATTCATGATTTAATGCGTCTTACTTTGTTGAGTCTTTATTTTGCTATTTGAAAGTGATTTTGAGGTGTTAATAATCAAAGTTAAGCTCTAATATGTACGCATGTATAGATTAAATAGAGCTTTAGAAACTATAAAATTGGATTTCTAGTTTTATAAAGTTTACAGAAATTGGACAAATTATACCTTCGAGTTCTTTATAATACATCACAGTAAATATTAATAAGTAGGGGTAGGGGAAAAAGAAAAGGAACACAAAAACAAATAGGATAATGGTTCGGGTAAGTAAAAGGGTTAACAAAGGAAAAATACGGTAAGAAAAGCTTAAATTTTTCTTTAATTTCCATACATGATTTTCGTTGTTTATTTTAGGAGATTTGCTACTATAAGTGCTTTTAAGGTTTTAATAGTTACAAATGAAGCTTAATATATAAATAAACTGATTATGTAGAGGTTTGTTTAAAAAATCGGGCCTGTTAAACCTACAAAGTTTTTAATGATAAATCATACTGTACTAAAGAGCTAGTAAGAGGTGCTACACCAAAATGAATATTTTCTTTATATAGAGTATAGATATACATGTGCATGCATATACATGGTTGGTGGATGGAGGAGGGGGGCTCAAGGTCCCGAGTTCGAATCTACATACTGACGGACCATAGAACTTGCAATTCTAAAATCATAAAAAAAAAAAAAACAAACAAACAAACAGAGAGTACATGGAGGGGTGGGTCGAAGGAAAACATGTATAACCTTATAGACTGTGCCAAAACCTCCTCTGCCTATCTCCATCTTGGAGTTGAAATTATTAGTAGCGTCAATTATCTGCCTGATGGAAACAGGACCACTTGGGAGCTTGATGCACTTTTCTGTTCCAAGACAAACACCAAAGGTTTACATGCCATTTCCCAGAAAGTCATCAAATCATTAAAGCTCATTGGGGGTTGTTTTTTTTTTTTTGGGGGGGTGGGGGTTATTCGGCTGTAGGGTTGTCCAACATTAAGTTGTTCAGTGTTTGTTCTCACCTTCATCAGGAAACCTTTCGCGTTCAAGCCAACCCATATATGATAAACACAGTAGAGTAACAAACAAACTGAAGGTAACCGAGGCTACTGCAATCAATGTTATGTGAAGTGCTGATAGCTTACCCCCATTGTGACCTTTACATTCGGAGGTTAATCAAAATTGATAGGAGAAGATCAAGTTATTACCGTACTCCATCAACATGAAAACCATACATAGAATTGAACCTATAAATGGATACTGGGGAGACTTCATACCAGATGTGACTGATATAGCTGATATTAGGGGTCCATTGGTACCAGGTGAGGTCAACATAGATCCTTTGCCAGTCCAGTAAAGGTGGATACGCAATGTATATTCTTCTTTCACCAAAGCATTGTAATTGATACCGCAGTTGAGATTTCCGAGCTCAAGAAAAGGACAAGAGTCCCCAGAGCAAAATGATTCAAGTGGTTATTATTTAAAAAAAAAAAAAAACTTGATTTACTTTATTTGCCAATAGAGTGGTGTACTTGTGACATGTTATGGCCATTTGTCATGCATTAATGGTGCGTAAATGTTAGAGGTGCATATGCTACAAATGCATAACCATTAACCAGTGTGTTGTGGGTGGGGGTATTATTACAAGTTTAGCAGTTGCATTAGTACAACAATATAATAAAGCCATCTATTCTAGTCACCTAGGAAGGCGTAAAAATGATGTCAGAATGGTGCAAGTGTAAGAGATAGAGAGACGAAGAGTGAAGAGCGAAGAAGGGCAAGGCCTTTCTCCATTCCTCCCATGAAGGAATAGCGACCTATTGGTTCCATATTAGTGTGATGTAAACATTCGAGAACTCTTATGCAAAAATTCCAGAGTTGAGGTCTTCTTTTGGAATGTCCGAGAAAAGAAGGTAAATATCAAAATCTAAGCTACCAAATCATTTTATATTTTCATATTTACCATAAACTATAGTATC
This sequence comes from Escallonia rubra, assembly GCA_033065855.1. NCBI lineage: Eukaryota > Viridiplantae > Streptophyta > Magnoliopsida > Escalloniales > Escalloniaceae > Escallonia > Escallonia rubra. The sequence continues at coordinate 84,686 of JAVXUO010001619.1, read as the reverse complement.
AAGCCACCACGTACCACCATTATTCTACTCCATCAGGCAAAAGGTAACCTTGAAAAATGTGTTTGTAAGTTTGAGTCGGATGAATGAGTAAGAGATCAGATGGTTACCATATGTTTGGGTAAATTTTGGCGTGCGTGAATGAGCAAGACAGACTGACAGAGCACAAGGGAGGTTTCTATATTAATAGTAACGGACATTACTTTGATGCCAAAGGAAGGACTGCGTCAAGTTCATCATGTAGCTTATTTCTCCCTTTCAGCAAGTCCCTACTGCAGTTGTGGTGGGATTATTTCTTTCATTGCCATTACATTGTTTTATCTTTTACCGGAAGAGATAAACAAAACACAGAGCGCAATAGACATATGGTTTCAGTTTACCTGAGTTGACCGACGCGCTGCCTAAAAGAAACCGTTGGAACCTCTTCCAAAATGGCAATCTAGGTGGCCAAGTACGAGACTGCCTGCTGCTTGCATCACCTAGTCGTATATCATCATAAATATGCTTAGTGTGAAGGCCACCACCACCAGTTTTGATAGAAGAATCTACATTCCCCTCCCCTTCAACAGAAAATCCCTCACCAGCCAACTTCTCGCGTCGTAAATCACCCTCTATTGGCTGGACATTATGGCCATGATTACTTGCAGTGATTACCTCATGTTCCACAGAGGAACATGCATCGTCTTGGTTGTCATACTCCTCACTAGAATTTGAACTCTCCTCCTTGACCATAAGAGAATATGTTCCCTCTTGCAATGCCAATGCATACTCAAGCCTCACCACTACTTCGGCCATTGTAGGACGTTTCTTGGGACGATTATGCAGACATTGTTCTGCAATTTGTACAAACACCGTTAGACAGTCTGACAATATTTTCCCCTGCAAAGAAGGATCTATAATCTGATTCATTTTTCCTTCCTTGATGCAGTGCTTGGCCCATTCAACTAAACCCCACTGCTCCTCATCATCGAGTCTTGTATCCACAGCCAGCCTCCCACACAACACTTCGAACAATACCACCCCAAAGGAATACACATCAGATTTCCTAGTCAGTTGACCGGTCAAGTGATAATCGGGATCCAAATAACCAAATGTACCTTTGACATGGGTGCTGACGTGGGTGGATGACTGATTTGCCGGGCCTACTTTGGACATCCCAAAGTCGGAAATCTTAGCTGCCCAATCTTCGTCCAACAAAATGTTTGAGCTCTTCACATCACGATGTATGACTCTATCCTTGACTCCTGTACCAGTGTGAAGGTAGTCCAATCCATGCGCTGCTCCAATGCATATTTTAAGGCGTTGCACCCAGGATAAGGGAGCATGACTGGATTTATCAATTTTGTGCAGATGATCAGCCAGGGTTCCACGGGGCATATATTTGTAAACAAGGATCATCTCGTGGCATTCGTCACAGTAACCAATAAGAGGGACAAGGTGGCTATGTCGGAACCTTGAAAGCAATTCAATCTCAGCCCAAAACTCAGGGGCTCCTTGGTGTGACCCTGGTTTCAACCGCTTAGTCGCAACAATACTCGCCCCACTATCTATGATCCCTTTATAGACCTTCCCATATCCACCCCGCCCAATGACTGAAGCATCATCGAAGTTGTTTGTTGCCAACTGGAGCTCACCAAAAGAAAAACGACGGCAGAGTTGATGTTCTGAAGAGGGCAATGGCAACGGATAGTTTTGTTTTTCTTTGTCATCTAACTTTGATTCCTGAAGTTCCCTCAGGTAGTAAACAATGACATTCAACACTACGATTAGAATTATCGCACCATTTGCAATTGGGTTCCCAAAGTCAAAAGTTAACCCAAGTTTTTGTAGCTTCGGAGCTGAAGGGGGATTGCCATCATAGAGTGAGTCATCAACGGCGGAATAAGGAGCAGGTAAACTATCGGCGACGGCAAACAGTAAAAGATTAAGAAAGAAGAAGTCGAGCATGGTGAACAGCAGGAGATTAAGGAAATGAATTCATAAGCTCACTCCATCTTTTTATCAAATGAACTAGCTACCAACAATTGTATGTAAAGCTAATCACTCCATCGTTTGCAGGATCCAACAGTTTTCGAAAATTTACAAATCTACACAGCAATTGTTATATGTGCGTAGAAACATAAATCAGGAACCTGGAAAGTTGGTTCTGCAAGATTCCAGTACTCCAGTCCACCATCAAATGCTACCAATATTACTTTCTTGAAACTTATATCTAATTCGTGGGTATTGGTATGTAACGAAGAACCCAAATCATGGCACATAAAGTGACAAATAAAGCATCACTTATGTACTAAGAATTCTTCTCTTTCTGATTAAGGATGACTGGAGGAGTGTAGGACAGTGGCTCAGTGGGAAAAGAGGGTAATCTGGTCACTGATCGACTTCATGGTCAATTAAAGCAAACATTCTTCTGAATGATTATTAGACTTGCATCATCATATATTAAAGAAAAGGTTTACAGGATAAAAGGCCACGTAGCACATTAGATATACAAAATAATACAAAAAGAATGAGGAAAGGGTGATAAGCCATGATAAGGACTAGCACTAGCTATATATAAATAGGAAACAGCCCGGCACGATGATGAGTTTGGACATTTAAAAGCAACAAACTTTTAAATTCACTTCATAAGGGTAAATATCACCAGAATCTCCAAATTTAACATCGTTTTCATTTAAAATCATATTGTTTTAATTTTAGCACATAACACCCTAACGTTTGAAATTGGTTCCCATTAAACACGAAATCGAATCTTTCATCAGCAGTCCACATGGAAGGACAAGACAAACCCACACGAAACAACCCCCCCCCCCCCAACCCAACCCACTCACCCACACCTTGCACACAAGCCTTGTGAGTTTTACAGAACCAAACATAGGAAGATATAGCAGGAGCACCTAAAAGATAATGCATCAGTAATAAACCTAGGAGACAGAAGGCTAGGATAGCACAGTGGAAGGAAGAGTTGAGGCACGTTAACCAAAGGATAAAGGTATCAATGTAGATCTCCCCCAGTTTCAACTCCTTACTACGTTGATCTAACAGTTCTACTATTCACCGAAAAAGAAAAGAGAACTACATGTTACTAGTCATCTAACTCCAGTTCGGAAGAATAGACACAGAAAATTGTCACAGCATACATGCGAGCCCTGCTTGATTTTGCGACTGCTTCATTGAATGGTAGTGTGCGGGATGTCGTCCGGCATCACAACCTATCAGAAATGTAAACCGAAGATCCTTCGTTTTATAACTTCGCCTTTAATGGTACAGAAAGATCATATTACCTCAATATACATTGCATTGACCCACCAACGCAATAGAAATCACTCGTAGTCTCCGATGACATTTTCCAACTATAAAAGAGAACTAAAAGCTTACATTGGCACCTGAGTCCTCGGACAGAATCCCAATGTAATTTGGTATTTGATGCCTCATGTACTGAAACAACGAGCATGGCATACGTTTGGATCGACCTGACTCCCTCAGTTGCTGGAAAGTGCGTCCCGTGCTGGGGAATCTATGGATTGGCTTGCCAGCTGCATCTTCTTGAACACACAGCACCCCAATGTGGATGCACCTGACAATGTCCACCATTGGACTTGTATCAGCCTTCAGTTTAGGATCTACCAGGGGTACAAATGACGCATCCATCTGTTGCAGCTAAAAATATGCTCTGCGTACTTTGCGGAACCCGAGCCCGAACCGATGACCTGCAAGACAGAAAACGAGTGACCGCCGGGTGGGGTTCCCGGCGGAGAACTCTCCGATGCTTAAGTCAGAGCGCAGCTACAGGATAATAACTCTGAAAAAGCATGAAAGACACAATGTGTATATGTGTGTCGTTGTCTCATACCTGGGGGTAGACCCCTTTATATAGGGGTAGGAAGAAGAGTCCTATTAGGACTAGGCTGTGGACTAATCCAATCAGGATCGTTTTAGGATCCTCGAGGATCACGTCACAATCTTTAAAGACTCTTTTAGAATCCTGATAAGACAATCATAAATCTCCCAGTTTGACTGGGATTGCCGGGTATTCCCCAATTATTGGGAGTTATATTTGAGTTATATCATAAGCCCCCCACTTCCTTAGCTAAAATGTATGGCTGAGGAAGTTTATACCTGGTGTCTCGAGACACGCGTCAGATTTGTAAGTGATTCTCATCCACTTGTAGGGGTAACAATATTTCTCTCCTCCATGTGCTCCGACCTAAGCGGGAGCTTAAGCCTTGGAACTTTGCCCAAGTAGAGTGCTAGAACCCTAGCTCTCGAAAGCCAAGTCTTAGAATGTCACCTGAGTAGGCTATTCGGAATCATCTTTAGGAAGACGAATCATGGGATCTCGAGATCCTTTAGAGGCTGTGCCCCATGGTAGCCTAACACAAAGCTGTGCATGCAAGTTGTTGCATGTGCTAAGTGTTTGAATGTCCCCTTGAGGGGTCACCTCTCCTTGGAGGGTGTTCATTTTGTGCAAGTGTGTGTTCTTTGGCCCGAGCCGACCACATCATGCTTGCGTTTTACTTTGTCGCGAACTCTTATCATCAGCTAAGAGATGGCAAAGAAGCCTCGCACTCACGCTTGGCTGGGTTTTGAATTGACAAAGAATGGTGGGGGGATGAAGTCCCATAGTCCTTTGCCGTTTCACGGGTTAGAACTGTAGCTAAACCGTTCGGATAGAACTCGAGCTCTATCATGTTGCCCTTGGGGGTGTTCGTCCTTCGAGGGACCACCCTTGAGGTTTGACGGAACTTAAAGTCCTCATCATACGTGCCCTCGGGGGCAGACGGAGCGCAAAGCTCATGAATATACCCTCGAGGGTTTGACGGAACTTTAGAGTTCTCATCATACGGGCCCTCGGGGGCGGATGGAGCGCAAAGCTCATGAATATACCCTCGAGGGTTTGACGGAACTTAGAGTTCTCATCATACAGGCCCTCGAGGGCGGATGGAGCGCAAAGCTCATGAATATACCCTCGAGGGTTTGACGGAACTTAGAGTTCTCATCATACGGAGCTCGTGCAAATACCTTCGGGGGTTTGACAGAACTTAAGAGTTCTCGTCGTACGCGCCCTCGGGGGCGGATAGAGCTCGGAGCTCATGCAAATACCCTCGGGGGTTTGACATAACTTAAGAGTTCTCGTCGTACGCGCCCTCGGGGGCGGATGGAGCACGGAGCTCATGCAAATACCCTCGGGGGTTTGACGGAACTTAAGAGTTCTCGTTGTACGCGCCCTCGGGGGTTTAACGAAACTTTAGAGTCCTCGTTGTTCGCGCCCTTGGGGGTTTGACGAAACTTTAGAGTTCTCATTGTACGCGCCCTCGGGGGTTTAACGGAACTTGGAGTTCTCATCGTACGCGCCCTCGGGGGTTTAACGAAACTTTAGAGTCCTCGTTGTACGCGCCCTTGAGGGTTTGACGAAACTTTAGAGTTCTTGTTGTACGCGCCCTTGGGGGTTTGACGGAACTTAGAATTCTCGTCGTATACGCCCTCGGGGGTTTCTCGTCCTTGTTGCCGTGGTGCTAAATACAAAGCCGCAGGTCATGGAGCCCGTAATATGGTCTATGTGGCGAACCTTTATGTCTGATAAGTCATAAGGCATTAAGCCTGTATAGGAATGATCTCTTAAAATATAAAGCCCCCCGGTCTTTGAGAAGGCGTGAATATATAAAGACGGCTTTTCGGCTCATATGTAGGGCCCAGTTGTAAGAAGACCTGTACGAGCAATATAGAAGACTGTAATCCGTCTGCTTGACTAGACGAGCATATAGAGCTAGAGGACGCGGAGTCCGTCGCAGTTTATCAATATGCTGAGAAGCAACTAGATTCAGTTTGCTGGTCGCATGAGCTTGAGCTTGTAGTTGTACTGGCATATTAGTGATGCTTATTAGCAGAGGCTGACGATATTCGCTAATCGAGGTCATTGTGTGACCGAGTATCATGAGACAATAGGTACTGCCGAGTCGGCAGGATGCTGCAGCGGAAACCTAGACGTGACTTTAAGTCGTAGGGTGAATTTGCTCCTCGCTTTATGAAGCGATTTATCTGTCACCGTTGATGCTCGTGGGCACAGTTTAAGCCCTTCGATAGGATTACCCTTCTTTCAATCGACCGAAGTGCAGGGAGCTGGTGCTTTAAGTGGTGCCATCACCGTTTACTAAAGGTGGACGACGAGACGTCGGGAAAGGTCGCCGGCGTGACGGCGGCAACGGTGCAGTTGTAGATCTGCAGCGCTGTCTTCCGCAAGGCACCGATCGGCTCGGTTGCGACTCCGAGCAATGGCATGGCGTCGCGGTAGCTCGGACCTCTGAGCAAACAGGTGGCGGCCAGATTTTGCGGCGGTGAGGCAGATCTGAGCGCCGGTAGCAGTGAGATGGCTACGTTCCGGCAACGATGGTGGAGATGGAGTCGACCGTTAGTCACGGTGGTGATGACGCTTGCCGCGGCGGTGGGAATGGAGCTGATTAGTGATGTTGCGCCGGGCGCGGTGGTGCCGCTGCGAGTTTTGCAGTGATGCGATGGCGCGTTAGCGATGCGGCGGTGGCGCTGACGGGCTAGCAGCGCTGCTAGCCGTGGTCTCGGACGGCGATCTTGACGGAGTGGTTGACTGGTGGCGAGTTGCTGTTGACCGTGGTAGACGGCGTGACGCCGAAAAAGGTCACTGGGTGCGGCGCCGGTGCTTTGCCGGAGGAGACGACACCACGGCGACGATCTGCTTCATCTTATCTTTTCACGAACAAAGAATAACCACGGCTTTCAGAGGTAGATCTGAGACGGCAAGCTGAAGCTTCTCCTCTGCTCTGGTAGCACAGATCTGGACCAACGGCATCGGCAGACGGTGAGGCGGTTGCGCGATGATGAGGTGGATCTTCCAGCTGGTACCGGTGAAACGGCGACGGCGCCCATTAGAGCTTTCGCTCATCGCGGTCATGACGGGGCTGATGGGCACTGCCGCTCGTCGCGGTAGTGACCTCTCGACGGCGTGGGCTGACGATGCGCTGCTGTAGCGACGTCTTCCTGTTCTTCTTCTTTTTTCTTTTTTTTTTGTCAAACTTTTGAGATGTTTCCGATGTGTGGCTGCTCCGGTAGCTTAGCAGCGACGGCGGCGGATTGTGGTGAGGGACTCCGGTGGTTTTGGACGATGAGCTGGCCGTCGTTTGGTCGTTTGGTGCTGTGGGGCAAATCGGGAGCTGGACAACGGCCGATGGTGACGCAGCTCTGGAGGGAAGCCGCGATGGTGCGGCAGCCGTGCATCGCTAGAGGGCCTGCCATGGTGGCGGCGCGGTGGCGGCGACTCTACTGCTAGGGTTTTTACCCATAGAGCAGCGGCGGCGCTATTGCCTCTTCTATCTCTCTCTGTTTTTTTTCTTTTGGGATGCTGTTGATGCTGCTCCGGCAGCCTTGCGACGGCTTTGTGGCCATAACGGCGCGACGTTGGGGAAGGTCGTGGTGGACGGCGCTGATTGGTTTTTCTGAGGTGCCGTCGGTGGCTCGGCGGCACTTTGTTGGTTGTGAATTTTGTGACGATAATTCAATTTGGAAACTTGTGGCGGCGGCGATTCTGTCAGTCGTTCCGACACGTCGTCGCCGGTAATTTGGGATAAACTGTTGAATTTTCTTGAGATCAAACGGCTCGGCTGGCGGGTCCCACGGATGGCGCCAATCTGTTGCAGCTAAAAATATGCTCTGCGTACTTTGCGGAACCCGAGCCCGAACCGATGACCTCCAAGACAGAAAACGAGTGACCGCCGGGTGGGGTTCCCGGCGGAGAACTCTCCGATGCTACAGAGGCGGTGTTTGCTCATGATAGGCGGCGGCAGCGGCGCTACCTTTAATCACGACGGGGCTGTCATTAGCCGCTGCGGTGATCACCGTTTTTATTTTTATCTTTTTGTTGAAGGAAAGAGATCGCGAAGAGTTGCGATTGCAGGCGAGTAATTGAGGATGGCTGTGGCGTTGTTGCCGTTTGTTCATGGTGGATGGCGCGACGTCGGGAAAGGTTGCGGTGGACGGCGGGACGTCGCTGAATTTTTTATTTTTTTTTGTGTCGCTGCTTCGGCAGCGTTGTGATGATGGAGGCAGTGTCACGGTTGCTGTCTTGGATGACACAGCCTTGGAAAAAGGGGCTGCTTGGTTCTACCATCAGCGATACACGGAGTATTGCGGCGGCAGCAACCTCCGGCCGGATGTGGTTGACTGGTTGCCCTACGCAGGAACATAGGGCCATCTCAGCTGAATAGTTGTTGATGCCGTGGTACTGCGATAGATCGCAGCATTGGAGACCACTGTGTGGTGGCGGGCTCCGAACCATGAAACTCTTTTGCGATAAACAATCTGGAATTTTTCCTCTTCGGTGACGATAACGGTATCTGCAGACCCGCGGTGGCTGCAGCGACTCCATCAGTTTTGAGGCCTTCGGCGGTGCCACCGTTGCTTGCAAAACCGGCAGTTTTGATGCGTTGCCACCGTTGCTTGCAAAACGAGCATTTGAATTTTCTTGAGGTCGTCAGCTAGGCTGGCGGGTCCCACGGATGGCCCCGGCACTAACTGCCCAATCGACGCTTTGCAGTGGCACCAAGAGGCGCTGTCGCCGGCACACTGTCAGCCACCGTGATTGGCCGCAGCGCGACGGTGCCATGGTCGGCGTCACATCGCCATCTCACCGCCATCCATTCATCCAGATCTACTCCGGTAGCGGCGCCACCACGCAACCGCCGTACCAGAACCAATCAGGTTTCCCATCCGGCGATGCATCGGCCCCTGGGTCTTTCACAACCGGAATGACCCATCGTCGCTCCTTCTTTGCTTGACGTCGGCGACGTGATCTGACCGGCAGTGGAGGCAGCCATGCTTCTGTCGATGAGAGAAAAGGTGCAGAGAAGAGAAAGAAAAGGTCAATTCTTTCTTTTTGGCATTAACTCCCATAATTATGCATATTTACTTTCAGACCCGCAAAGGTCTCATTTATTCTACTTATGCCGCATATTATTTAAATGCGTGCACATTTTATTGCGTATTCGTCGCTAAAAATAAAGCGACTATAATTTTAGGCGCTAGCAAGTCTTTCGAAGGCTACTTCCAGTGCGCTTCTATTAGCTAGACTTACGCTCTATGTTACCTAGACCTATTTGTTTGGGCGTAGCATTATCTAATTGCTCCAATTAGCGCAAGCATGTCACAAGTCGGGGCATTCGACTGCAATGATTTTTTAAGCTCACCTGTGACACGCAGTGCAGCACACTCCTGTCGGCTAACCGACAAAACCCTAATGAGGCCATGGTGTTTGAACACCACTCTTAAATTATGTGTTAAAAACATAGTTGAACTTGTAAGTTCGTTCTTAATTCTGTGTTAAAAACATAGTTGGACTTGTAAGTTCATGTGCTTTATTGCTTCAAAAGCTGTTTTTCAGTCACGTACTTTTTCTTGTTGCAAGGGCTTAAACTGCGCCCACGAGCATCAACAGTGACGTATAAATCGCTTCATAAAGCGAGGAGCAAATTCACCCTGCGGCTTGAAGTCACATCTAGGGTTTCTATTGCAGCATCTTGCGGACTCAGCATTTATCTTGTGATATTCGGTCGCACAGTGACCCTGATCAGTGAAGCAGAGCACATTGTCAGCCTCTGTTAATAAGCATCACTAATATGCCTGATGGTCTTCGCATCCTCTATACCTATTGATCATCCGCAAGCCTTATATGCTCATCCAGTCGAGCAAGCAGATTATGGTCTTCTATATTGCTCCCACAGGTCTTCTTGCGACCGGACCTTACATATAGGCTGAAAAGCCATCTTTATATATCCACGCCTTTTCAAAGGCCGGGGGGCTTTATATTTTATAAGATCATTCTTATATAGGCTTAATGCCTTGTGTCTTATCAGACAGGGAGGTTCGCCACAGCGGCCATATTACGGGCTCCATGACCCGCGGCTTCTTATTTACCACCGCGGGAACAAGGACGAGAAACCCCCGAGGGCACATACGACGAGAATTCTAAGTTTCATCAAACCCCCAAGGGCGCGTACAATAAGAACTCTAAAGTTTCGTCAAACCCCCAAGGGCGCGTACAACGAGGACTCTAAAGTTTCGTTAAACCCCCGAGGGCGCGTACGACGAGAACTCCAAGTTTCGTTAAACCCCCGAGGGCGCGTACGATGAGAATTCTTAAATTCCGTCAAACCCTCGAGGGTAAGTGCATGAGCTCCGGCTCCATCCGCCCCCGAGGGCGCGTACGACAAGAACTCTTAAGTTCCGTCAAACCCGCGAGGGTATCTTCATGAGCTCCGAGCTCCATCCGCCCCCGAGGGCGCGTACGACGAGAGCTCTTAAGTTCCGTCAAACCCCCGAGGGTATTTGCATGAGCTCCGCACTCCATCCACCCCCAAGGGCGCGTACGACGAGAACTCTTAAGTTCCGTCAAACCCGCGAGGGTATCTGCATGAGCTTTGAGCTCCATCCGCCCCCGAGGGCGCGTACGCCGAGAGCTCTTAAGTTCCGTCAAACCCCCGAGGGTATTTGCATGAGCTCCGCGCTCCATTCGCCCCAAGGGCGCGTACGACGAGAGTTCCGTCAAACCCCCGAGGGTATTTGCATGAGCTTCGCGCTCCATTCGCCCCCAAAGGCACGTACGACGAGAACTCTTAAGTTCCATCAACCCTCGAGGGTATCTGCATGAGCTCCGAGCTCCATCCGCCCCCGAGGGCGCGTACGACGAGAGCTCTTAAGTTCCGTCAAACCCCCGAGGGTATATTCATGAGCTCCGACCTCATCCGCCCCCGAGGGCGCGTACGACGAAAACTCTTAAGTTCCGTCAAACCCCCGAGGGTATATTCATGAGCTCTGAGCTCCATCCGCCCCCGAGGGCGCGTACGACGAGAACTCTTAAGTTCCGTCAAACCCTCGAGGGTATTTGCATGAGCTCCGAGCTCCATCCGACCTCGAGGGCGCGTATGATGAGAACTCTTAAGTTTCGTCAAACCCTTGAGGGTATATTTATGAGCTTTGCGCTCCATCCGCCCTCGAGGGCCCGTATGATGAGAACTCTTAAGTTCCGTCAAACCCTCGAGGGTATATTCATGAGCTTTGCGCTCCATCCACCCTCGAGGGCCCGTATGATGAGAACTCTAAGTTCCGTCAAACCCTCGAGGGTATATTCATGAGCTTTATGCTCCATCCGCCCTCGAGGGCCCGTATGATGAGAACTCTTCTAAGTTCCGTCAAACCCTCGAGGGTTCCATCTGCCCCCGAGGGCCCGTATGATGAGAACTCTAAAGTTCCGTCAAACTCTCGAGGGTATATTCGTGAGCTTTGCGCTCCGTCTGCCCCCGAGGGCACGTATGATGAGGACTTTAAGTTCCATCAAACCTCAAGGGTGGTCCCTCGAGGGACGAACACCCCCAAGGGCAACAGGATAGAGTTCGAGTTCTATCTGAACGGTTTAGCTACAGTTCTAACCCGTGAAACGGCAAAGGACTATGGGACTTCATCCCCCCACCATTATTTGTCAATTCGAAACCCAGCCAAGCGTGAGTGCGAGGCTTCTTTGCCATCTCTTAGCTGATGATAAGAGTTCGCGACAAAGTAAAACGCAAGCATGATGTGGTCGGCTCGAGCCAAAGAACACACACTTGCACAAAATGAACACCCTCCAAGGAGAGGTGACCCCTCGAGGGGACATTCAAACACTTAGCACATGCAATCTGTTGCTGCTAAAAATATGCTCCGCGTACTTTGCGGAACCCGATCCTGGACCGATGACCTGCAAGACAGAAAACGAGTGACCGCCGGGTGGGGTTCCCGGCGGAGAACTCTCCGATGCTTAAGTCAGAGCGCAGCTATAAGATAATAACTCTGAAAAAGCATGAAAGACACAATGTGTATCTGTGTGTAGTTCCATACCTGGGGGGTAGACCCCTTTATATAGCTGTAGGAGGAGAGTCCTAGTAGGACTAGGCTATGGACTAATCCAATCAGGATCGTGTTAGGATCCTCGAGGATCACGTCACAATCTTTAAAGACTCTTTTAGAATCCTGATAAGATAATCATAAATCTCCCAGTTTGACTGGGATTTGCCGGGTGTTCCCCAATTATTGAGAGTTATATTTGAGCTATATCATAAGCCCCCCACTTCCTTAGCTAAAAATGTTTGGCTGAGGAAGTTTATATCTGGTGTCTCGAGACATGCGTCAGATTTGTAAGTGATTCTCATCCACTTGTAGGGGTAACAATATTTCTCTCTTCCATGTGCTCCGACCTAAGCGGGTGCTTAAGCCTTAGAACTTTGCCCAAGTAGGGCGCTAGAACCCTAGCTCTCGAGAGCCAAGTCTTAGAGTGTCGCCTGAGCAGGCTACGAAGAGCAGGTGAAGTCTGGATATAGACTTGGGCTAATTACACCTATGTCCCTGAGGTTATGGGGTAATTACAGTCATGGACAATAGTTTGCAATAATTACACTTATGTCCGTTGACCAAACGGAATATAAAAATACTTAACGGTTTTGACAAAATGACTTCATTACCCTTGAATTTGAAGGTTATTTACTTTCAAAATGTAATTTCTCTCTTATTTTATTTGTTTCCTCCTCTGTCTTCCCAAACCATTTTTTACCCCCATAAATTTCTCTCTCTTCAGTTTTTTTTTCTCCTATCTCTTCCCAAACCACTGCTTACACATGCCTCACCGCCGTGACCTAACCATTGGGCACCACAGTCGTGACCCAAGCACCCAGCACCACCACCGTGACCCAACCATCCTGCACCACGCCGTGGTCCACCTGCACCATTGCCATGACCAATCTACAGCCACCAACCCGAAATCCACCCCCGCCTCCACCAATGACACAAATTCCACCACAACCACCACTATTTGACCACCCTAACCTTAAATAGACAACTACCCAAAACCAAACCCACCATCACCGACCACCCTTGACCACCATCGCCGACAGTCGCCGATTGGACGGGAAAAAGGAGATGAGGATCCGTCGGGGATGGTGGTGGCAGCGCCGACTCCATCGCGGGCGCTGTTGGTTGATTGGTTACCGGTTGGAGTGGAAAGAGGAGATAGGGATCTGTCGGGGTTGGTGGTGGCACCGACTCCATCGCGGTTGATCGGTCGCTGATTGGACAGTAAATACGAGATGGGGATTTGTCGGGGGGCTGTGTGAAGAAGAAAAGGTGAAAAAAAGATTTAAAATAAGATGGAAAGTGAAAATTTAAAGATTTAAAAATAGAGAAAGTAAAGAAAAAAGTATTTAAAATAAGAAATAGTGAAAAAAATAAGGGTTTAAAAATATCCTAATTTAAAAAATAGGGTTAAAACCTTAATTTGGAAAGAGAAAGAAATAGATTTGAAACCCTAATTTTGGGAATTAGGGTTGAAGCCTTAATTTTTTAAATTAGGGTTTATAATCTTTATACAATGTTATGTAGATATATGGTATAAGGGTAGTATTGGTATTTAAAAAATACGTATGAATGACATCAGCTAAAAAGTACAAATTTTTAACAGAACCGTAACGGATGGATATGGCTGATACATTTTCAAAGTTTTTGGTCACGGTATGTTACATTTTGAAACTTTGTGTCCTTGACTGTAATTACCCCCTAACCTCAGGGACATAGGTGTAATTAGCCCTATAGACTTCCTCTTCATCCTTTCGCTCTTCGTTTCTTTGAGCATTATCGCATGGCTCCTGGGCAGCTTGTTCCAATGTGGATGCACCTGACAATGTCCACCATTGGACTTGTATCAGCCTTCAGTTTAGGATCTACCAGGGGTACAAATGACGCATCCATCCAACATTTTCAAACGTAAACAACTGACCATGTTCTAATTACATTCAAGTACTTATATGCTTTCACCCAATAAATCCTAAGGCACTTCCTACATCGTCGGCACCACCGAAGCCCCACTAGCGCCGCTCGCAACCCCCAGCGGTGAACACAACCCCGGGCAGAGAAGAGAGAGAGCGGGTGGTTCCGTTTGTGCGTGTGTGATTACAGAAGGAGCGATCTTTGGTAGGGGAGGTCCTGGGTGGCCAGGGGCGGATCCAGAAAGTCTAATCGGGGGCGCCAAAAAGTCATAATTTTTTTTATGGCTAACATAAAAGAATGAAAATGGTAAGTTCATCAATATTACTACTGCTAACATTTTTTGTTTGAAAGAAGAAATCAATTGTGCGTGACTTTGACTTCCCCATTTATGAAAATAAGCATATTATAATTAGCGTAACTATTGAATACGTTAAATGAATAGTAAATTGCTCTATTGATATTTTTTTCTTAACTAATGAATACATTAATATTATAAGAATTAAACTAATGAATAGCGTAACTATTAAAATATCGTAACAATTGAATATGTTAGTACTATAATTAGCGTAACTATTGAGTTTGTTAATAGTTCAAGAATTAAACTATAAACAAAAGAACTCACCTTGATCGATTCATGTTTTCGGTAATCCAGAGATTTGGAATTTGAAGTTTGGAAGAATGAAGAATGAGAATGAAAAAGATTATGACGGCCGATGACACAAAGAAAAATGAATACAACAACGAAGCCTAATTAATTAGTTACGATATAATGGCATTTTCGTAAAAATGTGAAATGTGAGTATATATTATCAATAACTAAAAAAAAAAAATCCAAAAAGTTGGGGGGTGCCATGGCCCCCCCTGGTCATGCAACACCTCCGCCGACGTGGGTGGCGGCAGATGGAGTTTGGCAGCTGTGGTGGTGGTTGGGTGTTTTCCCAAATTCTGGGGAGAGAGAGAGAGAAAGAGAGAGAGAGTTGAATAGAACGGCTGAATGGGCCAAAAGTGCATATTTGAAAAAAAAAAGAAGAAAAAGAAAGAAAGAAGAAATAGAAGCCGTTACTCTTGGGTAGCAGTTACCGTGAAATGGAAAATAGCATCTCAGACTTTTGAACTGTAATATAGTATGGACGACTGAGATGAGCTCTGTGTGTGAGTATGTGTGTGCGATTTTGTGAATGCACGGATTGTGGTGGCGGCATAGTGGTGGATGCGGACATTTGGTGGGATTTTGGGACAGATTGTGGTGACGGTATAGTGATGGTTGCGGACAGATTTGGTGGGTTTTTGGGACTGATTAATAGGGTTGTGAAGTACGGTGGTACTTAATTTATTGTGAAGGTGTCGTGGTGGTTAATGGTGTTGGGATGATGCAATGATTGTGGTAGCAGCGTTAGGGTGGTTGGTGATGTTGCGGCGGTGGCGTATTGCTGGAGCCCTCGTGGCTGTTGGTGGTTAGAGTTGAAGGGGACAAGGAGAAATGGAGGGAGGACAACCACGTCCTTTCACACAAATTTTTAATATTGTGTTCCTTTGGTCAAAGGACATACATAATATTAACACAAACTAATGTCCTCCATTGTAATTTACCCATAAACTCATGGACATAAACGATATTACTCCCATTGTAAATTGTAAAAATTCAATAAAGCGGATTTTAGCGACAATGTTGAGCTCTATTTCCATGAAGCTCAAATACTTTTTTTTCTTTCCCTTCTTCATTGCATATTCCCCTATTTTTTTCTCCTCACACATTTACTATTCGTTTCCCGTGACCACAAAATAATTTTAGTCATTGCACTGTATTAGATGTGCCGATGTCGCACTTGAGTTATCTATAACATGATCACCTCTTTGTTTTAGGCTATAACATAATTTGACATTGCAAACATCAAAACACCTTTATACTAATAAATATTAGATTTAGCAAGCCATGATGAGATTAATGTAAATTGTTTCTAAATTAACCTTTTATTTAATGATATTTAGGTTGAACTTGACTAATGTAACAAAGACTCATTCGGTTAAACTACATTTTTATGCTACTTAGTTATAAGGGTAGTTATAAGGGTGAGTACGATTCAATTTGGTTCAGTTTGAGGGTCAAGCTGCAAACCGAAAAGCTACCTCTTAGTTTGAAAAATTATACATCAAACCAAACCAAACAAAATAGGTTTGGATGGTTCGGCTTGCTCAATTTAACGGGTTCAGTTTAGTCGATTTGGATCACTTAAAGACGTTATTCCTTTGCACACCACTATTAGACCTAACAATAATTAAAATTTGAAGTTATTTTTTTTTTCTTTCAAAAGTTGCATATAATCTTGTTACAGTTAATATATAAGTTCTTATTAATGTATGAGAAACAATGAGTAACTATAGAAGAGATTAGTCACCAAACTTTTGTGTTATATTTACTCTCGTTATATTCGTTTCTTTTAACCTTCAAGATTTGTTTATTTATGAGGTCACTTCTGTAACTGGATAACCAGCACCGAAAACCATCAAAAGATTGCTCAACTACTATTGAGATTCTCCGCGTCGTGACCAACTACCTTAATACCCTGGCAGGGTTGATAAGGCTTAACCTTAAATACAATGGGAACTTCAGGGATTAGCAATGTCGGGTTGCGTAATGGAACGCTCCGCGTGTCACGAGAGATGAAGGGTTCCACTTTACTCTTAAGGATCAACCTAAGAGGATCCCCTCCTAGGTGCACAAGCCGATAATCTAACGGGTGCAGGAGACTTGCTGACTTGGGAAAGAATTACTATACCCATAAACGAGATGGATATTTGTTGTCCCAACCATTCTTGCAGTTTTCCAACCCTGCTGATAGACGACTCAACTCACCCAAAGGGAAAAAAATTTGTTGCTCCCATTTTGATAAATAAAGGCCAAAGCGTTGTTCACATTACAGATTTGCTTAGTACCTATATATGAAAATTATCAAATGAATGTTACTAAATTATATTAACAAATCATAGGTTGGTTCGGTTCAGTTTGGAATAGGTTTCAAAATTATGAGCTGTGACCAAGGTCGGTTGAGAAATGTGAAACCGAACCATGAAGATCTTTGGACGTTTCAGATTGGATTTGTTCGGCTTGATTGGTTTGATACTCACCCCTACTTAGTTATAAGAAAATGTCTCTCTCATGAACATCATAATTGAGCCGCTTCTAAGTTTATTGGCCTCTCAGTATGATAAGGCCAGAGACATATATGACTTAAAACATGTCTCTCACCCATGGACAAGTGGTTACATTCACGTAATGCTATACATTTCTATTCTAACTTTGGGTTTTGGGTAAAAATTCTACCCATCATATATCAAACAAAAGCATGTAGTATACCACAGTCCTAACACCGTGACTTTAGACAACGAGCGTCACAAAGCCAAGCCTCTTGTATGACCAAGAGCGGCAATAGAATAAACGACTTTAACTGAGATACCTAGATAGCAAAAGGCAAAGCTGAAATTGGCACCTCAGTCCTCAGACACTACCGGAAACACGCTCCCTGCTGAATTAGACTCCAATCCTGAACTGATGCTATCATGCAGGCTCCGAAGGAACTGGAAGAGTGACAGAGTCGCTACTAAGCATGAGAATGACTGCAGCCATGGATGGCCTGTCAGCTGCAAGTTTTTGAACGCATAACAACCGAAAGTGGATGCATCTCTCAATGTCTTGCAGTGAACTCATATCAGCCTTCAAGATCGGATCGACCAGATTTAAACACGTTCCTTCCCGCCAACATTTCCAAGCCTGAAAATTTTATCATTATTCCATTTAGTGTTTAAGAATAAGCTTTCGTGATGTCACATTTAAGATAAAGAATCATCAAAAATCTCATGTCCATACTTACATAGCTTAGAAGGTCCTCGGCATTCTCACTGCTTTGAATATTGCCCATATATTGCATATTCCGGGCACTTACGATTTCGAGAACTAACACACCAAAACTAAAGACATCGGACTTTATGGAATATTGCCCATGTATTGCATACTCCCACTACAAGAAAAAGGGTTTTTAGCGACCGCGCCTGGCGGTCGCTAAAGACCCTTACGCGGTCGCTAAAGGGTTTTAGCGACCGCAAAAGGGCGGTCGCTATAGCCCAGATCGCTAAATTTTAGCGACCGCATTTTAATTTCGGTCGCTAAATTTAGCGACCGTATTGACTATATTTAGCGACCGCTAAGGGCGGTCGCTAAATATTTATTAATTTAACAATTATATTTTTTAATTTTTTTATTAAATTATATTTATATATTTAGCGACCGCAACCGGCGGTCGCTAAATAATTTAATTTTTTTATTATTTTAAAAAAAAGTAATTAAAACATTTAGCGACCGTATATTGCGGTCGCAAAACCTGGCTTTGAAAAAAAAAAAAAAAAAAATTCAGGTCAGATAACCTGTCCAAAACCTGTCGCAAAACTAATATCAATTCCAATCCAATCGATCCAAAAACCGATTTAACCTCTGTTGAAACGCTTTTGAATGAATGCGTTGAAAGCTTTCAACGCATTCATTCAAAACCGTTTTACCCCCTGTCCTGCATTCATTCAAACAGCAACTCACATTCATCAAAGTATAGATAAACGTTAACATATGCATTAAAATAATAGAATTCATACAGTTAAGTACCGATGATCAATTCAAAACAAGAAAATAACATTCATGGCAGATGAACCTAACCAAACCCCTATCTAAATCACTCGTCGGTAGAACAAACAGCCCCGTCATCATGTTCTTCATTCCTCGATGATGAAGGCACGTTTGATCCAACAACATCTTCATCGCCCCGGGGGTCACCGGCACTGAGATCATCGGTATTGCCCTGCACAAAGCCATACAAATGATTCAACATCATATATCTAATCAAGATCACATATAGAGCACAA
Organism: Escallonia rubra; assembly: GCA_033065855.1. NCBI lineage: Eukaryota > Viridiplantae > Streptophyta > Magnoliopsida > Escalloniales > Escalloniaceae > Escallonia > Escallonia rubra. Next base: position 65,969 of record JAVXUO010001619.1, on the reverse strand, counting down.
AATACAGCAGGATATTGAGAAATTTTGTATTACATGTAGTTTGGCTCCTCAGAGTCTTGTAACAATTTATAAAATTTCTGTGCGCTCGGGTTTGGCTCTTCTTCCACATTAGGGTTACCATCGTTAAAATAGTTATCCCACTAGGCCCAGCTTCCATTACCATATGTTGATACTGGGAAAATCCCGGATCTCTAGGACTGTACTATCTGAACTCAGCGGTGACCTCAATGGGCACCCTCAGAATTGGCTCCCCGTGCTGAGTCCAATTCGTATAGTTACTCATAAAACCTCTACGGAACAGATCAAAACTTACATCATCGGGGGTTTTCCAACTTAACAGTTGACAATCATTGCACGGACATTTAATCGTGCCGTCATCCACAAACTCCCGTTGATTCAAAGCAAATAGAATAAACCCGTTCACTCCCTGTCTAAACTCTTCTTATACCCCAATCCCAATTGGAGCAATCCTCCTTCGCATCCAACTTCTATCCACTGACATGATATATATCTCTCACTGCCTGTTAAACCTATACAAGTCGAGTTCAAAATTAACCTTCAATTTGAAAAAAATATGTTGAGTAGTCACTTACAAATGAGTGTTAATCAGGGTTAAGTAGGGATAATTAGGGATGATTAGTGCTAAGTAGGGCTAACAAAGCTCCGTGTCAGACACGTGTTCGGAGGGGCCTATGAGGTGTCGGGGTGTCGGACACCATACCTCGACTCACATATACTGTCGGTGCTAATCAATGTTAATTAGCCATAATCAGGGGTAATCAGGATTAATTATGGATACTTACGGCGAATTAGTGCTATTAGGGCTATTTAGTGTTAATTAGGGCTAATTAGTAGAAATTAGGGCTATTTAGGGCATATTAGAGCTAAGTAGTGTTGATTAGTGCTAATCTAGGTAGCACGGACACGGACACTATTGATTAGTGCAAATTAAGGCTATTTAGTGCTAATTAGGGATGAGTAGTGCTAATTATGCCTAATTAGGGTTTTTTACTATCCATCAGTGTTAATTAGTGTTAAGTACGGATGATTAGTGCTAATTAGGGTTATTTAGTGTCCATTAGTGTTATTAGGGCTAATCATTGCAGATTACTCATAATTAGGACTATTAGTGTTAATTAGAGCTGATTACTGCTAATTAGGGCTATTTAGTGTCCGTCAGTGTTACTTAGGGCTAATTAGGGTTGATTATTGCTAATAATTGCTAATCATTGTTAATTAGGGCTGATTAGCCTAATTAGTGTTGACTAGTGCTAATTAGGGGTAATCAGTGTTAAGTAGGGCTAATTAGCGTAATTATTGTCAATTAGCCATAATCAGGAATAATTAGGGCTAATTAGGGCAGATTAGCATAATCAATGTTGATTAGTGCTAATCTAGGTAGCACAGACACGGACACTGGGTCCGACACCGACATCGACTGGGACATAACAGAGAGGTGTCCGACACATGTCCGAAGGTGCAGGTGAGGTGTCGCGGTGTCGGTGCTGCTTCGGTGCTAATTAGGGATAAGCAGCGCTGATTAGTGCAAATTAAAGCTATTTAGTGCTAATTAGGGATGAGTAGTGCTAATTATGCCTAATTAGGGTTTTTTAGTATCCATCAGTGTTAATTAGTGTTAAGTAGGGATGATTAGTGCTAATTAGGGTTATTTAGTGTCCATTTGTGTTATTAGGGCTAATCAGTGCTAATTAGGGCTGATTAGTGCTAATTAGGCATAATTAGGGCTGATTAGTGCTAATTAGGCATAATTAAGGCTAATCAGGTTTGATTAGTGCTAATTAGGCTATTTAGTGTCCGTCAATGTTATTTAGGGCTAATCAGGGCCGAATAGTGCTAATAAATGCTAATTATTGTTAATCAGGGATAATTACGCCCGTTTACCACTAATTAGTGTTGATTAGTGCTAATTAGGGGTAATTAGGGCTAATCAGTAGCCAAATCAGTGTTGATTACTGCTAATCAAGGTAGCACGGACACTGCGTCTGATACCGACACTGACCGGGACACCGCAGAGAGGTGTCGGACACGTATCCGGAGTGTTACTCAGTGTTAATCAGGGTTAATTAGTGATAATGAGGACTGATTAGCCTAATCAGTGTTGATAAGTGTTAATCAGTGTTGATTAGCACTAATCAGAATTAACGAGTGTTGATTAGGGCTAATCAGTGGCGGAACCAGAATTTCACCTCAGGAAAGATGATTCTTATTAACCTAATTATCCTATGGAAGATGAACCTAATTAACCTAATTTCAACCCACCATGTCATGTTTCATAAGCGCGTTAACCTAATTTTAACCCACAATTCAACTAAATCACGTATCTGATTGCCTCAATCCAATTGGGTCCCATCCTCCATCAACGATCTCAATTCTCAAATGCTCAATGCATAATTAACAACCTAAAATTAAAAATCAAATAATCAATGCTCAAATGGGAAAAAAGCTGTTCAAAATGCACGTATCCAATATTTCAATCCAATTAGGTCCCATCCTCCTTCAACAATCTCAATTCTCAAATGAACAAGTATGCTTTTAAAAATTGTCAAACGAACAAGTATGCTTTTTAAAATCCTAAGACAGCTAATACAACATGCAATAGTAACAACCATCTGAAATACTGTGTTGTCTTGAAATTACGAGACATTCTAAAGACAACTAACAAAATGTAAAGCAAAACATAGCATTCATCCAACATATCCATAAGAACAAAGAAACTACAACGCAAAACATAAGATATAGACTGCATGCTTTACACATATTGCATGCTTACCTAATAAATTAAAACAACGTTCTCTGCCCGCCACATTAAAACCATTAAAATCAAAAGTAAGTAGTAGAAATGCATACCCCTTGGATTCTCTTCCCAGTAAGTGCACACTTAGGTCCAAAAGAACAGACTTTAAGCTATCAATACTCCAAATTGAAGAAGAAAGGAGAATTAAACTCTCAGTATTCCCAAAAGCAAAATAAACAGACACATGTGTTATTTCACTCCTTTAGCCAAGTGACACCAACAATAATGTACCTCAACTGACATCTACATGGATCTATCTGGGACTAATACATTCACTCGGTCTACGGCAAACATATCATGAAGGGTTGATCCATCCATTTGACCAGATTCAAAATCGAAGGTGCACCAAGTTATGATAGCCATCAAGCCTAGTACAACGAGTTATTCATAAAGTCATACTGCCATATGCTTACTGGAACTTGGAAAGAGTACAATTAGGGATGTCTTATTTTTATCATCAGTTGAAACAATAAATGCCCAGCATCACCACAATTGCAAGGTCACATGGAGAATCAGTCGTGCGTAAATGTAAAAAACATTGTCAATGAATTAAAGTATTCTACTGGAGGATAAGGAGTGCAAGAGACTGAAAAAAACCTTGATGGCTGTGATCGTCCAGCAAGTTTCAACTTTGAACCCGTAACAAGATGTCAACTTGGCTGGCACATGTCAACTTTCTAACCCTGAAGAGCCAATCAAAGAGTCACAGAGTCACAACTCATAACATCATCAGCAGTTGCAACATACCAGGCACATCACTCTGACCAAAATTTACTCAAAAATTGATAAATCTGATGATAAATAGACATATGTGAGCTGAATTCTCTATGTCTGGTTTGACTAATCTTGACCAGATACAAACATGTTTTACATATGAAAAGAAACCAATTACAATTGATTTGGGTGGTTCCTTCGGATCATAATTTGAAATGTCTCATAAGAATCGGCAGTGTATGCTATACACCCACAAAAAATTGAGCGGATATTTTAAAAGCAATTTGATGTATACTTTGGAATACATTTTCCGATCTTAATAAAATTCCGACCACAGAGTTTGCCTACTTGCAATTTCAATGGAAGCACTCTGAAATCCTACAATCAAATTTCAGCTTACTTACTCAAGGATCCACTTGACAAGTTTCAGCTCGGTTAATGGTTGCTTGAAGTAATTCATCTGCTTGGATTAGGTTCTCAAGTCTAAACTATAACATTGATGCATTATATTTCCAATTTTATCCTCAAATTGTGCTTAACCTAGCTAGCAAACAAATGAGACCAAACTTCACCACATGAATCAAAGTTCTACAGCACATCCAGATAAATCAAATCAATCTCTAGTCCACCAATCGTACTCTAAGCTCAAGCAGCTTGAAAGTTGGTTTGAGGTGTTTTAGAATTTTCAACTTTTCTTCATGCCTAGACTGGTAATTTAAGATATATAGCGATTATTTACAAAATCATCATGGTCATTCAGCTGAAAATCTGCAACTGAAAGTCAAGACTCGGGAAGGTTAGGTTGTGTTGTAAGCTGTGGAGGTCATTGTGGTAGGTTAGCCTACTGATTAGTTGGCCACGGGCCTGTGCATTTCCAAGGGTTAGAGGTTAGTCTGATGCATTGTTGGGCCTTCAGTGACAATTACAAGCAAACCTACAAGAAACAGCACCCACCAAATATAGCTCCCACTCATAGAACCTCTTCCTAAACAAAGGATCCAGAACGCACCGTAGTTCTGTTAACACCATAATTTCTACTGAGCCCTTTGATCCTCAAACAAGAAACCGAAAAGAAATTGACCATGTTGCCAAATCGCATCTGTAGGCCTATCATCAACCTCGAAAGGCTTGGTCAATTTCCACCAATGACACTGAGATTTGCTTTCCGATAAGAGAACAATCAAGATCCCAGTTTCCACGATAATACTTTCTCGCTCTGTCCACCAAAATTTACTCTCAAGTTTCTTGAATCTCTGAGCAACGGTACATGAACCAACCAAGCATGGACTTCTAGGCAGTGGGAACGCCATTGTCAATTCCATGCCACTCACCATAACCGACAGTCACCTCTAAAACACCAACACCGCCTCCTTTCTTCTTTCTAGGCAAACACTAACAACAGATGAACTTCAGAAGAACAACTTACAACAGAACAGAGTACCATGATGGTCAAAGTGACACAAAAACCTTCCAGTTTCTCATTCGGCCAGCGGGTCATCTTGTATGTATCAATGAACCATTGTTGGTTAATTTTAGATTTCTGAGACATCGAGCATTGGTGGGAAACTGGGAATGTGAATGAGTTTTTCTCTTTCTACTTTTTCAACTTTTTTCTTTTTGTAGGATGGGAGGTGCCAAATGCAGAGCATCAAAATCACTTGCAATCTGTTTTTAATCAATACCCACCTGCCCCAAAATTACCATTCGCACTTTCTTTTTTTACACCACTAACCTCTCCCACTCAAAAATCACAACTTCATCTCTCTATCATGCTCAACTTTGAGCCTAAGGTGTACTAATGCACCAACCTCCCCTAACTACCTGGATCTTACAACCCATAACCCAACTCGCACAACCTTATCCCTACTCAGATTGAGAGTAAGAGTGGGTGAGAGAGAGAGAGTCGTAGAGTGAGAGTAGATGAGGTGAAATGCAAAAAAAATTACAGTAAACCTCCTCAGATTTGTACAACCATGACGAATCAAAGAATTGCTTGTTGGTATCAAATTGAGGGGTGAAAGATCGGGCATACCAGAAGGAAGCTGTAGACGGTCTAGAGCAACCGTTGACGGCGGCTGAAAACCCCGGTTTGGCGCGTGGCCGCGATGGCAGAGGCGGAGGCGTTAAGGGCGTGATGAGCGGCGATGGTGGCGGGGCGGGTAAAATATGGCAGAAGATTGTGATTGGCAACGAATCTGGGCGTGATTTAGCGGAAGCAACGATTCTGGGCGAAAGAGAGACAGAGGAAAGAATGGCGGTAGCTGGGAAGTGACCAAAAATTCAAGACGAAAATTCAATTTAGGGTTTTTTTGACTAAATATTTAGCGAGGGCCAAAATCGGTCGCCAAATCGGTCGCTAATTTAGCGACGCCAACGACAGTCGCCAAATTCGGTCGCTAAAGCCAAGTTTTCGTTGACCATTAATCTTTAGCGACCGCAAAATAGAGCAGTCGCTAAACTAAACTTTAGCGACCGCATGTTTTGGCGGTCGCAAAATGCGGTCGCTAAAGCCCCTGTTTCTTGTAGTGTCCGGCGCCATATATCCACTGCAGTGGTAGAGTGTGTTAGAAACTAAGGCACTTGTATCAGTCCCAAGAGAGACTTGTCTCGCTAACTTCTCCGCATATTCAAGAAACCAAGTTCGATTCTTTGACCACAACCTTTTTATTAACATGATAGCCGTACTGCCATGATATTGATACAGACAGCACGTACTTGTCACAAGAGGGTTTTTATGGTTAGAAACATATAGTCAATCAAAATAAACACATACTTACTATGTCCCAATAATTGTTGATGTCGTGTCTTGGGTTTTTTCCAACATAAGTGACCTTGCAAAACCAAAATCTGTAATTTTTGGATTCATCTCAGTGTGTAACAGAACATTGCTAGGTTTTAGGTCGCGGTGGATAAACCGCACATGAGAATCTTCATGAAGATAAAGAAGTCCCCGAGCAACCCCTCCTATTATCTTCCAGCGCTTATGCCAATCCAGATATGGACGCTTCACCGGATCTAAAGATACAGCCAAGCATACGGAGCACACACAAATTACAAACTATCGAGAAACAGCAACTGTCTTCATGGATTTCAACTCTATGTCTTATAGTTAGTTAATGTATCATACAGGTGCATGTGCAGAAAAATAGGAGAGTTCTTATACCAAACAGGAAGTAGGCAACACTAGCATTCGGCAGTAACTCGTAGATGACAATGAGCCTTTCGGCTGCTTCCATGCAGAAACCAATGAGTCTAACCAAATTTCGATGCTGAAGCTTTGCCAATAACAAGACCTCATTTTTAAATTCTAGTTCACCTTGTGTGGAGTCCTTAGACAACCTCTTCACTGCTATTTCGTGTCCATCTGGAAGAATGCCCTAAAGATATAACAAAAGCAATTTTAAACAGTTACTCTCAAGTCTCCAGGAATGGATAGTCATTCATGAAGACTAAGGGGCCGTATATTTACCAATATATTTTTTTTTAATTTTTTGCAATGAGAACGAAAAACATGCTTTTTGATGTGTACTTTTACCATAATACAATTATTCAAATAGTGTCAAAATTCTCAAAACACTTTCAAGGTGTTTTCAGCTTTACCTAACCAAAATTAACCCAATATCAGAAAAGTATACGAACATATTTTTTTGTGAAAATGATAAAAGTATACGAACATATTTTTGAACTGGATACGAAAATTATGAAAATAAAAACACAAAATATGAATACAAAACAAAAATAATAAACATACAGCCCTTAAGTGTTCTAGGGAGAATCATGGCTTTTTACCCTGTAAGTAGGTCCAAATGCATGATGTCCAAGCTTGCAAGTGCGGGAGAAGTTATCGGTCGCTACACTAATAGTACGAAAGCTGTAGTGCAAGGACTTCAGGGTGCTATCATCATTTAGAAAGGAATCACCTGCAATGTAATGTACTCAAAATACATGAAATCATTAATAAGGAAAAAATTTGCTAGAAAACGGATTAGACATACATTCTGAGTTAAAAATGGTTTGCGCCAAAGCTTCATCCTACAAGCTATCTTATAATACAACAATTCAGGTTTCTGATAAACACCGGTAGAATAACACAAGCTCGGGAAAAGGACAAGAGTCCTCAGAGGAAAAAGATTCAAGTTTATCCATCTAGATTTGTTCCAAACTAGTGTCATGTAAACATTCAAAAATCTTTATACAACGAATTCCAGAGTTGAAGTTTTCTTTCGGAATGTTCAAGAAAAGAAGGTTAATATCTAAACCTAAGCTACCTCCATATATACCGTAAGTTATGCTGTCAAGTCACCACCATCATTATTCTACTCTATCAGGTAAAAGGTAAACTAGAAAAATGTGAAGTTTGAGAACCTGTGTTTGTAAGTCTGAGTTGGATGAATGAGTAAGAGGTCAGATGGTTACCATATGTTTGGGTGAATTTTAGCATGTGAGATTGAGCAAGACAGAGCACAAGGAAGGTTTCTATTAGTAGTGACGGACATTACTTTTATGGCAAAGTAAGGACTGCATCAAGTTCATCAGAGTTGATGAAATAGACTCTACTGCAGTTGTGGTGGGATTATTTCTCTCATTGCCATTACGGTTTTTCTCTTTTACTGGAAGGCATAAGCAAAACACGAAGCACAATAGACAGATAGTTTCAGTTTACCAGATTACACCCAAGCATTGCCTGTAAAAAACGATCGGAACCTCTTCCAATATGGCAATCTAGTTGGCCTAGTACGAGACTGCCTGCGGCTTGCATCACCTAGCCAGGCAACATCAGAAACATACTTCTTGCGTCCTAAATCACCCTCTATTGGCTGGACATTAGGGCCATCACTACTTGCAGTGATTACCTCATGTTCCACAGAGGAACATGCATCGTCTTGGTTGTCATTCTCCTCACTAGAACTTAAACTCTCCTCCTCGACCATAAGAGAATACGTTCTCTCCTGCAATGCCAATGCATACTCAAGCCTCACCACTACCTCTGCCATTGTAGGACGTTTCTTGGGACCATTATGCAAACATTGTTCTGCAATTTATACAAACACCATTAAACAGTCTGACAATATTTTCCCCTGCAACGAGGGATCTATAATCTGATCCAATTTTCCTCCCTTGATGTAGTGCTTGGCCCATCCAGCTAGACCCCACTGCTCCTCATCATTGAGTCTTGTATCCACAGCCGGCCGCCCACACAGCACTTCGAACAATACCACCACAAAGGAATAAACATCATATTTTCTAGTCAGTTGACCGGTCAAGTTATAATCGGGATCCAAATAGCCGAATGTACCTTTGACATTGCTGCTGACGTGGGAGCATAACTGATTTGCCGGGCCTACTTTGGACATCCCAAAGTCGGAAATCTAAGGGTTCGTTTGACAAAATTTTTTTTTTGGTTTTCAGTTTAAAGAGCCAGCAACAGTGGGTGTTTGATAACCCCTTTTTTTTTTGAGGTAACCCGACGTGGTTTGCGGTGGCGGTGGTGGGGTGTAGCGGTGGTGGCCTGGTGGCCGGCGGCCGGAGGTGGCTGCCGGTGGTCGCCGACAGTGGTGCAGTCAGGTGGTCCGGAGGTGGCTGCCGGCAGTCGCCGGCTGCGGCCGGATAAGGCGTTGCGACCGGCGGTGGTCGCCTGAGGTGGCTGCCGGCATGGTGGTGGTGGTCTGAAACCGATTCTGGAATACTCTTCAGTTTAAAAACTGGTTTTTAAACTAATGGTTACCAAACGTTCAGGAAATTTTTTTTGTCAAACTAGGCCTTAGCTGCCCAATCTTCGTCCAACAAAATGTTTGAGCTCTTCACATCACGAGGTACGACTCTGTCCTTGAATCTAGTACCAGTGTGAAGGTAGTCCAATCCACGCGCTGCTCCGATGCATATTTTAAGGCGTTGCGCCCAGGATAAGGGAGCATGACTGGTGTTGAAACGATTTAATGCGCTTACTACATAACGTAATGGGTTCGGAAACATACCGTACAAAGTCTCCAAAAATTTCGACGTAGGATCCTTATTGTTACGAGCCTCTAACACGTTTGATCTTTTTCGCAGGTACGAAAACGGCTATTATAGTCGAGTTCTTTGTCCACGAACCAAATCCTAGAGCTATAGAGAGTGCTATAGAGAGAGGGATTGTCTTGTGACTTATTGTCTGTCACTTGTTGCTGCTATGACTTATGATTTAGTGGGATATCTCTAGCCTTTATATAGAAATACAATTAGAGACTGACTTTACCTCAAACTCTTAAGAGATAAAGATGTATTTACCTCAAACACTTATGAGATAAATATTGTATTTATCTCAAACACTTAGAAGATAAATATCATTTAATTAACTGTAATTATCCAGACTAACAAATACACATTATCTGTTAGTGGGCGGATAATGGGTCCACTGACCCAATTTATTAACAACTGGATTTATCAAATTTTGTGCGGATGATCAGCCAGGGTTCCACGGGGCATATCTATATCATATCATATAAATATATAATAGACGAAGCGTTGTGCGTTGCGGAGGCGACACATAAGCTTTTTTAGGAGTTCTTTTCCCTTCTTACCCCTTTTAATTATGTGACACGTCATCTTTTTTCCATTTTGCGACACGTCATCATCTTTGTTTTGGTGTTTCATTCCTCTTTTACCTCTATTTATTAAAGTCTCACATGCATGACACTTTATTAATAAAAAATTCGGACTTATTATTACTATAAATTTAGTTGACCTTATAAGAGTAAAAAACCAATTCTACACATTTTAAAACACTACCTAATCAATGTATCAACAAAGTAGGACTTAATTTTGATTATTAACACCTCAAAAATACTTTAAATAAAAAAATAAACACTCAAACATAAAGAAGTGCGTTGCGGAGGTGACACATAAGCTTTTTTAGGAGTTCTTTTCTCTTCTTACCCCTTTTAATTATGCGACACGTCATCTTTTTTCCATTTTGCGACACGTCATCATCTTTGTTTTGGTGTTTCATTCCTCTTTTACCTCTATTTATTAAAGTCTCACATGCATCATGACACTTTATTAATAAAAAATTCGGACTTATTATTACTATAAATTTAGTTGACCTTATAAGAGTAAAAAACCAATTCTACACATTTTAAAACACTACCTAATCAATGTATCAACAAAGTAGGACTTAAATTTGATTATTAACATCTCAAAAATACTTTAAATAAAAAAATAAACACTCAAACATAAAGAAAATATTAATTACACGTCACCATGTTTGTTTGGTGTTCTATTCCTCCTTTACCTCTACTTATTAAAGTCACACATCTATAATGATTTTTTAGTATAACTTATTATTAAAAATTCGGAGTCATTATTACCATAAATTTAGTAGACCTTATAAGAGTAAAAAAATATCTTCTACTCCTTCTAAAACTCTACCTAATTAATGCATCAACAAATTAAGACTTGATTTTGACTATTAATACCTCAAAAACAGTTTTTAAAACAAAAGAAACACTCAAACATAAAGAAAAAATAAATTACACGTCATCATGTTTGCTTTGATGCTCCATTTCTCTCCTACCTCTTCTTATTATAGTCACATATGCATCATGACTTTTTATTGTAACTTATTATTGAAAAATTCGGAGGTATAATTACCATAAATTTAGTTGACCTTATAAGAGTAGAAAATCAATTATAATCATTTTAAAATTCTACATAGTCAATATATCAACATAATAGAACTTGATTTTGACTATTAGCACCTCAAAAATACTTTAAATAACAACATAAACACTCAAACATAAAGAAAACATAAGTTACCTATGAAAAAAAAAATTATAGGTCACAAATTTAAAGCTTTCTTTTCTTTATACAAAAAGCAACGTGTAAAAAGAATATTTGTTAACTGTTATAAATAATTTAAAAATACAAATTTGAGATTTTACTTCATTAGTTAATTCTAATTATATCAAATTGAACTTTAAGATACATAAACTTTTATAAGTGTTCTTTTTCTTTTTTACCCCTCTAACTTATGCGTAACGTCATTTTATTTGTTTTAATGTCCTTTTTTTTAACACAACTTTAACTCTTTACTAAAATTTATTATTAAAATATTTGTGAACATTATTATCCTAATTGTTGTAAACCTTTTAAAACTAGAAAAATAATTTTAAAATTTTAAGTATATAACATTGAACTTTCAAATACGTTAGACTTTTTAGTGTTTTTTCCTTTGTCTCCTTCTTACTTGCATGTCATCGTATTTATTTTGGTCATTTTATTTTTTTCCGTACTTAATAACTATGTATTATAACTTATTGTTAAAAAAATGTGGCTATTATTAGCCCAATTTTCGTAAACCTTTTAAAATTACCAAACTAACTCTAAAGTTTTTAAAACACTGCCTACTGAATATACTTATATATTAGGCCTTAATTTTGACTGTTAATACCTTAAGTGCACTTTAAAATAACAAAATAATATCTCACAAATATAAAGTATAAAGACTACGTATAAAAAATAAATATTAATACTTAACATATTTTTATATAAGAATATATGAAACGAATATGACTTCATTTTTAGATATCTTTGAAATGCTAAAATAACAGTTTATTTCACAAATTAATTTTAATATAATAACTCAAAATCTAAAGTAGAAATCATATACTCTTTGAATGCCCAAAACAAAGAATTCAATATAATGCATTCTTAAATTGGTTACTTTAGAAAATCTTCAAAAAAAAGATCAAAACGGCACCTCCAAAAATTATTGAACATGATCATGAAGTGAAACAATTAAACAAAAGAATTTTCACTATAATGCTACGCTATTTCGTTTATAAGATTAATATTATCTTTTAAAGTGATGGTTATCTAAGAAATTTTTGGCCGCTACCTAGGTCATAGGATGATGCCGACAGCCTCCCATACGGTGAAACCCAATGGTCATTTTATACTCTTAATGACACTTATTTAGTGACTTTAAAAAGGTACTTTTAAAAATTGTTAGTTATGGTATCAACAAAGATGGTATTAAGCATATTTATCGATCATTAATTGTTTTGTATAGAGAGTTGCAGGGATTTTCATGGGCAGTAGGTAAAAATAATTCATTTCTGAAATGAATTAAAATTATTCCACGTGCTTCCATATCGGTACCAATGTCTATTTTTAGTTGCCTATTTAAGTCTACAAAATAAATTACTAATTGTATAGTTCGTGCACCTTTTTTGGGATTTTTCTTTTCCAATACAAATGACTGCGACCGTTTTTTAATTCATTATGTTCGAATTCATGTATATATACATGGTAATCTACAAAAAATAATGTTCAATATTTGATATTCTAACTTCACAAAATTCTATAATCACCTTAATATATTATAAGCTTAAAACTTAGTGAGCAATATAAATCCAAGACGAAGTGCAGGAATTTTGTAACCTTGCGCAATTATATCCCCATCTATAACAGTTTAGACATCTTTACGAATATTCACCGTTATATATAATTTTTTAGCCTCAAAATAAAAAAAAAGAATTTGTAAAATGATATGACATTTTTATGATCATTCAGACAATAATTAACTGTACAATGCATACATATTTTCAAATTAATTGTCTTAGAGAATATTCAAAATTAAATGAGCGGTCGAAAAAGCGCCGAACATGATGATGAAGTAAAGTAATTAGAATGCAGATATTGCCACTATAACACTATAGTTTCTCTTTTCAGGATTGTTTCTACATTTTAAAAAGTTGGTTATTTGAAAGGAAGTAAAATAGCTCCACTTACTTTCATTTTTGCTAAGGTTTTCATGGCATGTTTTTTTAGTAGGTTTATTCAGTCTAGACAATAATTTACTAAAAAAACTATTTGCACCTTTTTCGTACTTTATTTTATAAACTTTAAATTTCATTGTAGATAACTATAGTAGATGTCTAATTTAATATGGTAGGAGTTCTATCTGAGATACTTATAAAATAAAACAGTTGATCAATGGTGCGCCACATAACGTGAAAAACTAATAAAAAAATGTCTCACACTTATATGGATATGGTAAGCAAAATAAATAATATAAATATAATTTTGTGTATAAATTCTTGAAATTTAACTTTTTCGTACAAAAATAAAATGAGTACCCGAAATACCAAAGAAAAAAGTAACATTCTAATTGAAGTGAAATAATTGATTACTCATTTTATGCCTCACTTTTTGAATACTTTATTTTGAACTTCGAAATCTTAACAATTTATTAGCACTATAACATGCTTTACTATTATGAAACAATTTTAGGAATACGCTTTCATTGAATTTCTCTTGATTATGATATTTCTTATATCTGAAGTGCATGAATGCGATATGTTTCAAATTCGATGGTTCACTTCAAGCGAATACGATTAAATCGTAATTTTCAAAACCATCAACATGATGTTTAAATATCCAACCTTAACTCTATCAAAATATGTTAAAACTCAAACATACTCATAACTTTTAAATAAAACTCACCCGGGCCTTGCCCGGGTTACTGAGCTAGTATATATAAAAAGCTGAAACCTTCGCTTAGAATCGCGACACGTGAGATTTTTAGAGCTCTATATTTACGCCACATAGGACTTTTTAGGAACCTTCTCCTTTTGTCACATAAGCTTCAACTTTGCATGTGGTAGTCCCCTATTTTAATTGGTTTCTTTATTTAGAGTCCAACTCTTTTGAATTGGATATGTATAATCAAGAATCCTATTTGTTTTGGTATTCTTTTCCTTTTCTACTCTATTTAACTCTTTCTTATAATTTATTATTAAAAAATTCATAGGTCTACTTTACCCTATATTTGTAAACTTTATAAAACTAAGAAACTAATTTTACACCTTCTAAAACTCTACCTAATTAATATACTCATATATTAGGCCTTAATTTTGCTTATTAAAACCTCAAAAGTACTTTGAAATAACAATATAAAATCTCAAAAATATAAAGTGCGAAAATCATACCCTACTTACTAATTCTTTTTGTAATTTTACAAAGTTCCATTCTAATCTATCATACAAATGTAGGCGTAATCAATTAATTCGTAATTATTTTAACTTCATTTACTTGTAAAACTTTTTATACAAGACTATGTCCTTTTTACAATACATCAGATATCAACTTAAGAATTAGGTATTGCAACTACAACAATATGTACCATTTCTCTTTAAAATAAAGTTTGAAAAAATATTATTCTAATTTGACAACATTTTAGCACTTCGCATTATTAATTGGTTAACTTACTAGAATTTAATTTAATTAGTAGCACTTAATAGACTTTTAATACGAAAAATATTTACAATCCTACTTCTTAAGGTTTTACAATGGTTTTTACTAAACATTTTGTGGGTATATTTGGCCAAAGTTTTGTAAACCTTAACTATAAAACTAGAATATCAATTTTACATATTTTAAATCTCTATCTAATCAATCAATATATTCTTACTAGGCCTTGAATTTTGACTAATAATACCTTAAAAGTACTTAAATATAACAAAATCATACATGAGAAACATTAACTATCTTTTCTCTTTAGGGAACATACAATACTTAAAAGTATTTTTGATGTATCAAGATAAGAGGATAGTTAAAAAATTAGTTTTAATCTATAACCTCAAACTTTTTTATAAGTCACATTCTCTAATAGACGCAAAAAAAAAAAAAAAAATAAAATAAAATAATCATGCCTAATATGACTAAATTTCCAAAAGTACTTTAAGATATAAAAATAGCAAGCTACTCTACAAATTAAATTTTAACTATGTAACCTTACATTCTAAAGGTTCATCTCATCAACTAATTAAGTTATTAGGATTTAATTTGATTACTAAAGCTTAAATAAATTTTAAATTCAAAAAAATGTTTCCAATCAACCATTTAAGCATATTATCTGATATAAAAAACTCAATCAACCATTTACAGTCTATTTGACAATAAGCATAATCATCATTATATGATTATGTATCTCAATCTTTTGCAAAATTTGTATTAACTACTATGACACTTTTATGATAAATTTAGTTATCTAATAACTGTAAAATGTACATATTAGGCCTTAAATTTCACTTTTAACATCTCAAAAAAAAAAATTTAAAACAACAACACAAAATATCTCCAAGGTAAATTATGAAAATCATATGTGAAATTTTAATATTAATACTTCACAAGATAAAAGATTTCTTCTTTTTTAATGTTTGACCTCAATATTGCAAAGTGTTACATGGGTAAGAATAGTCTTCACTTTATAACTGTTTAACCTCAATCATATGCAAAACTTTTGTAAAACACTCTAAAACTTTTATAATGAATTAAGATAATCATTAGTACTACATTGTACGCATATGTTTAATTAAATTGATTGTCTTAGAAAGTCTTCAAAAATACATCAAAATGAATGGTCAAAAAATCATCAAACATGACTTTGAAGAAAACAATTACACACAGATATTGCCAATACATAATGCTATATAATCTCTTTTTATAGGGTATTTATTTGAAACTAAGTTAAATAGCTCCACGTGCTTTATTTTTTATTACAAAGTTTCACAGCATGTTATAGTAAGTTATTTAAGTCTACCCAAATACTTACTAATAATAGTCATCAACTATATCAGAATCATCCAGAAAATGGGAATGTTGATCAATGATGAGAACTGAAAAATGGAAAAGAAGAAAATGCCTACATTTACTTAGATAGAATATTGATAAAAAGTTCATCCAACGGTTAATAAGTAAATAAATAAAAATATATATATATATATGTTTGATTTCTTGAATGTATAACCTCACTTTTTTTTTTGGTACAAAACTAAAATTAGTTCTAACATTACCTTAAAATGGAGTAAAATTATAATTTGATGTGCAATAATTGATTATTTATTGCATGCTTTACTTTTTGAATGCTTTATTTTGTATGTTTTAATATTAATATTATAATAGTTTTGAGTATATAAAAAATTGAACGATTACAAAACTGTATGCAAATGTCCCCATTAAATTTTACAAATCTAAATTCAAAGACAGTAAAAATTTTATAAGACACAAAGTTTTTTTTTTTTTTTTTTTGTATATGTGTAAGTATGATAAGCTAGGCATGAGCAAAAGTTTTCCTCCATTTGACATTTCTTTTACTCAAATCACGTAGTAAAATATTATTTCTAACAATACATGTTACGTAATAATTAAAAGAGGATATAAAGAATTAAAAAATTAGAATGGTAGTCAAAACTAAATATATTTTCAATTTATAGTAGTTTTAGATACATTGATATAATCTATTAGCATAGTGACGTACTAAAATGAGATACATTTTCAGTATTCTGCATAGTTTTTGTCAATATAATTCTAATCGTATTATGTAGTGACTTATTTGATTCGTGAAATCTATATTCACGAGTAAGCTCGATTATTATGATTTATTATGCATATATGCATCGACGCAACGAAAGTCATTATTATTTCAATTTAAAGCATTGTTAACTATATTATAATATATGATTAATGAGAAACAAATTATATCTCAAACTAACCAAATAACATCTCTACCCATGCATTTGCACGGGTCCATTAGCTAGTATTTGTAAACAAGGATCATCTCGTGGCATTAGTCACGGTAACCGATAAGAGGGACAATGTGGCTATGTCGAAACCTTGAAAGTAACTCAATCTCAGTCCGAAACTCAGCGGCTCCTTGGCGTGACCTGGAGTTCACCGCTTAATCGCAACAATACTTGCTCCGTTATCTATGAACCCTTTGTAGACCTTCCCAAATCCACCCCGCCCAATGACTGAAGCATCATCGAAGTTGTTTGTTGCCAACTGGAGCTCACCAAAGGAAAAACGGCGGCAAAGTTGATGTTCTGAAGAGGGCAAGGGAAATGAATAATCTCGTTTTTCTTTGTCGTCTAAGTTTGATTCCTGAAGTTCCCTCAGGTGGTAAACAATGACATTAAACAGTGCGATTAAAATTATCGCACCATTTGCAATTGGGTTCCCAAAGTCAATAGCAAACCATAGTTTTCGTAGCTTCGGAGCTGAAGGTGGACGGCCATCATAGAGTGAGTCATCAACAGCGGAATAAGGTGGAGGAATATTACCGGCGAAGGTAAAAAGTGGAAGACGAAGAAAGAAGAAGTAGAGTATGATGAGAATAGATACACGGTAGTAGAACATGCTGCTGGAGCGATGAACAGGAGGGGATTAAAGAAGGGATGTACGCCTATATGTATACAAATTTGCTATTACAGTCAACGAATATAAGCTGAAGTCTACCAAGATGAACAAATTGGCACACCTGTACAAGAATCTTGAAGTCTTGAATCTGGGAAGTGGGCTCTACAACATAACCAGTGCCATGGCTGCCACTTCACCGCCTCACCGCCTCTCCGCTCCAAAAACCACCAGTGTTGACAAAAGAGAAGAGTATTGTTCTTCTCTTTCTGATTGAAGAGGATGAAAGGAGCCGGGAGAGGTAGGACGGTGGCTCAGTGGGACAAGGGGAAATCGACTTACTGGTCAAGATTGGTGTGCCACATGCTGTTTGCAGAGTTGGAAGCAAGAAGCTTCCAAAGCTCATCTCATAAAGGCTTGTCGTCCCGTGTCGGCAACGCGGGAATTGGGTTGACTTTTATACTCCTCCTCTCAGGTATCAGAACTAGATTTTATTCATCCCTAAAATAACTTTAAATTGAATCCAACTTCAAATTTTATGCTGTGCGGGAGACAAGATTTTAGTCGACCCATCCTCCTCCTCTCAGGTATCAGAACTAGATTTTAGTCGACCCATCCTCCTCTTGAACATGTTTTTATATTTGACGCCGAACATCAATACATTCGTCAAAAGAAACTAGAGTTAAGTCTTTTCTATTTAGATAAATATTAGCACAGTGATTCAAAGGTTTTCATGTTAAAAAGAAAAAAAAAGTTAATTGTCCTTCCGCTTCATTCAAGTTTTGCTCGTTGTTTTATCTTGAGTTTGACTTGTCAAACAATATTTGTTTAATTAGCAATCACTATTCAAGTTTAATTTTAATGTTTACAATAGTAAAACGTATCATAAGATTTTTTTTCAAAAAAAAAAAAAAGTCTTAGGGAAAAATCCAACAAAAGGGATGTAGAATTTCCTTATATATCTTTTTGAAGAGCATGCCAAGCTGTGAGGGCCAGTTCATCACGGGGCAAGTAGGGCCAGTCACGGGGCAAGTAGGGCCAGTTCATCACGGGGCAATTTAGATAGATAGGATATCAACCATGAGCTCAGCCATTAGGCTTAAAACAAGTAAACAAATGGGCTAATTACACCTATGTCCCTGAGGTTTGGGGGTAATTACACTCATGTCCACAAAGTTTCAAAATGTAACACTTATGTCCATCGACAAACGGAACCCTAAAAATCTTAACGGTTTTAATGAAAAGACTGTATTGCCCCTGAGTTAGAACCTTATTTTTTTCCAATGCCATTATTTCATTTTCTTCCATTAATTCCAATACTCTTCATCTTATTTTTAATACCATTACTCTCCCCCCCAGCCCCCGCGCCGGCGCCCCCAACCCCATTTTTGTCTCAAAACTTCCTGCAGCACCCTTTCGCCGGCGACTGCCTCACCGCCACCACCACCTCGTGAGACGGAAGCACCTCAGCCTCGCCCTAAGCTACCCAATCGCCGTTGGATCTGCTCCGTCGCACCGCCTCCGACACGACCGCCGTTCAGATCTTGGAAAGACAGGGGTCGCCGTGGCTTGGGGCGGCCGTGGATTGATGGTGGCGTCGAGGTAGACAGGGGTCGCGGTGGCTTGGGAAGGGAGGGAGTGGGGACGGTGGCAGTACATCGGGATGACGGAGGGGCTGCCGCTGCGGTGGGATAAGGGGAGGGGCTTCTACAACTACTTCGGGAACTGAAACTCCCACCGGTGAATCTTCCGGCAGCAAGATCTCCCACCGCGCAGATAAGGGGGAGGGGTGGACGTCGGCGTGGGTCTTAGGGGAGGGGGCGAAGCGGCGTGGATTTGGGGAAGGGGGCGGCGGCGTGGATTTGGGGGAAGGGGCGGCGGCGGCATGGATTGAATTAGGGTTAGAAGGGATGAAAATTAGGGTTAGGGGTTGGAAGGGATGAAAATTAGGGTTTCCTTAAAAAAAATTGAAAGCTAATTTAAAAATTAGGGTTTTTTTGAAACCCTAATTTGCAAATTAGGGTTTCAAAAAAATCCTAATTTGTAAATTAGCTTTCAATTAAATCCTAATTTACAAATTAGGGTTTCAAGAAAATCCTAATTTACAAATTAGGGTTTCAAGAATATCCTAATTTGCAAATTAGGATTTCAAGAATATCCTAAAACTAAAACTGATAAATAAATCATATATAATAATAAACAAATATTTTTAAATATATACAGTACAAGGGGTAGTATTGCCATTTTCAAAATACGTATTGACGAAAATTATACTTTTTGGACGGAATACTGACGGTTGGATAAAAGTGATACTTTGTTTAACGTTTTTGGTCACGTATGTTACATTTTGAAACTTTGTGGACATGAGTGTAATTACCCCTAAACCTCAGGGATATAGGTGTAATTAGCCCTAAACAAAATTAGAAGACAGAAGGCTAGGATGACATAGTGGAAGGAAGAGTTGAGGCATGTTAACCCAAGGATAAAGGCATCAATATAGATCTACCCTGGTGTCAATTCTTTCCTTAATTAATTGATCAAATATCTCTGCTGTTCACCAAAAGAGAAAAGAGAACCACTGGTACTAGTAAGCTCACTCAACTTCGAAGAAGTATAGACACAGAAACTTGCCGCTACACATATGGCAGCCCTACTTAATTTGCCACTACTTAATAGAAATGGTAGAGCGCTGCATGTCTCCGGCATTACAGCCTCCCAGAAAAGTAAATGGAAGATCCTCCGTCTACAACTGTGCCTTTAATCGCACATAAATCTTAATGTAATTACATTGACGCACCTACAGAAGATAAATCGCTTAATAGTCTCCGATTACATTTTCCATCTATAACAGAGAAGCAAAAGCTTAAACTGACATCTCAATCCTCAGACATAATCCTAATGTAATTCAGTGTTTGAAGCCTCATCTGCTGAAATAACGAGCAGGCATACATTTGGATCGTGGAATCTAAATGTACGTCCAGATTCCCTCAGTATCTGGAAAATGTGTCCCATGAAGTGGAATCTATGGACTGGAGCGGCTATGCGTTGAATTTCGAGGCTTTGAAGGCATTGGAAGTGTGCTAATGGAGCTAAGCATGAGAACAACTGAAGAGATGGTTGGCCTGTCAGCTGCATCTAGCTTATTGAACACACAGCATCGCAATGTGGACGCACCTAACAATGTCACCCATTGGACAAAAAATTCAAATGAAAAACATAATCCTTCCTCACATCATGAAATCGAAAATCTACTAAGCTCGTAATCATCTCCCATGTATGTGAGTTGGGAAAAATATTTTTCAAGTAATTTTTCGCAATAAATTTCATCATCATATAAGCCACAATATAATAAATCATCCACATGATAATTTAGAACAATATAAAATTGCACCATGCAATTAAGTGTACAAGGACTCCATTGAGCCCTATTGGCATTCTAATAACTTATGCTAAGAAAATTCTGGCTTGAATAATGTGCGCGCGAAATTACATCCCCGTACAAGGCTTTCTTGAAATATACAGGGAAATAATAGAATACAACATCTTTGAAAATCCTACTACAAACTACTCCAATAAAACAAATGGAGATGCCGCACAACACATTATTCTCAAAAAGAATTTTCTTAAAATAAGAGTAAACACATTAAACATAAGTTTCTTTAGAATGCCAATCTAATATCCATCAATTTAACCTAAAAGTAGCATGCTCAAATAACAAGTTAAAGGGTAATAAAATAGATGAATAGGCCACATTCTCCTTCCAAGGAAAACGGGTGTGAAGGCCTTGAAATTAGGTTTAAAAAGAAATGTGGGCTTACCAAAAGCCTAACAAATATACTTTAACAAAAATATTTAAACCATAACTCTTATGAAGGCAAATAAATTAAACATAATTTATCTATATCATATAACTCTCAAAATATTTATTTCTGCTCACGAAGTGCAAAAAATAATATTTACGCATTATTCGTATTTTTTGGGACAACAAAAGTACCACAAAAATACTCACAAATGACAAAAAACCGAGAGATAAATTCTTAAAACATGACAAATAGTAAATTTGACCCTAATATACCCTCTGGAATTAAAGAAAAATTCAGTGTGCATCAAAACAATTTTTTTTAAGACTAATTTCTTTATAGAAAAATCGTTTACAAATTAAACAGAACACCTACAAAGGGTATAAAGGTAAATTTAACACCATAGAAAAAAATTTCTGGGCCAATATGAAGTTTCACTCGCCGGCGGTGACATCAGAACCTGCCGGAAAACACCTTCATGCGCCGCCATGCGTGTGGGGCAGCTTCTTATTGGTTCTGGGGCAGGCGCGTGGCAAACACGCGCGTGCGTAGACTCAGACTCGCGTGCGACGCGTGGGACAGCAGCCTTGGCTGGAGCGTGACGGCGCGTGGCGCGCGTGATGACTCGTCACGGCGTGGCTTGGCGTGCATGCGGCGCGTGGTTGGCTGACTTGGCACGTGACTCGCGCGTAACACTGTTCATCTTCTTCGTGAAAAAACCCTAATTTTTCAGCCGCCGTCATGAAGCGATGCCAACTTCCGAAGGCCATATCTCTCTCGTTTTTAAGCCAAATAATGCGTGCGATATATCGTTGGAAAGCTTATGCGACATAGATTAATTATGTACAAACCGATCATGATAAAAACTGATTATTATGCTCCGAATTTGAGTCTCAAAACTCGAACAAAATCACAGTTTTCTTGAAAAATAAAATCGTGATTTCTCACAAATCATGCATCCAATAATCACGAAATTTTACGGAGTTCGTCCTCAACCATAGGAGAACAAAAAAATATTATTTTTCAGAAAACATGCTCAATAAATTTCGAATTTTTGTAATGGGTCTCGTTAATGTATCCTGAAAAAATCGCAACATGCACATTACTTATTCTAGCATGTTAAAGGCGAATCAACAAGTAATCATGCTCTGATACCAATGTTGAATAACGATTTAATGCGCTTATCACATAACATAATGGGTTCGGAAACATATCGTACGAAGTTTCCGAAAATTCCGATGTAGGATCCTTGTTGTTACGGGCCTCCAACACGCTTGATCTTTATCGTAAGTACGAAAACGACTACTAGAGTCGAGTTCTTCGTCCACGAACCAAATCCTAGAGCTTGGTGATTGCTCTAGAGAGAGTGCTATAGAGAGAGGGATTGTCTTGTGACTTATTGTCTGTCACTTATATTTTATTGGGATATCTCTAGCCTTTATATAGAGATACAATTAGAGACTGACTTTACCTCAAACTCTTAGGAGATAAAGATTGTATTTATCTCAAACACTTAAGAGATAAATATTCTCTAAATAACTGTATTTATCCAAACTAACAAATACACATTATCTGTTAGTGGGCGGATAATGGGTCCACTGACCCAATTTATTTACAAAATGAAACAGGGAAAGTATTACTTAATTAAAGAATAAACTTTGGCTCACTACGAAGAAGAAGGGCCAATCTCAAGTCTTCAAGTGACTTTTCTTCTAATACTTTCAGTGACAATTATTAGCAGCACTTTTTTAGTGTCACTAAATAAAAGTCACTATAAACATTTAGAGATGATTGATTGTCGCTATATAAGAGGTACGAGGAAGATTCCTCCAATCGGGATAGCAGCCAAAATTTTTCGATGGAACTATATCTTTAGAATAAATATCCAGAGGTAAAAAGTAAACAAACTACAAAAAACCAGTCTAATACTATATTCATTGGCCAATGCCTTCCAGGCCAACCTACAAATTGCAACCAATTGCCCAGGTCGCGTCTGCGCCGTCACTTTGGATAAGCAAATTTTGCAATGTTTACTTGCTTATCTGTCCCGAAAACAAAAGCCCCTGCAAGCAAAAGAAATCTGTAAGTCAATCTCAAATCTTCACATGTAACGGAGATGTATAAACAAAATCATAAGAGGGAATGTAAAGAACATTTACCCAGAGTGGGCATTAAAATGGATAGTGCAACAGTTCCTGCAATCTTAACTGGGAGTCCAGTCTTGATCATATCTTGGATATCAATGTGTCCAGTTGAGAAGCCAACACGAAGGCGTTCTTGAAGCAAGAAAATGAACTGCGCGACGATGGCACCGGGGATCATGAGGAGGAGAGGATGAACGCGCATTGTGTTCGCGATTTGGATGAGCAATGGAACAAGGAGGGTGGTGGTGGCGTTGTTCGACGTGAACTCTGTTATCGTCGCGCACTTGCGCTTACTAGGCAAACGGCGGGGGCGATGGCTAAATATGGAGCCTCCTGCAGGAAACCCAAGGCTTCCGACAGCACGTCCGCGAGGCCGCTTGACCGGATGCCGTCGGCTATGGCGAAACCAGCCCCTAGTAGTAATATGATGTCCCACTCTATGTTCCCGATCTTTTTGTCTCATTTTCTTTCTCTCATTTTTTAAGAGCATGTATATCTTCACTTGTTAGATTTTGGTTAGTTTTAATGGAACAATAATTGTCAATGATAGATTTTGGCTGGAACCCAGGTTACAGACCTGTAATTACAATGCTCATAAAGCGATAATTGATGATCTTTAAATATGATTGGTAATATATTCGCAAAACCTTATGCGACAAATTAAATCCTAACAATTCTTTGTTAGCATCACTTGTTAAATGCCATCAACCATATCTAATTTGTTGATCATTAGTTGCTGCTATGTTTTTTTTTTCTTTTTCGGGTGGGACGCGGGGATGGGGTGCGGTGGAACACAATGACTATAGATTTTCTTTAACTCGAATTACAACCAAAGTTTTTTTTCTCAACCCTTGATTGGCCGATTCACTTTATGAGTAGTATAGATTAAGTGCAACCACTACAAGAAAACAGGTTTTTAGTGACGGAATTTGGCTCCGTCACTAAAATTCCGTCACCTAAAAGGCTTTTAGTGACGGAATTTTCTCCGTCACTAAAATTCCGTCACCTAAAATTAATAATTCTAATTTTGATTATTTTTTTTTAGTTTTGGAAAAACCCCCCAAATGTATAATTTAGGGCTTTTTTTTCTTTTCATTTCCCTCCATCTCTTTGAGCTCCTCCCGCCGCCTCCCTTTCTCCCCAAATTCTCACTGTCACCCCCTCCCTTTCTCCACATTCCATCACCGCCGGCTAAGGGCGGAGCCACGACAGTCGTCAGCCAGCTGGAAGCCCGAAGCCACGACTAGACGGCAAGCGGCGAGCTGCGATTCAGGCGAACGGCGAGCGGCGATTCAGGCGAACGGCGAGTCACGACAGCTCGTTGGGATCTAGACCAGTAGATCTACGACTGACGGACGGCCACCTCTGCTGCTACGGACGGCCACCTCTGCTGCTACGGACGGCCACCTCTGCTGACGCCGGCTGCCGCTACCGCTACACGCCGACGAATGGCAACCTCTGCTGCATTTTGTTTGTTCTGAAAAAGAAGACCTCCGTGGCTCTGTCCACCGGTCACTCCACTCCACCGGACCACCGGCGCTAATGGCTCTGAGGCTTTGAGCTCCCAATCTTCTTCGGTCTTCACCACCGGTGGGCGAATCGGCAACAAAGGTATGTTCCGAATTCCGATTACATTATTTTTTCTACTGTTCGCCACTGATCTTGCCAATTACCATGATGCATCTCTACAACTCATTACTGTAATCAACTAATCATTGCGGTCTAAACCTTCAACACCTACAAATCCGAAATAGAAATTCAATAATTTAAGGTTTGAATCTGTTAGAGCTGAAAGACCAAAATAAAGTGGATATTGATTATTGATTATCTGAGTTCCGAATTGATTGAAGATTGATGATTATTGAGATTATTGATTATTGATTATCTGAGTTCCGAATTGTGATTATTGATTGAGATTGTTGACAGAGGATGGGACCCAATTGGATTTAACGTGTGATTATTGAGATTGTTGACGAGCATAGGAAGCGTTTACAACATCCAACTATGACTAAAGCACAAGCCAAGCTAGTAGTTTACGAGGACACCCACTGTCTGAAGAATAAGCAAGGCAAGCCATATGTGAATGAGAAAGCGGAGAAAATCAGGGTAAGATCCAAACCGTTTCACTTTATATATTAGTTAATGCCTAAGATCATTTCTGCCCTCTTCACCTATCTAACATTCAAAGTGGTATTTTTAATTGTATAATTGTCTCAACACATGTATTCCATTGTCCGTAGGATGCCTTTAAGTCTAACGTAGAAGATGCTCAGCCAATGCACTCTGAGAATGATGTTGAGGAACTGTGGCTCACTGTACCGGAGGTCCTTGACAAGAAGGGACGTGCAGTTGGTCTTGGAACACGTGGACCACCACCACGGTCGAGGTTGAGTAGCATGGGAGGATCATCTAGACGGATCACAGCCACACAAAATGTGACTGAGGATATGCCCGATCACTGGAAGCCACAACTGCGAAACTTGTTTGAAGAATTTATGCAAAAATATAAGGAACCAGAGGCATGTCATGTGGAGGGACATCAGGCTGAGGTACATATTCATGTATGTGTGTGTATGTGTGCGTGGAAGGGATTTTGGGTGGGTTCTATCACCGTGGTAATGGAAATAGTGAGCTTGCTTAGATAATGACTTAAGTGTAGTCTAATTAGATTATGTGCGGGCATATATGATTCATGATTCTTCACCATATTATTTATGATGTGAATTTTTAGTAATTTTTAGTTAAATTTATCTTTATATGTGTGTGTATGTGTGCGTGGAATGGATTTTGGGTGGATTCTATCACCGTGGTAATGGAAATAGTGAGCTTGCTTAGATAATGACTTAAGTGTAGTCTAATTAGATTATGTGCGGGCATATATGATTCATGATTCTTCACCATATTATTTATGATGTGAATTTTTAGTAATTGTTAGTTAAATTTATCTTTATATGATTGTGCAGCCATCCAGAAATACTGAGGATGATGATGACAATGATGGTTTGGATGCCAACGAGGAGTATGACCTTAATGAGGATGATGATGACAATGATGCTTGAAATGTTCAAACATCAACTTACTTTCATGTTTAAGGATGATCGCAATTATATGATAGTTTAGGATTTGTGTTGGACTTGGTATTTTATGTGTTTGTGTTAATGGCTTTGTGGAGTTTGGGTTGATGAAAATTGTGGAGGTTGATTTGGTAATGGATATTGTGTTAATGGATTTTGTAGAGATTGATGTAGTAATGGATTTTGTGGAGATTGATGTAGTAATGGATTTTGTGTGCTTGATGAGTTGATGGATTTGTTGTATACAGGTTTGAGAAAAAAAGGGATTTGAAAAAAATAAGCGGAACTATACTTATTTTGTTTTATAATTTTAGCGACGATTATGATTTGTGGCTAAAAGCATAAAACATTGATAAAATACCTTTAGTGACGGAAAAACACCATTTATTTTAGTGACGTATTTCATGTGACGGAATTTTCCGTCACCAATTATTTTTAGTGACGTATTTATTTGACGGAATTTTTCGTCACCAATTGTTTTATACGAAATTTTAAAAAAATATTCAAAATATAAAATACATTTAGTGACGGAAATTTTCCGTCACTAAATGTATCCATTCCGTCACTGAAGTTAGTGACGGAATTAACGATTCCGTCACTAACTTTTTAGTGACAGGGTTATACGCGACGGAATCGTGTGACGGAATTTTTCGTCACTAAAACTTTTAGTGACAAAAATTGCCTTTTTAGTGACGGAAATTTCCGTCACAAAAATCCTGTTTTCTTGTAGTGAACCTCCACCATGCTAGACTAAATGTCTCAAAGAGATGGCTACAAATATTAGTTACATTTAACCAGAACTTACAAGATTCGTAGCAATGATAAGTTTCCAAATGAGGCAGGTATGGACCCATGCAATTGATTTTTGGGTAGATCACTGGGAATGGCACAAGAATGAATAAAGATCAATCTGATGGCTAACATAAGAGATAAGGACACTAAAAATGTAAAACTTGTTTCCCACTTCCTCGGAAATAATCAAAATGAAAGAACTTACGGCCCATACAAGTAGGTGAGATTTTCCACTTCCTCAGAAATAACCCCAGTTAGATCTAGGCTCGAAAGCCCTACAGTACACAAGAAGTGAGGTTGAGGGCTAGTTGCACACGTTCATACTATTTAAACATCATTCCAAAAGTATGTCACTAAAAGTGTGTTACAATAAAATAATTTTAGCGTTGATGCCCACTCGTTTTCAATCAATATGTGCATGTATATAGTCCAGCACCGTCCTTGAGTACTGTCGTTCTCTCAACTTTGCACTCGACATGGGCCAAGTAGTTAGTATATTACCCATCACATTCTATTGTGTAACCAAAAACGAATGAGCAAAAATACTTACAGCCTTGTGACATGGCAAACGCTACTGTCCTCATAACTGCAGTTACATCGAATGTTGAGGTAGAAACTACTTTCGTTACAAGTTCTGTTTGATACCACAATTGCACTTGCAAGTTCAAGCTTGAAATTCAACTTATCCATAACGGTGGTAAGAGCAGTCACTAACAAGAAGTAAGGTTGAGGGCTAGTTGCACACGTTCATACTATTTAAACATCATTCCAAAAGTATGTCGCTAAAAGTGTGTTACAGTAAATTAATTTTAGCGATGATGCCCACTCGTTTTCAATCAATTTGTGCATGTATATAGTCCAGCACCTTGAGTACTGTCGTTCTCTCAACTTTGCACTCGACATGGGCCAAGTAGTGAGTATATTACCCATCAAATTCTATTGTGTAACCAAAAACGAATGAGCAAAAATACTTACAGCCTTGTGACATGGCAAACGCTACCGTCCTCATAACTGCAGTTACATCGAATGTTGAGGTTTGAAACTATTTGATACCATAATTGCACTTGCAAGTTCAAGCTTGAAATTCAACTTATCCATAATGGTGGTAAGAGCAGTCACTATTTGATACCATATTCGTTTTTGCTCATTCGTTTTCATATTAGTGCAATTTAAAAGCTCCTTATCTTAAAGGTCTTAATCACAAATATAGATCTTGTTGCAAAGGATCCACTTATACTACTGGTGTATTAGAAAAATGAATATCTCACTTTGCTTCTAACGTTTTCATCGTCTCCAGGAATGGAAGAAAGCTATGCCATGGCAAGCATATTTAAGAAGCCAAAGATTGCTACTGTAATTTGATGGGTTCTTTTTTTCATTCTATTATCAAATGGTTCTACGCATCTATACTAGGCCTATTAGTAATTTCATTGGATTAGACTAAAAAAAAAAAATCCAACCCAAGTAAATCAAAGTTGAATTGGGTCAAATTGGCCCCTCTTAGAGATGTCAAACGGGCCTATCGGGCTTGAAGCGAGGCCGGGCCGGGGCCGGGCCAAGGGGCTGCCAATCCGGGCCGGGCCGACTGAGGAGAAATGCTAGGCCCAGGCCCTAGGCCCAATTTCTAGGGCCGGGCTTGGGCTGGCCTGGGCCTTTTTTTTTTAATTTTTTTTTAAATTTTCTTGTTATTCAATTTTAAATTTCATCTTTAGGCATGTCCAATTTTCAAAATTTGACAAATCTAATTTTTATCCTTTTATTTCATTATATGTAATATTCATATATATATATATATATATATATATATATATATATATATGTATGTATGTAAGTATAGATATATTTATTTGTCTCTCATTTTATTTTTTGCTATATGTTAAATCTTTTCTTACTCTTCTTGGTGATCTTTATTAATAAAATCTGAACACATAACAATTATTACTATTTAAGAGAGACTGTTTCTACTATTTGATATTTTACTTCAAACTAATTGGCCGAAAACCCGGGATTGATACATGTTAATTCCCGAGACGATCTTAAGTAATAAGTATAGAAAAATAAATGTGTTCATAGGCCCTCCTCCTTTTATCCGGGCTTGGGACCGGCTGCTTGTAAACAAACAGGCGAAGTTACCTATTTTTTTATATATACGAAAAAATATATATCTTGCTTGTAAAAATTTATTTTATATATTTGGAAAAAAATTATATTTTGTGAAAAAAATTATTCTTAAAACTTAAGAGAAGGAAAATAAAAAGAAATTACCTAATCATCCGGAAATACTTCAATATCCGAGTCACTGCTCTTCCTATCATCAATCGGTTTATCTTGCTCGCGGTATTTCGCATCAAGATAATCCTTCCAACATACACATAGCTCGAGCGACTCGGGGTTAAGACGACTCCTCCTGTCATCCAAAACCCTCCCGCTGGCTGAAAATGCCGACTCTGAAGCAACCGTGGAGGCTTGCACTGGCAGTACATCCCGTGCAATTTGGGATAAAGTTTTATACATGTTTTGATTTTGTTTCCAAAAATTTAACAAATTAAAATTAACATGTTCTTGCATTGATAAATCAGAATAATGATCAGTATTTGCATATACACCAATCTCATTAAAAGAGAAAAAAGTATTCGAACCTGTCGAATTAGAAGTACCTTCACCTGGTAGTGTCTTGCTACTAGATGTTCAAAGCCCTGAAGGTATGGCGCATAATACCTCTCAACAGTGGATGATGTAGCTTGCCCGCGCACGTCAGCAGAATTACGATAGAGGTTGAACAAGTCCTCAAACCTCTTGCTCACTTTTGCTGTGACTGCGGTTGTTTCCTCTGCTGTGTAGCACATTAATTTCGATATATCTTGTATCGAGGCGTTCACGCCATGCAACTTTAACCTAGGATCTAAACAAGTAGCCACAGTAAAAATAACAGGCAGTTTACTCCAATATTTATTAAACTTTTCATCCATCACTTTTACTATTTCCCTAAAGGGTCCTATATATCTCCATTTTGTTAACATTGTAGCCATCTTGAGAATTTCTATTACAGCGAGAGGAGAGGTGGGATAGTACGTACCGGACAATAAATTGGTAGACGTGTAGAATACCTTTAAAAATTCAGCTAGGTATGTGGCCATCTGCCATTCCTCTTGAGTTGGCAAGCCAGCTGGGAACTGGGTTAGTAGAAAATGCGTATAGACTTCTCGGTATGCCAGAATGTGTAAAAGCATGTGGTATGTAGAGTTCCACCTGTGGACCACATCTGTAACTGCTCTCCTGCGAGGCATATTATATTCAACACACAACGTTTTAAATTGTTGTGTTCTCGAACTCGAGCTATTAACATACGCTGTCATACCCCTCATTTTGACAAGAATATCTCCTGCAGCAGCTAAACCATCTTGAACAATTAAATTAATAATGTGACAAACACAGCGAACATGAAATAATTCACCATTAAGTACAGGTTGAAGCGTGTCCTTTAAAGGCTTTATTATTAGAAGCATTATCAAAACTAACACTCATAATCTTATCCTTTATTTTAAATGTGGTACATGCTTTTAATATAAGAATAGCAATGTTCATTCCATCGTGCGGAAAAGGAAAGTGCTCGAAAGGGATGATTCTCTTGTGCATAACCCAATCTGCATCAATCCAATGAGCGGTCACACAAGAATAACTAACAAAAGTAAATGGAGATTGCCAAATATCAGAAGTAAGACTAACTTTACCGTCAAATTTATCGAAATAATCGATAAGGCGTGCTTTGGCAGCATTGTACTGTCGGAGTGCATCGGATCTAGTTGTATTTCTATGAACCTTTTTGTACAAAGGTTGAACGTATGTGTTCATATATATAGAGTGCTTAGGATTATCAGCAAAAGAAAAGGCTTGTTCATCATGAATAACAAATTCAGCGAGGCCGTCTCTTTGCTCTCGCTGATTATAAACAAATAACTTACCGTCAAAAGATAACTGCGTTTGGGTAGGTTTGACGTGGCCTTGTCGAGGTGCACACTGAGGGTAATGCCTGTTAAGATGTCCATTACCACTACCAGATGAAAATAATTTAGCACAGTACTTACATCGAGCTTTTCGGATGCCGTCCACCGTAACTACATCGAAATGATTCCAACACTCGGCTTTCTTTTTTTTTCCTTTTGGACTTCTGGCACGTTACCGGAGGCATTGCTCGGCCCTTCTTCATCATGACCAGGCATAGGGTTGAGATTATGCCACGGAGTAGTAGCTTCGCCAACCGAGCTGCGTCCTTGACTATAATGCGGGGGGTCTTCATCAGGCGTGTATTCAAAATCTGGAATGTTTTGATTGAACTCCCAAATGGCTTGGGTATCTATCATACAGCCTGTACTCATTCGTCCAGGCACGAATGGTTGTGTTGGTGCTTGGATTGGTGTTTGTGATGGCCGTGGCGCTGGCGCTTGTGCTGGTGGTGGTGCTTGCGATGATGATGATGTTTTTCGTGATGACGATGCACGCCTCATTTTCTTCAATAATTCAGCCATATTTCACGCTAAACTTTGTAAGAGTAACTAAATACACAAGTATAAGAGTAGTAATAAGAAATAACAATTAAAAGAATGAACGAGTAACAAATATTAATCACTGAGGGTAATTCTGATCCAATGTGGAGAGAGTTAGTAATTAAAAAGCATTTAGTAATAGTAATTAATAAATAAAAATTCACTAATTACTAATTACTAGACAAAAGAATTATAGAGTAACAAATTAATAAGAGTAGTAGTTAGTAATTAGAATTTAGTAAGACTAGTAATTAATAAACAAGAGTACTAATTAGTAAATACTAGTAGTAATTAGCAAGAGTAGTAATTGGAGAGGAAAATAGTAGCAAAGCTTGTAAAAATATAGAATGTTTAGGTAAGAGAGAGTAAGAAGATTGGTGTGAAAAATTAGAGAGAAATGGTGTGAATTTATAGATTTTAGAAACTTCACAAAAGATCAAAATACCCCTACAAACTATCCGTTTATAGTTGTTGGGGAGGGTAAGAGTGTAAAAACCTTTAAAGGAGTTGGAAAAATTAAGTTAGACTAAAATACCCCCCAAACTAGCCGTTAAATTGCTGTTGGGGGGTAAAAGTGGAATTTTGGAGGAATATTTCCGTTGGAGGAAAAGGGGTGGGAGAAAGGGGGGGAAAAACAAAAAATTCAAACCAGGTGGGGCTGAACCGGGCCGCAGAACCGAGCCAGTTTCGAGCCGGGCCAAAACCGGGCTTTTTTCGGGCCGGGCCGGGCCTGGCTTTTTTCCAGATTTCCTTGGCCTGGTCCAAGCCCTGGCCCTATGGCCCCAAGCCCAACTGCTTAGGGCCTTCACTGTTCACCGAGAGGGCCGGGCCAGCCCGCGGGCTGCTCGGCCCTTTTGACAACTCTACCCCTCTATCCCATGATTACAGGCACTCTTTGAAAGTTAGACACTAACAACTTTTTCCTTTTTGTAACTTCCTAAAGTTCTCCTTCACCAAACTAGCTTTGGTAACCTACAGTCTACAGAGGTTCAAAACAAAAGATTGACAATTTTACCAATTATTTGTGGGTTAAAACACAATTTCATTGGGATTTTGCCAATAAACTATTACGTATTATTTAAACTCTTGGATCTCGTTCAGATTTAATCAATTGTCGTTCCAATAGAAAATTTTATTATATAGATTCTTGGTTCTGGTTGGTTCAGATTGAATCCATTATCGATTCAATCCAACCCAATCAAATCCATTTACTATTGGATCCATTGACAAGGCCTAGGTTCGACCCTGTACTCCCATCATCGGTCTGTATTTGCACAAACATATAATATTTGTATGAAAATATTATTTTCACTTTTTGATATGTTCTTTTTCCTTCTTTTTGCAGTTATAATGAGTTTAATGACAAGTGATAACCTTTTAGTTACAAGAGTATGTTAGCATATCAAGAGTGAAAATAGTGTCGTGTGTAGATTCAAAACTTCACAAGTAAAGGTCTTAAAAAAATTTATTTTTCTCTTCTAAAGGGAAAGAGTATCATAATATATAAAAATATAGGAGAATGAGATCATGCTAGTGGGAAAAGGCCCAGAATTCAACAATTAACAAAGAACCAAAAGCCAGTCGTAAGCATATGAAGACTCTGAGAGTTGACGGCCAATATACCTTCACTTTGACGCAACAGTGCTACTGTGGAGGCAAACTTGGAACAAAGGTGACAAAAAGAAAGAAGGAGAGTGAGGTGCAAAATAAGCTTAGTACCGAGAGGAAGAGACTTTTCTCCCATTGTCTCTTGCTCAGAACTGTTCCTGGCAAGGCCTATTGTTTCCACGAATTTCCTTATATGGAGGAAGAGATACAAACCAATAATAGAAAGAAGAGCCTAAAGAAAAAGTAAAAAAGTTTGAAAAGGGTAAAGTTACAACAGAGAAAATATGTGTTCTCAACCTATTCTGGTCGCACCCAAAGGCCCACAGGGGGTCTTAATTTTCATGACATGTCCACACAACCAACAGTCAATATTCAGCGCTCACAACCGGTCAAAGCATGCACGCTCAAGTCACGTGCACTTCTCACTTTCATTTCGTGTCTTCGTCACGAAGAAAGTCATTTTCACATGACGCCTCATCACACATCGACCGTCGCATTTCACATGTCACCCATAGGCGCACCATGGCACTTGCCCAAAGAAGTTAGCCTTGGCCTTCCCCTTGGGGTCTGCCTCGGCCTCGGCCTCCCCTTAGGGGTTGGCCTCGGCCTCCCCCTAAAGGTTGGCCTTGGCCTTTCCCCAATGGTTGGTCTTTAGCCTCCATACTTAACACCTTCACTTCTCTTCAAGGGACCATACATCACTCTGCGACCACGTCGCCCGGACATCACTCCGCGACCCCGACACCCGTCCGTCACTCTGCGACCCCCGTCGCCCGTCTTCCGGACATCGTCTTCCGGACATCGTCTCCGTGACCCCCGTCACCCGCGACCAACGTACCGTCTTCGCGGCCCCCGTCGCCGGGGCCCGTGGGCCATACTTCGACACTCTGCCGCGCCCGTACGCCTCGCCGCTGATACAGCCGTGCCCCCAGGCTCTCTATCACACTACCGTGCCCCCGACATCATACACACTTCATCGCGCCCATGCGCCACAATCATGTTACATGTCCCTGGGAACCGCACTCATTCACCACACCATGCGCACATTGCCTTGGTCGTGGAACATGCTTTGACCCACTATCCGAAGTGTACATCATCCTGCGGGGATAGGCGACTCCTCCAGGGCACTATCTCCGCCAGGGAGCTCTAAGTGCTCCGGCATGAAGACTCCCCTTCTGCCACTATCCGGAGTATACATCATCATGTGGGGATGCTACCTTGATGCACTTTTAGTGCTCCGGCGCAAGGACTCACCCCCGGGAATAGGCGACTCCTCCGGGACACTAGTTCCGTCAGGGAGCTTTTTAACTCCCCTTTCGCTAGGTAGACGGCTCATCCTTTAAGATGCTACCTCGGCCAGTCGGGTAGACGACTTCTCCGGGATACTACCTTGACGCGCTCCAAGTGCTCCGGCACAAGGACTCACCCGCGGGGATAGGTGACTCCTCCGGGACACTATCTCCGTCAGGGAGCTTTTCAACTCCCCTTCCGTCAGGTAGACAACTCTTCCGGGATGCTACCTTGACGGGCTCTGAATGCTCCGGTACAAGGACTCACCCACGGGGATAGACGACTCCTCCGGGACACTATCGCCGCCAGGGAGCTCTAAGTGCTCTGGCACAAAGACCCCCCTTTTCGCCAGGTAGACAGCTCCTCCGGGATGCCACCTTGGCCGGCCAGGTAGACGGCTCCACCGGGATGCTACCTCGGCCTGCGGAATAGCCGACTTTTCCGGGACACTATCTCCGCCAGGGTGCCTGCGTGACTGGCCTACGTGCTCCGGCACTGGGGACTTGCGAGGGCTTGCGTCGGTACCCCTAGGGACTATGACCCCCGGGTCACTCCGAGACGGGAACAGATCTTCGGAGGTCATCGCGCCTAGTTCACCTGGCAGTTGGACGTCGTGTCTTCCCCACTGCTGTCAGGCATGTGGGACTCTATAAAGGCTTGGATTGGTGGCTAGATCAAGGGGTTCTCTGGCCACACTGACGCTATAGGAGCCAGTCTTTCCAGACAGTCCATGGAGCACCGGCACCCGTGGACCCCCTGGTGATGTGTCACTCCCGGGGAGCGCCACGTGTCGGTTAATGACATCATCATCTCAATCTTTATAAATAGAGGTCTTGAGAATTCATTTGAAAGGTTGGACATTTTAAGAACATTTTCACTTTCTCACTCTAGAATTTTAGAGAGAGAAACATACAGGACCCTGACTCCGGACCTAAGCATCGGACTGTGACTATCATCATGTATTAATCATGCGCCATCGCCCTCGCAGCACTGTCACTCTTAGGCTTTGTCTGGAAAGCCCTTGGTCTCTGCTCTTGTTCCTCCCTTGCTGTGTTCTACATCAACATACTTGGCATCTGACTCGGACTGCATTCCTTGTGGCACCTTCACGTTGATTGCGAACCCACTTTCCTTGGCATCAATGTGGTAAAATGATTCCTAGCTTTTGTTTAATTCAACCATTATAGCTCAAACAAGCTGTTTAATCTGTTAAGTTTGTTTTCTGCCCAATTCATAACTTTTGATCTCTTTTTTTTTTTTTTTTTTGGAATTTTTTTCCCCTTTCCTCTAATGCTTTAAAACATGATAATATTGTTGGATCCCTTTTCTAAAAATTTAAACTTTTAAACCAACTAGTTAATTTAACATTATATCGCTCTGGATTTGATAAGGTCTTGCGTTCGATTCTTTTGCTCGCATATTTGGCCATCCGTTGTTATAGTGTCATTTGCGCTCTATTTATTTGTGCACTTTGATTTGTCTCTCCACGTTTAATTTGGGACTTGCACGTGAAGGTTAGTGTTGAAGCACGATAACATTTTTACATTTATTCTTTAAAAGCTTAAGCTTTTTGTGTTGATAGTCACTTAACACAACAAAGTGAGGACGTGGAAATGCCATCTTTTTTATGTTTCTTTAACTAGTGTGAAAAAACGTGTGGAGTCACTTTATTTTTTTTGGTAATACGGGCAATATATTAACGCAACGAATAAAAACGGTTACACAACAGTGTTCCTTTCTTCCTCCAAATTAAGCAAAAGATTGGATGAAGAGGGAACAAAGCCAAACAGGTTACAAGCAAAAGCGGAAGCCGCCAAGTTATGAGCTGCCCTATTGGCATCTCTATGGACATGTACAGCTTCCCAACAAGAGAAACCATTCAGATACCACTTTGAATCTTCAATAAAAGCTCGAACATTCCAACTAGGAGAAACTTCAGGTTCTGAGATCATCTTAATAATGGACTCCGCATCTCCTTCCAGAATAATGAACTTCTTTTGCTGTTCAGCAGCCGTTTTGATGGCAAGCAGGGCAGCTCGAGCTTCAGCTATTTCCGGTGTCCCAGTGTCAACCACAACGGTCTTACCAAACTCAATGGATCCATCAGAGTTTCGGCAAATAATTGCAATACAAGCTCTATTCCCCCTAATTGCCGCATCGAAATTAATCTTATGCCATCCCAATGGTGGAGGGGACCACGCATGACATGATGTGGAAACATATGGAGCTGGCAAGTTAAGAATGGCTTCACTATAGTTGTTGGCGGCAGAAATGATATTAGACCCCCTAAGAAACTTTTCTCAGAAGTATTCTTGTGCAAGTTTGGGAAAGGGAATCTCAGCGCCAACATTATTGCCTTTCTACTTCAAGACATATTCCCAAGTCTTTTTCAATGACTCCAAGTGAGCCATAAAATGGAGTAGTAAAGTGACATGCCATGATGCCACTCATTAGAGTCGTAGCTCTCTCATCACCCAGATGGGAAGAACTTGATTGCAGCTTAAACCACATAAAATAGGAGGAGTTGTAATGACCTAACCATGGTTATAAGCCAATTATTGCTTCCTAGCTTGGTAATCCAAGATTTCCAAAGATAAGAAGAGATACGAACACAGCAAATTCACGCTAAATCACTAATAACATCCCCCAATTGTTGTGAATTTCTTTTCCAAAATTATAGGCGAAAGGACAAAGTTATTACAATTTCGAGAGTCTTTAAACCATTTGAAATAATGACCCGAAACAACCTCTACAAAAAAGGGTCATAGAAATATCAAATACATACACGAAGAAGAATGCCCAATCTCAAGCTGCAGTCAATAATATCTATCCATTAATTTCCATATACGAACGGCAATAGATGAAACAAGGAAAGTATAATTCAAAACTATATATTTACAAGATAAATCCAGATGTTAAAAGTAAACAAACTACAAAGAGAGGAAAAAAAAAACAGTCTAATATCCATTGGCCAAAGCCTTCCACGTCAACCTGCAAATTGCAACCAATTGCCCAGGTGCGGTCACTTTGGGTAAGCAAATTTTGCAATGTCTACTGGTTTATCTGTCCTGAAAACAAAAGCTCCTGCAAGCAAAAGAAATGTGTTAATCAAGCACAAATCTTCACATGCAACGGAGATGTCCGACCAGAGCCATTTTACCTAGAGTAGGCATCAAAATTGATAGCACAGAAGTTCCTCCAATCTTAAATGGGAGTCCAGTCTTGATCATATCTTGGATATCAATGTGTCCAGTTCAGAAGCCAACAACGTTAGAAGGGGTTCCCGTGGGAAGCAGGAAAGCGAACTGTGCGCCGATGGCACCGGGGATCATGAGAAGGAGAGGATGAATGCGCATTGTGTTCGCGATTTGGATGAGCAACGGAACAAGGAGGGTGGTGGTGGCATTGTTCGACGTGAACTCTGTTATCGTAGCGCTTACAAGGCAAACGGCGGGGGCGATGGCTAAATATGGAGCCTCCTCCAGGAAACCCAAGGCTTCCGATAGCACGTCTGCGAGGCCGCTTGACCGGACGCGGTCGGCTATGGCGAAACCGGCCCCTAGTAGTAATATGATGTTCCATGGCAATTTCTTGCATTTGTTCCAATCCATTAGTTTCTCTCCTTTTTGCGTCTTGTTTGGGATTATGAACAACAAGGTTGCCATCATCACCTAAGCAACAAATATTGTGATCAATTTTGTCTAGAGAATGACATAGATACATACAACATGGATTCTTTGTAAGCAAAACTCAATTGCACTTCTGTAATTATCGAATAAATTTTGATTGCTACCTGGATCGTAGGAATCTCGCTTCAATCCCGCATGTAATAACAATTAAAAGTCGCTAAAAGTTCTAGTAATTTTTCTGCTAACACTTTTTAACGATAATTCTTGAAAGCATTTTTTAGCTTTAGTAAATAAAAGTTACTAAAAATATTTAACGACAATTTATTATCGTTATTCAGCGGGTAGTAGAAAGATTCCTTCCACCCGTGTTATAAAAAAAAAATTCCGTAATTATCTGTATCCCCATATATTTTTCTCTTTTTTGAAAAGTAATACTCACACCGACAGTTCCATCACCAGCTCGCCCCTTGAAGAGAACTCCCCATCCAGGAATATCATCTGTTATGCTCCTTGTCATCCACAAAACTATTAGCATCTGCATGAAAGTCTCACAGAAATCAACTCACTACAAATACTTTGTCAAAATAAATTTATTTGAGGACGTACCGCAAACACGGCCAATATTGTCTTTTCTGCAAAAGCCATTGGACCTGCGCGCCCACAAAGAAGAAAATTTAGTAACAAAATTGACTCATTTCTCCTTAGCGCTTCCAAATTTTTGTATGTGCGGCAGAAGAACGGAATCAACTGATTTTTGTATGTGCTGACATTGAAAAGACGGCACGCTTCCACCAAACAAAATTATGCTCACCTAAGAGATCCAGCTCCCTCTTCAAATGAGCTTTGTCTAAATAAGCAGAGAGGCCACGACCAGCTTCCCTTGGACAATACAGCAAGCAAAGTATCCCCACAAAGCAAAGAAAATCAACAGAACCAACGGGAACCCCAAAAAAGAACCAAGTACTGAAGCTGATGGGCTTTGCTTCCGGAAAATAACTCTTCCACATCCCCACCAGTATCAGGTTGACGCCCGTCCCGGTGATCGTGCTCATCCCTCTGATGGCCGCGGAGTATATGACCCCCAGCACCACAGCCTTACAGAAGCTGCGCACGACGCCGGGCTGCGCGGGGCCCGACGGCAGGCGCTGGAGGATTTCGGTGGCAACGGGCATCATCATCATTGCGGCGGCCACGTTGTGCATCCACATGCTGACAAACGCCGTCGTGGCGCAGAGCCCGAGCAGGAGGAGCTGTGGGTTCAGTGGGTCTCCACAGAACAAGAGGGTTATCTATCTGCATGGCCCATGCACGTGAATATATAAGCCAATTATGCACCGACCGAGTAATATATCTATAGGATGTAACGTGTTATAGATAGGAATATAATCTTCTAGGACGTATAGAAAGAAGGTTATTCACTTACACATTGTGATTTGATTTAAAGATAATTTATGTCAAATCAAAGTAGAACATGTTTAATCTTTAGGACAAATTAGGTAGCTTATCCTTTTGTGTTACCGCAAGGCAATTGAAAAAATTATTCTGCAATATTTAACATCATTGAAGAAAAAAAAGGCATGTGATATGCCAGCTAGTTTCGCGAGTTGAACAAAAGTATTTGTGTTTGACCCAAGAGACCTGATTAACAATCTTTTTTTCATAAAGGCGAACTAACAATGGTCATTATGAATGTGCAAGTAGAAAACTTTAATTCTACTTTGTGAACATTGAATTCTATTTTTATGGTCCAATGGATCATAAAAAATTGCAGTTCTGAACAAAAAAGGAAAAATTAAAAATTATGGTCCAAAGATGTACTTGTTCGGCGTGTGAAGACACACCTGCGTAATATATATATCTTAGAGGAGTTCCTACGACGAATGTATTAATGGAGACTTATATTAAGGGCTAATATAGATATGTATGTTGTAATGCTCAACCGCAAGAGCAAATATGAAGCTTCCAAGGACAAGAGCAATCACATCATCCATATACGAATGCGTAACATCATCTGTGGCAGCTATTCCGAACAGCGGAAACAGAGGAAGGGGTGACATGTAGGTCACCAGCATCGGCACAGCCTCCGTTATCCACCATGTGATCACCCACGCAAGGACGGCTAACATGTTCCGGCTAGTCGCCGGACCATCCAAGTTGACAAACAGACATATAACGGTCACAGTATAAATTACCTTGGGAGCCGCCAAACCCCCTTCTTTGGTCATGACTCGAGCACGCCATCTTGCATGTAAGATCGGCAATGCCTCCTTAAAGATTACAAAAACATTATTCATGTCATTCGGTTATGCTTCGTCTCTATCATTCTAAGGATAAATAAAAACTCTCTGTTATTTGTTTGTTTTTTATATGGAAACATTTTATGTAAGAGAGAGATTATTTACATCATCTTATGTGTTCTATTAGCTCATTATGTGTTATTAAAATATATTTAGTTTGAAGAAAGGAAGGTATAACTCTATACGTAATGAGTTGATTTTTTTCAGGTAGTTGATCACGTTTGTATTTTACTAGAATTCGTAATATGTATTTTAATAGTAGAATTTTTTTTAAAATAAAAGATCCTTTTATTAGCATTGAAAACATACATCCATATCAACAACCAACAAATTTAAGATACGAGTGGAATTCTTGAACTTCACAAAAAAAAAAAAAATGTGTAATGATCTGCCATTCTTGGAGTCCAATGATTGATATTGGGTGGGTCCAATTTACAAGCCACGTGGTGGTGTACGTGACGAGACATAGACAAGAATAAAAGAACAATTGGTCACCTGGCCTAGGATGGAAGCGAAGTCTACATTATTGAACACCATAAGTGTAACGCTCCGAACCCGAGGGTCCGAACACGTTCTTAAACCAAAATTCACACATCAATGACGTAACTATTATAAAGGCAGAGCAGAGCATCTAGGATACCACAAATATAATTATCTAAATCTCAAATATTTAACTCCAAAAATAATCCAACACTTGTATATAATTCCTTCAAAAACTTAATTCCAAAATACTTCAAAACTTTATTACAAGTCTTCTTAGACTAAATATCTAAATCCAAAAGAATATAAATCAACTAACCAATATTTCGTCTAAAGAAATCATAAGCTCTATTCTCAATATCAGAAACCAAAGAAATTCTCACCGTTGCCCTAATATCTCTCCCTTCGTGCTACTTTTGGCCTGGAAGGGAAAGGAAACGAAAAACAAAGGGGTGAGCACAAATTGCCCAGTAAAAGATCTTACACACAGAGGGCCAAAAACGAATACGAAACTAGAGTTATCAAATAGAGCCAATAAATAGGAATTTAGATAACTCAATCAAATTTCACAAACGAATAACGAAAGTGACCAAAAGAAGATTACCAAAAACGAATAACAAATTTGAGTTATCGAACATAGCCAATAGATAGGAATTGATAACTCAACCAAATTTCACAAACGAATAACAAATCGATCCAAAAAGGGGTTACATAACCAATAAGTCGAATATCGATTCACAAACGATTAACAAATCGATCCAAAAAAGGGTTTACATAACCAATAAGTCGAATATCAAAATATATTTACCAAAACTTGTGGGTGTTACATACACAAATTGCTTATTATTAAGCATCATAAATCATGGTTATACCATGTCGAATATCGCAGCCGGCGCGTCACACATAAGTCACGATAATTAAAAGTGACTTTCAAACACAAATATCACCCACAAAATAATTTGATAAATACAGCAAATATTCATTCGAAGTCCAAAACTAATCGTTATAGACTCAAATTGAAGAGAACGAAAATACGAATTCAACGGAATAAAAA
Organism: Escallonia rubra; assembly: GCA_033065855.1. Taxonomy (NCBI): domain Eukaryota; kingdom Viridiplantae; phylum Streptophyta; class Magnoliopsida; order Escalloniales; family Escalloniaceae; genus Escallonia; species Escallonia rubra. The sequence goes on along the minus strand of JAVXUO010001619.1, from coordinate 23,553 downwards.
TCAGTTCAATCGGAGATTAGATGAATGAGATATCGTCAAAAAAATGTTTTTGGGGAAAACTTAAAAGCACGAAAATCGAGAGAATTAAAGAGAATATATCAATAACCAAAGGACCACCAAAAACGTGACACGTGGCAGAAAGGTGGGGGGTTGTTTCGTTTTACACGTTGAAGCAAATGTCAAGAACCAATAGAAAAAAGACACATGGCCTTGGATCTTTGAAAGGCAACCATTTTGGCCGTGAATAGAGAACGGCGTGGAGCAGTAATTAATTGCGAATGACCTTTTTCAAAAACAAAAGAACAGATAATTTTTATAGGGATAATATCATTTTAGTCCCCTGAACTATTCCCGTTTTTTTATTTGGTCCATGTACTTTAAAACTCGTTAAATCAGTCCCTGACTTTGTGCCGTCATCAAATTGGTCCTCCGTTGGGCTTCCCCGTCAAACAGGAGCGCGTGACAGGCGCGCGTCATTTTTTGAGTGGTATTTTCGGCAAGTCTCCTGCTAACCTATTTTGGAGGGAGAAATGGACACACTTTGGGACACACTCGAAGAAGCCGAAAGAATCGGGATCTCAAAAGAAGAGGCCTGCCACAATCTGTTATTTAACACCTGCTTCAACTCCTTCGGCGGCATGAAGATCTTCTTCCCCAACATGCTCAAATGGATCGGCCGTGCCGGAGCCAAGCTTCACACCGAGCTGGCCCAAGAGATCCGATCCGCCGTCAAATCCAACGGCGGGGAAGTGACCATGGCCGCCATGGAGCAGATGCCGTTGATGAAATTGGTTGTCTACGAATCGCCCCGGATCGAACCGCCCGTCGCGTCACAGTATGGAAGAGCGAAACGTGACTTTATCATCGAGTCGCACGATGCTGCGTTTGATGTGAAAGAAGGAGAGTTGCTGTTCGGGTACCAACCATTTGCTACCAAGGACCCGAAGATATTCGACAGGCCCGAGGAGTTTGTGCCGAGCCGGTTCGTGGGTGAGGAGGGCGAGGAGAAGCTGAGGCACGTGCTTTGGTCCAACGGGCCGGAGACGGAGAGCCCAACGGTGGGCAACAAGCAGTGCGCCGGTAAGGACTTTGTGGTGTTGGCGTCCAGGCTTTTGGTCGTCGAATTGTTCCTCCGTTATGATTCGTTTGAGATCGAAGTCGGCAAGTCGCCGTTGAGGGTCGCCGTCACTTTGACGTCTCTGAAGAGAGCCACTTCTCCCTCCAAAATAGGTTAGCAGGAGACTTGCCGGAAATACCCTTCAAAAAAAGACCCGTGCCTGTCACGTGGTCCTTTTTGACGGGGAAATCCCAACGGAGGGACCGATTTGATGACGGCACAAAGTACAGGGATTGATTTAACGAGTTTTAAAGTACAGGGACCAAAATAAAAAAACGGGGATAATTTAGGGGACTAAAATGATATTATCCCATTTTTATAAATCATGGAACCGTCTTCAACGCAAATGTTAAGACAGTATAAATTTTTTTACGAGTAACGTTAAAAATAAACTTGATGATCAACGATAGGCTTAAATATATTTTTGGAATCAAACGGTAGCACATAGATTCTCGTGTATAAAGCGAAAAGATGGCGTAAGAACCCTTACCTCAGAATAACGAATATCATGTCAAAAATCTCCTCTTTATCTTAGATCTTTACTTCAAAGTAACAATATCATGTCAAGAATCTCCTCTCACCCGACTCTTTATCTTAGATCAATCACCGCCTCTTTACTTGAATATCCAAAAGAATGCACTTGACTCTTTTCTCTTTTCTCTCCTTTGTCTCAAAAAAATATGAAGACTCTTATGTCTTCTTCCTCCTTATATAGTTTGCTAATCTAATTCTAATATAATTGAAGTCCCAATTTCTAGTGTACTAAAATCCTTATTCCTAGTGTAATTATTATACAACTAATAGATCTCATTACTAATTTAATCACAATATGACTTAAAATCCTAATCCAAGTCGAAATCTTTTTTTTTTCTTTGCCTTTTCCTAATCCAATCACATTAGCCAGTAGTACTATTAAATATTAATTTATTCTCTAAAAGGACTCCAAATAATTTATTTAAGGTCCAATACTCAATCCAAAATCATAATAATTTTTAATTATTCTTTACACAAGTACCCAAAAATCCGGGGTATTACAATAAGTGGAAGGTCCTGAGTTGCCGAGGCCCCTGAGCTCAAAATGCCGGGTGGGAAGACAAATATGTTAGATGTTTCTTTTTTAGTTCGTGTGACGTGGATTTGTGCTCCAAATAGCCAGGGCAGAGAGCGATGATGACTCGTATCAATTTTCAAACTGCTTTCAACCTGATAGATATAATAATGTGGTAAAATTGATGAATGCAATTGAATGAGACGCAAGGACTCACAGAGAATAAGAAGTTGAGGAGTTATGATACTCTCATCTCAACACCTTCCCTTTTGGAATGTTAGACGATAGTATATATTAATATGAAAATTATCTTATCGCTATTGTCTTATATTTAAAATATTATATAATTCTTGTAACTTATATAAGATTCTCTTTTCTGTTTCTAGTATGATAGTTTCTCCTACCTATATAAAGGTCACATTGTATTCAGTTTCATCATACTTTCTAATATAATTATGGGTTAAATAGCTAATGAACCCCTATATTATACACGTTGTGCAATTTGCCCTCCTCCACTTCAAATTTAAGCACTAAACCCCCTTATAGTTACGAAAATTGGGCACAGTTAACGGAAAACATCCAAACGAGCTTTGTTTTTTGGAGGGAACCATATGGCACCCAAAACCTGATTTTTTAGGATCAAAATGCCATTTTAGCCGCTTTATAACACATAAATCCTCATTCTTTAGGAAGGTCAATAAATAAATTATAATCACTATATAAATAATATAATATTGGGGTGTTTGACATTTTGACTAGTCTTAGATCCACTGTGAAACTAGAGAGCCTTGAGCCATTATCACTCAAGATTTTCTCGGACAACAAAAAAGAAGAAAAACAATAAGCCGGAAGAGGGACAAACCCTACTACTCTCGCCACGCCCCCTACTCAGCAACCAAAACGGCGTCGGCCCCTCCCTCCTCCGCCCCTATCTCCCTCCAAAGAAGACTTGTCGAAAGTTGCCCCGGCCATCAAAGTCCCCACGGCGACTGTTGTCGTGATCGGCTTCTCTCCCTATTGCTCCATGCTGGGCCTTAAGTCTCGGTTCGAGATCTACGGCATCATTTCCCACACCCACATGGACCCTGGCGGCGTAACCCACGTCATCTTCTGGTCAAAGGAGTCAGCCGATTCCGCCATTGCCGCCTCCCTTGACCCCTCCTTTGGCATCACCCTCAATTCCAAATGAGTAATCTCTCTCTCTTCGCCAAAATTTTTAGATATTTTGCCATCAAAAGCATTATGAATGAGATGTGAACGAGCTTTGCAAAATTATCTGCATAAAGTATGGCGACGGGAAGTGATATTAGTAATTAAGTACCCTTAGTGCTCATTTCTTCTCTTCAGCAAATCGGCACACATATGGGGTAAGAAGAAGAACAGACGCAAGATGAAGAAGAACAAACGCAAGATGAAGGAGATGAAGGGGTTATCTCTGGTTTTGAGAGAAAAGATGAAATGGGAGAAGGCATAGAGATTGCACGGGTTCTGGTTATATGGGAAGGATAAAAATGACATTTGATAAAGATCTGTTACGTCACATTAACTGTGTCCATTTTCTTAACCGGGGGGGGGGGGGGGGGTTTAGTGCTTAAGTTTGAAGTGGAGGGGGGCTAATCACACAATGTGTAAGGTAAAGGGGGTCATTTGCTATTTAACGATATAATTATATTTCCCTTCACTTTTTCTATCCTGGTATCAGATACGATTTGTTGGTTTGAAAGTCTTTCCACTGTTTTCGCAAACTCTGGTGGACGACCTTATATCGTTCGCCCGCCCAATTCATGTGCTTTTGTTTCTTTTCGTGCTTTTCTTTTCTTCTTGAATTCAAAATTTTGGCCTTTCTTTCCTGCCGTTTCTAGACAATGATATTCGCTTATGTTGAAACCTTAGCCACCGCCACTCTTATTGTTCATCAACTCTAACTTATCTCTTTCGCTCAAACAAGAAGAAAAAAAAACACAAAAAAAATTGTTTCCTTCTTCAGTTACCTCTGTCGATTTCCTTTAGCCCAAACCCAAATCCAACACCCCCATAAGATTATGTTCCTTCCACCGATCACAATGCTGCCAACCATGTCACCATGTCTCTCGTTCTGTTCCTGCAATGGATTCTGCTCTTGTCTTTTTCTGACTCCTTCCATGTTCTTAGTGGTCGGACCTTTATGGTCGTCGGACATTGCCCCAGGACTCCTGCTCTGTTCTTAGTCTATGGACCTCGTTCTGGGACTCTTACCTTGTTCTTAGTCGCCAGACGTCACCCGGAGACCTTATGGTTGTCAGACTTCGCCCCGGGACTCGTTCTTAGTCGCCAGAACTCGCCTTGAGACCTTGATGGTTGTCAAACTTTGCCTCGAGACTCTTTTATGTTCTCACATCACCGGACTCTACACATAGAATTCATCTCAACTTGGATCTCACATAGTGCAGCTAGTAATAAGACACCGCTCTGGATTTAACCTCCAAACTCAAGCTTGTTCGTTCTCTACCGACGTGAGTTTAAGGGGGTATGTTAGATGATATATATTAATATGAAAATTACATTAGCGCTATTATCCTATCTCTAAAACATTTTAAAGTTCTTATCATTTATATAGGATTCTATGTTCTGTTTCTAGGACGATAATTTTTTCTTGACTATATAAAGACCTCATTGTACTCAGTTTTATCATACTCTCTAATATAATTATCTTTCCATTCATCTTTTCTATCATGGAGCTCGTGCGGAGCTTTCAATATCACTAGCGCATTCAAGGACATCACAACTCCCGGAATGTATTCTAGATAATGTGATTTACTTTAAAATACCGACCCCTAATTTTTATTAAAAATTTATATGTCATTTTCTTAAGCATTCACTTATACATTCTGTTAACCCTACGGTTATTTAACCTAGGATTATATTTGATTTTGATGATAACTAACATTGATGATTATGCTGTCTAACATGCATTGAGTTGATGAAGCAATAGGAACAATCTCATACTCATGCAAACGGATTATTAGACGAGCAACACGATCAAAGACTCTCAACGGAACGCATCAAAGAGAAAATTCGACGATTGAAGTTTTCATGCTTTTATTTCCGTCTTTGTAAACTAGACATAGAGAGATGATCGTTACGATGACTGTATACCTAGAACTTGCCCATAGGTTTCCCTTGCATGCATAAAAAGTTTTTCATGCTTTAAAAATAGGAAACTGCATTTTCAGGGATGCAGTCGACTGCATTGGGATGCAGTCGACTGCATGTTGGGCAGTAGGGTATTACAGTCGACTGCATTGAATGCAGTCGACTGCAATACTTCCAGTAGCCCATTACAGTCGACTGTATTACATTGCAGTCGACTGCAAGTTGGAAATTCAAATTTCCAACGGCTACTTTTTGGGTTACAGTCGACTGCAATGGGCATTGCAGTCGACTGCATTTACCGTTTGGCGCATTTAATGCCCTACCTAACCCCAAACGGTCATATTTATTCCCAGCTCTATAAATACTCATTTTGGGCATTGTTTTCATTCATCAATTGCATTCAAAGCTCTCATATCTTTCATATTCTCAAAGATCAAAGCAATTGTTCAAATCTCTCTTGTTTTCATTGATTTCTCATCCTTTTCAAGAGAGCATTTATTGTGAGCTTACATTAGAGAGAGATACACTTTCATAAGTCATCATACACTCATCTCTCTTGTTCTAGTACTTTAACTTGTACTCATCTACTTCTTAAGAGTGAAATCTTGTACTCATTTCATCATGGAAAGGTTCTTGTATCAAAGCTTGGGGTTGTCAAGCTTTGGAGCTTTGGGTTTGTCAAAGCTTGTTCTTGATGTGGGCATAGCATCAAGATTGTAAGAGGTTCGATCTTGACCCGTAAAGAAGATCATACTAGTGGATTCTAGGGCCTTTCAAGGGACTTCCTTGAAGGGGTGGACGTAGGCTTGTGGGTATATCAAGCCGAACCATTTAATTCTCATTGTCAAGTATCTCTAAACCCTTCTCTCTTTACATTATTGTTTTACATATTGTGTTGAGATTGGTTGTTTGTTTACTTGAGTTTTTGAGATTAAGGTTTGTTGGTTGTTATATTTTAAAGTAGTCATAAAACCCTATTCACCCCCCCCCCCTCTAGGGTTATTTTATTGGTTTCAAGTGGTATCAGAGCCTCGACTCTTGTTTTATTGGGTAACGCCAAGAGAGTTAATCGATCATGGCTTATGTTGGGGGTATGGAGGGTAGTTCTACCACTAGGCCTCCATTGTTTAATGGGACCAACTATAGTGTGTGGAAAGTCAAGATGAAAATCTACTTAGAATCTCAAGACTATGAGATGTGGGATATTGTTGAGAATGGCCCATTCGTTCCGATAAACGTGTTTGACAAGGTTGAAGAACCTAAATCAAAATCGGAGTATAGTGATCATGACAAGAAGATGATTTGTATGAATGCTAGAGCAAAAAATTGTCTTGTATGTGCTTTAGACACTAATGAACTCAATAGAGTCATTATGTGTAATTCCGCTAAGAGTATTTGGGATACTCTTCAAGTCACTCATGAAGGGACTTCTCTTCTTAGAGACTCCAAGATGAATTTATTGTTTAGAGATTATGAGTTATTCCATATGCTTCAAAATGAATCTATTACGGATATGAATACTCGTTTTACTAACATTGTGAACCCTTTGAAGCAATTGGGTAAGGAATTCACTAATGGTGATCTAGTGAGAAAAGTGATTAGGTCCTTACCAAGAGCTTGGGATGCAAAGATCACCGCCATCCAAGAATCAAAGAATCTCAACATCTTTCCTCTTGATGAATTGATGTGCTCACTCATGACGTACGAAATGCAACTCAAGACCTTTGATCAAGAGGACGTCAAGAAGAAGCCTACATCAATTGCTCTTAAAGCTTCATCTTCAAACCTTGAGTCAAGTGATGATGATGAATAATTTAATGAAGAGGATATGGCATTAGTTGCAAAGAACTTCAAGAAGTTCTTAAGATTTAGAAGAAATGATGGGAGAAGGCAACAAAATACTAGCAACGAAGAAAGGCTTTGCTACAAATGCCACAAGCCGGGACACATGAAGATGGATTGTCCCATCTACAAAAAGGAGAAGAAGGAAAGAAGAGATGTATGGGAAAAAGCTAAAAGAAGACAATTCTCTAAGAAAGAGAACAAGGAGAAGGAAAGAGCAATGAATGCCGAACACACTTCAACATGGAGTGACTTTGATTCAAGTGATGAAGAGAATGATCAAGCAAATGTGTGCTTCATGGCAAATGATGAGGTAAGCTTTTCTTCCGGTAGTGATAGTGATAATGAAAGTTTTGAAGATGCTTATGATAGCTTATATGAGGAATCCAAGAAAATTTTCAAGAAAAATATTATTTTGTCTAAGAAATTTCTTAAAGCTAATAAGCAAATTGAAAAGTTGATAATGGAAAATGAAAAGTTGCATGCCAAGAATGAATGCATGTCTAGCCATTTATATGTAGAGCATGTGAATAACAATTTGGTTGATTTACTTGTTAACACTCCTAGTTCAAAACAAATCTCTTCCAAAACTTTGGCTTTAGAAAAACAAAATGAAGATTTACAAGTTGAGATTTGTGATTTAAGAAAATGTCTTGAAAAATTTGTTGATGGTCAAAACAATTTGGATGTCATGCTTGGACGCCAAAGAATTGGCCTAAACAAAGGCGGTCTTGGATTAGATCCCATGGCCATGCCTCCTAAAGTTTTGCAACAACAAGCTAGGTTGAATATTCTTACAAAATGACCAAAGAACTATTGCACACCTTTTACACATTGTGGTTGGTGCAACAAAAAATGGCATACGACTAATCGTTGTCCTTGTAGAATTGTTTTTGTTAGAGGTAGAAAGAAAATGTGGATTGTGAAAGGTCAAGAATACAAATGCAAGACTAACACCCAAGGACCCAAGAAAATTTGGGTACCAAAAGTCATTACTTGATTTGTGTTTATAGGTATGTCTCAAAGCAAAATCTAGTAGCAAGAAGTGGATTCTTGATAGTGGATGCTCAAGACATATGACCGGAAACATATCTCTTTTCACATCGATTGATCTTAAGGAAAGGGGAAATGTGACCTTTGGTGACAATTCTCAAGGAAGAATCAAAGGTAAAGGAACTATTGGTAAGGAACCACATTCAATTGAGAATGTGTTATATGTTGAAGGATTGAAACATAACTTGCTTAGTATTAGTCAATTTAGTGATAAAGGTTTTAAAGTTATCTTTGAGGCTTCTCAATGCACTATACTATCCTTGAAGAACAATGAAACTATTTTGGTTGGTAGTAGAGATAATAATGTTTACTCCATTCAATTAAATGATTTAGCTAACCAAGATGTCAAGTGTCTTAGTGCTATTAGTGAAACATCTTGGCTTTGGCATCGAAGACTTGGTCACATGCACATGGAGCACTTGAAGGATATTTCAAGCAAAGAACTTGTGAGGGGTCTCCCGAAGATCAAGTTTGAGAAAGATAAAGTATGTGATGCTTGTCAAATGGGTAAGCAAAAGAAGGTCTCTCACAAACCGAAGAAAATGGTATCTACTTCTAGACCCTTGCAATTACTTCATATGGATTTGTTTGGACCAATCCCAACTACGAGTCTTGGTGGTAAATCATATTGTTTTGTTATTGTTGATGACTTTTCTCGCTATACTTGGACTTTCTTTTTGGCTACCAAAGATGAATCTCTAAATGTGTTCACTTCATTTGCAAAACGTGTTCAAAATCAAAAAGGTTATTTGATTACAAACATTCAAAGTGATCATGGTAGAGAATTTGAAAATTCAAAAATAGGAGCCTTGTGTGATGACTTTGGGATATCACATAATTTTTCGGCTCCTAGAACTCCTCAACAAAATGGTGTTGCCGAAAGAAAGAATAGGTCTTTGCAAGAAGCGGCAAGAACAATGCTTAACGAATATGGTTTACCTAAATACTTTTGGGCGGAGGCGGTCAATTGTGCATGTTTTGTTCTTAATAGAGTTATCTTGCGAAAATTTTTGTTAAAAACCCCTTATGAGCTTTTTAATGATAAGAAACCTAAGGTGAGCTTTTTTAGAGTCTTTGGTTGCAAATGTTTTGTTTTAAATACCAAGGATCACCTTAGCAAATTTGATTCCAAAACCTTTGAGGGTATTTTTTTTGGTTACTCTAATAATAGTATGGCTTATAGAGTTTATAATAAAAGTACTTTGGTTGTTGAAGAATCCATTAATGTTACTTTTGATGAGACTAATCCTTTTCTTCGGAGGACTAACATTGTTAACGTAGATGACATGGACAATGACTTGAGAACTTTGGACACAAGTGATACACTACAAGGCAACCCCAAAGAAATTGATCTAGGGGAGCAACCATCAAGTTCTCAAGGGGGAAATGAGGAAGCAATCAATGATGTAACGCCCCGGATTTATTTCCGGAGCATTAATGCCGAATACACAAAGATCAAATAAAATCCTTTAATTATCATAAAAACTCCAAAATGGTAATTCAGAGCTTATACTAATAATTCCCAAAATACATCAATGTCTAACAAAAAGACCCCAAAGCTTTTATACAAGTGATGTCCTCCAACACGGAGTTTCCAAAAATATACCAAAGTAACGTCTGAACTAATATCTGAGACAAAACAGCTAACTCTTGAACGCTCAGCTAGCCCTCCAAATACAAGGTCCCACCTACTGGTCTCCTGAAAAGAACAACAATAAGGGGATGAGCCAAATGCCCAGTAAGGTCGCTCAAAGGACCAATCAAACGGAAACGAAAATATCAGAGAGACGAAAATTTTGAAAGTACAAAGGATCTCAACAGAACGGACAATCAAACCGGGTTTCAAATGTCAAAACATATCTAAATAAAGAAACAGACACTAGAGAGCCATTCAGAAAGTGGTCACATACGTCATCACTGACATATGAAGCCGGTTCAGAAAGTAAGATCGCGATCTCTAGCTCAACTCCCCTGAGCTAGCCCACGTTTCAATCCACGTGGGTAAGTCAGACATAAGTCACATACACTGTGACATGGCTCATAGAATTATCAAAAAGAAGAATTCAATTTAACCAAATCAAATACCGGACATTTCGAACAATATATGGAGTTTCTGAAATAATGATAATCTCTAGGAACAATTCATTCATAGTAACTCTCAAAGCAAAAAGGAGAAGAAGAATCGCTTAACTCAACTCAAAGAAATTCAGATTTCAAAACGAACTAAAGACTTACAAGAGCGATTGGTCCATCGCTGATGTGAATTTCGAAAATAAACCCTTACCTTAGCCAATGCCTTTGAGAAAAGCAAAACCTTAAGCTTCACCTTAGATCTTCCAAACTTCCAAAGCCTTCTTTCTCTCTCTCTCTCTCTCTATCTCGCGCGCAAAGGAGGAAGAAACAGAGAAAACCCGAAAAAGCAAGAAAATGAAATAAGACACTATTTATATAGAGGGACAAAATTTTAAATTTGCATTCGACTAAAAACATTTGAGTCGAATGAAACACTTTGAGTCGAAAGAAACATTTTGAGTCGAATGAAGCACTTTGAGTCGAATTAAAACTTTTAAGGCAAAATTTTTTTATTTTTTTTTTTAAAATTTTTTTTTTTTTTTCACTTTCAGTCGACTAAAACACTTTTAGTCGACTAAAACTCACTTTTAGTCGAATCAATAACTTTAAGTCGACTAAAACTCAATTTTTAAAAATTAAATTTTTTTTTTTTTTTTTTTCTTTTAGTCGACTAAAACACTTTTAGTCGACCGAAAATACTTTCAGTCGACTAAAACTCACTTTTAGTCGACTGAAACACTTTTAGTCGACCGAAAACACTTTTAGTCGACCGAAAACACTTTTAGTCGACTAGAACTCACTTTTAGTCGACTGAAACACTTTTAGTCGACCGAAAACACTTTTAGTCGACCGAAATACTTTTAGTCGACTAAAACCTCTTTAATTCAACTAAAACCTTTAGAAACTTCCTTAGCAAAATATTGAACACTTTCCATTCGACTAAAACTCCAAAACAAAATAATAAAAATCACTTTCTCAAAATTCTCAAAAAGACCACAAGTTTATTTACTAAAAATAAATATTTCACACACAGAAAAAAGGAAATTTTCGGGATATTACAAATGATGCTTCAAACTTGGACGACTCTCAAGAATTACCAAAAGATTGGACTTACAAAAAGGATCATCCAAGCGATCAAATCTTAGGTAATCCTTCGAGTGGGGTAAGAACTCGACGCTCTCTTCAACAACATGTTAATATAGCGTTTCTTTCCCAAATTGAACCGAAGAAATTCTCCGAAGCTCTACATCATGAATCTTGGATGCTTGCTATGCAAGAAGAGCTAGTTCAATTTGAAAGAAATCAAGTTTGGACCCTTGTGCCTAAACCTCAAAACTTTAGGATTATAGGCACAAAATGGATTTTTAGAAACAAACTTGATGAATCCGGAGTCGTGGTTAGAAACAATGCTAGATTAGTGGCCCAAGGTTATAACCAAGAGGAAGGAATTGATTTTGATGAAACTTATGCACCGGTAGCTAGACTTGAATCTATTAGAATGCTTTTAGCTTTTGCTTGCTATAGAGATTTTAAACTCTTTCAAATGGATGTCAAGAGTGCCTTTCTAAATGGTTTTATTTCGGAGGAGGTCTATGTGGCTCAACCTCCCGGCTTTGAACATGAAAAATTTCCAAACCATGTTTTCCGTCTTAGCAAAGCTCTTTATGGTTTAAAACAAGCTCCTAGAGCTTGGTATGAAAGGCTAAGTAATTTTCTTTTAGAAAATGGTTTTTCAAGAGGAAAACTTGACACCACTCTTTTTATAAAATCTAAGGGCAATGACTTATTGTTGGTGCAAATTTATGTTGATGATATTATATTTGGTGCTACTAATGGTTCCTTGTGCGAAGAGTTTGCTTCTTGTATGAGTAAGGAGTTTGAAATGAGCATGATGGGAGAACTCACCTTCTTCCTTGGATTGCAAATCAAACAAAGCAAGGATGGAATCTTTATCAACCAAGCCAACACTACAAGAAAAATGCTTTTTAGCGACGGAATTTAGCGATGGAACTGTTTCCGTCGCTAAAAGCCACCTTTGCCGACGGAATTAGGCGATGGAATTAGGTTCCGTCACTAAAAACGCTGGAGGGAAAAAATGCGCAGGAAGGAAAAATAGGCGACGGAATTTTCCGTCACAAATGATTTAGCGACGGAATTTAGTGACGGATTTCACCGACGGAAGTATTTTCATCGATAAAGGTATTATTTTAATTTTTTATAAGAGAAAAATATTTTTACTAATTATTGAAAATAGAAAAATAACATATAATAAACATAAAAAAACAAAACAAAACCCTAAAAACAAAACAAAAAGAAGAAGGTTTTCATCGGCCAAAAAAACCGAACAGGAGAGCGGCGCCACCGTCCCGCTCACCCCCGTCGTCGTTGTGGAGCAACCCTTCGCACGCGCCTCCGTCACTCCCACTCTGAAGGTTTGTGCGAAGCCTCCTTCCAGTTGATAGAAGTTTTCTGTATGTTTTGTGTATGTTCTTGATTCGTTTGTAGTGATCTTGCGGATTTGTTTTTATTGAGTTGGGGTTTTGCGTATGTTCTTGATTCCGTTTCTGATTTTCGGTCTAAATCATACTATACTCCATGGTATTAAGACCATTTTCAGTCTGGGATTTTTTGGTGTTTGATGGCGCGGTGGTAGGTGGTGGTCGATGGTCAGGAAAGTTTTGATTGAAACTATATCTATATATAGCAGCCGTATAATCTCGAGACCTTTCCCTTCTATTGTCTCACACTGTTCTTGATCTATTCATGGCTTCTATCCTAAGCTTCACTAGTTCTAGAGCTCATATTGTTTGAGGAACAGTGTTTAAAAGTGAGAAGGGACCACAATTTTGCTTTTGGTTTGAAGGGACAAGTTCCCATTTTAAAGTTGTGGTCCATCCACCCTGTTGCAGCACATCTGCATATGTTGATTGCAGAAACATTCTTAACCCTTTACAAAGCTGGGAAGGAAATTGCGACAAATCCTGCCTCTGATGCACTGTTAGTGACAAAACTGTGCAAAAATAGCCCAATCATCCTAAACAGAATCTGACCTGGCCTCTTAGCGAACGTGGGTTAGAACTTGGACTTTGTTTCTTAAACTATCCTCTAGAAGTAAGTTCAGCCAGAAATTGTGGTTCAAAACCAAGCTTCTGATCAGATCACTTGTTATTGGGTGAATCTCTGTGGCTTTTAGTAACTGAAGGTTCAGTAAATGATGGAACATGTACTCAGTTTAGCAATTTCTTAAGGGCTAGTTTATCTTTGCAATTAATAGCCGATGATCTGATATTGTGAGTGTGTTTCTCATGAAGGCAAATCACTTTCATTGCTTTTCATGTTACGTATAATATATTAATAATTTGTGTAACCTGAGAAAATTTAAAAAGCAGGCTTTTAATGCCCTAATTCACTGGTTTGAAATTTCAGATCACTTATATTCTTATTGGGCAAATCTCTGTTGCTTTTGGTGACTGGACAATGACATATTAACTCACTTGAAAATTTTTCATTTCTAGAAGTTTGGGGCAGTAGCTAGTAAAACCTGATGAAAAAAGCAGGGTCCCCTTGCCATTGTGAATGGGACTCTCGTAAACTTCAGGAACATCAGTTGCATTGTTTTTGGGTGAACCTCTGTAGCTTTTAGTAACTGAAGGTTCAGTTAATGATGAGACATCTACTTATTCCCAAGTCCTTGTCTTTCATTTGCATACCTGACCACATTAAAATCACCCATCACAATCCATGGTTTAGATCCTATATCTGCAGCAGTTTGCACCAATTGAATCCAGAGCTCTCTTCTTTTGATTCCTTTATTATTTCCATACACACAAGAGACAAAGCAGTCCAGTGGACCATTTCTCATCTTCACTTGGCATGTAATGACTTGAGGGTGCATGTCTACTACACTGAGTTCCACCTTATTTTGATTCCATCCAATCCAGATTCTAGATACCCCTTTGACATTATGCACAAGCTGCCATGATTTCAGCCATTTCTTAGTAATGTTTTGCACATTTTCACTTCGCACTCTGGATTTAGCAGCTGATTTGCACCTCTTCTGCAGGAAAAGCAGAGAGCAAAAGTAAAGGAGAAGCTTGACAAATGCATCAAAGAGAAATTGTTGGAATTTTGTGACATGCTGAAGTCCTGAACATTCAAGTTAACAGGGCCAGCATAAAGAAGGCAAGTCCTTATTAAGATAATCTTCTTTGAAGTGTTCAATCTTCTAATCAGTATGTGCTTTGCTTTCAGGAAGATCTTTCAGCATGACATTAAAGTTATCGACTTATGGATTCCTTATTAAACTGCTGCTTCTGTGCTTAATATAAAGTTATTGACTGCCTTGACTGTGTCATAACCATGAACTTTAAAGATAGTTAACTGGAACGAGCACATCTAGAGCACACACTGGCATAAGATTGCATACTATATATTTTCATGCAATATGTGATATGGTTAACAACCAAGATATTCGACATGGCAAAATCTCATGAAATGCAAAATCAAAACGGACACACGATAATATTGTACAGATGTTTATTGAGTTGTTTTGGTGGATTTAATGGTGATGGTTATAGTTGCTCCCAATCTAGGAGTACTGTTTGTTTGGTGGGTTGTGGGTCTAGATGTTTTTGTTTGGGACTGAGTTTTGGTCAATGGCGATTGTTATAACGACAATTGCCTTGATTTCTATGGGCGATTGGATGAGGTTGTTGAGTTAGATTATATGGGTAGTAGAAATCAATTGGCAATGTTTAAATGTCATTGGTTTGATATCACATCTAGAGCTGGTGTTCGTGTTAGTCGACATGGGATAGTAGACGTTAATCTCAAGTCAAGACTCGGATCAAATGAACCTTTTGTGTTTGCTAATCAAGCTTCACAGGTTTTTTATGCAGAAAGTGTATCGAAAAAGAATTCTAATTGGTGTACAGTTATCAAGACCAAAAAATTAACAGTTGGAAACTACCAAGAAGATGTGCCCGAGACTTATCAAGAGGATGCTACTCCTGTTGTGGTACCTATTCCAGTTGATGACGACACGGATGATGACATACCTCTTCAAGCAGTAGGTATGCCCGATGAAGTAATGGGAGAGGGAGAGGAAGAGGAAGAGGAAGAGGAAGAGGAAGAGGAAGAGGAAGAGGAAGAGGAAGAGGAAGAGGAAGAGGACGAGGACGAGGACGAGGACGATGTTGATGATAGTGAAGAAGAAGAAGAAGACGATGATGAAGAAGTAGACATGTCCAGTAGTGATAATGATTAATAACTCCTAATTCTTTCTTTTAGTTTAATTTAGCTTAGAGTTTATTTAACATGATTTGGTGTTTGGATTTGGCATTAACTTGTTGAGTGAAAGGTTTTTTTTTAACTTGTGTTTAGTAACTATTGTGGTAAAATATTATGTGTTTCCATATTTAGTTTTCGTTACATAAACAATTTTTGCTATATAGTATCTTTTGCAGTTATGCAACGTTCTCAGGCCACTCGAGGTCGTCGTCGTGTTGTATCTACTCCCGTCGGTGGAGGTCACAGTGGAAGTAACTCATCTTCGGAGCGGTCTGTGCAAGTGGAATCGTCAATAGCTTCAACTAGTGGTACTTTAAGGAATAATGGGTGATAGTTGTTTTTTGTTTGAATAATTATAGTACTTTGCAATGTCATGTGTTATTCCTAATATGCTTTTTTGCAGCTTCTCTTCGTATCAGAGGTGCGACACAGGGAATCATAAGAAAGCTTCCACCAGGCTCCAAAAAGAGAATCCATGTTCATAAGAAAGTGTAAGTTGTAGTGCTTACGTTCCAGTTGTATAATATCATTTTTTTCCATTCTACTTTAGTGTAACACTTAATTTGTATGCACTAGCTTCATTGAGGACGAGGCACGGAGTACAATAGGAGCTATCTTTAGGGCGAATATGGATTTTCCTTTCGTGGTGTGGTCAAGCTGGAAGAAGTACCCTGAAAGGAAAGAAATGCTTTGGCAAAAATTTTTGGTAAGCTTATTACTGCATCATTTTTTGGAGAGTGTGGTTGCTTCTACATTGCTATCCATGTTTGTGTTTGACAGCCTTCAATCCATAGTCTTAAAGGCAGTGTGTGCAATGACCAGCAGTGTGTGCATTGCACCAGCAGTGTGTGCATTGCACCAGCAGTGTGTGCATTGCACCAGCAGTGTGTGCAATGACCAGCAGTGTGTGCATTGCACCAGCAGTGTGTGCAATGACCACTCTATCTGCTGTGCTGTGCTGTTTTGCTGTGCTGTGCTGTTTTGCTGTGTTGCTGTGCTGTGCTGTTTTGCTGTGTTGCTGTGCTGTTTTGCTGTGTTGCTGTGCTGTTTTGCTGTGCTGTTTTGCTGCTATTGCTGCTATTTTGCTATTATTTGCTGCTACTGCCATTGCACCAGCAGTGTGTGCGCGCGCACGCATGACAACGTGTTCAAGTGTTTTTTTGTGCAGCTGGGTGAGAGTGTGTATGGGTTTAATGTGTGCTTGTGTTAGTGTATTAGTAAGAACAGTGTGTGTGTGTAGTGGGCATTATGTGTACTGAGATGTGTAGGTATACAATGAGCATGTGATTTAAATATAGTGTGTTGGGTATGCAATGAGTGATTTTGTGTGTGATGTGGAGTGCAATGGTGTATCTTGAGGTTGAGCACTTTTAATGCATCGTTGGCATCTTTACAGTATTATGTTTAATGTGGCAGGGGTACTTTGACTTTGAGTCTCCTGAGCAGGAAGCAGCGGGAAGAGTTGCTTTTTTCCATCACATTTCAACTAACTATACAAAGTGGATGGAAGGCGCGAGGAAATTTGCAATTAGCAAGGTAGGAGAAGATGCACATCCAGAATTATGGAGGAACCATCCCCCGGAATGGATCCGCAATGATATTTGGCAGAAGATGGTGGATGTATGGGCAAGCACTAAATGGCAGGAAAAATCCAGATGTGCAAAAACAAATCGATCTGTAAATGATGAGCCATCTCATACAGGTGGTTCCGTGCCGCATGCTGTTATTGGAGTTGAATTAAAAGAGAAGATGCCAGATATTAGCGACGCGAAGCTGAACCTAGAGGTGTACGAATTAACACATAAACTTAAACATGATTCTAATGGTCAGCCATTGGAAGAGCAAGACCGCCCATATGTCTCCAAGAAGGCAAAGGCCATCCGCGTAAGTTTGTTTTTGCAGCTGATTTTTTATCTATTTGGTTTGATGAATCTCTAACTCAACTTGCATTTTGCATGAGTTACAGGACGCATATGCTGTGAGATTTGATGAAATTAGTTCTCAGGAGCCCAGCTCTTCCTTGATAGATTATGATGCAGCAGAATTGTGGCGACAAACGCCTGGGGTTCGCGACAAGAAAGGACGTATACGTGGTACTCGCGAAACCGCACGAGATGCCAGGGCATCGATGCATATTTCACTGGATCAGCTTCCATCCTCCGAAAATTGGAAAGACGAAATTGCTAAGATTGTGCAACATGAGGTACAGAAGATGAAAGAGATTGAAATTGCTAAGCTTGTAGAGATTGAGGTGGAAAAACGGATGAAAGAGAAGGACATGCAGCAGGTACTCTTTTCTTTGATGCATCGTAGTGATTCTCTTGCATTAATTTGAATGAAATTGTTAAAAAGGAAGGGGGAAACCTGCTGTAATGGGGCTGCCAAAGGGCAGCAGCTATGTGAGGTTCTGTGGTGTTTTTGTGTGTAAAAGTGTAAAAGGAAGGGAGAACTGCTGTGTAGTGTGTTTTGTGTGAGGAAAAAAGGAAAAGGAAGGGCTGCCGAGTGGGCAGCTGTGTTGGGGGCATTGTGCGTGAGTTGTTGTGATGTTTAGATGGATGTAAAGGAGGAAAATAGGAGAGGGAGAGGCTGCCAAGGGCAGCCATGGTAGGGTGGTGCAATTGGATTGTACAATTTGGTTTGTTTGGTTGGTGTTACTTTTAGGTTAAAGTCATTGACCGTCTATTGAAAAAAATGAAACCTTCTTTCTTGGCTAATTAGTTTTGGTGTGTTCTGGGGCTAAACACATGGGCAATTTACATGTCAAATTTATCTGTGCATTAATTGAGATAAACAGCTAAGCTTAGAAGATTACCAAGTTTGTTGTGTCTGTTTGCTGATAGATAGTGTATTTATATGGTGGTGGAACAGTTTTTCTAGTATGAGACAGTTAATTTTTCATTAATACTGCACGAAATACATCCTTTAACATGCCTTTAATTGCTTTGATACAGGCCGAAGTTAGCGCGACTGATGCTACTGAGAATGACAATGATGAAACATTCGACGAGCTAGGTGGATGATTGTCTTATGTGACCAGATTTGACGTTACGTTTGTTGGGATTTTTGTTCATTTTGGTAACCAAGCAACTGATTGATTTAGATGTATTATTGTTCACTTTTGGTGATATTTAACAAATGTTGAATATTTGTTATCTTTAGTTCATTATCGGATGTTGACGTTGGATTATTTAATGATGGATTATTATTGTCAATAGTTGTTGCATTAATTAAGAATAGTATAATCTATTTATGCATATTTAATGATTTTTATTTTCAAAATTTTTAGCTCTTAAATATGATTTTTGCGACGGAATTAGCGACGGAAAAAATCAATTAGCACCTAGAAATATGATTTTTGAGGCAGAATTAGCGACGGAATATTTCCCTTTAGCGACGGAATAATTCTCCTTTAGCGACGGAAAATATAAGCTCCAATATATGGTTTTGCGACGGAATTGGCGACGGAATATCCGTCGCTAATGATTTTTTTTAAAAAAAAAAATTTACTTGTATTTTAATTATATTTATTTATTTTTAAAAAAGTTAATTTTCTGAAAATTGCAAAATAGTTTTAGCGACGGAAATTCCGTCGCTAAAGGATGACCAATTCCGTCGCTAAAGACTAAGGCATCACTGATGGAACACAAATTCCGTCGGTAAAACCTTTAGCGACGAGGGTTTAGGCGACGGAACTTTACCGACGGAATTTCCGTCGCTAAAGGATTTAGCGACGGAATTTGCATATTTAGCGACGGAATTTTTCCGTCGCTAAAGGTTATTTTTCTTGTAGTGCAAATACACCAAAGAGCTACTCAAAAGATTTGACATGGAAGCATCAAATGCTTTTGACACTCCAATGAGCTCTTCTTTAAAGATTGATATAGATGAAAAGGGTAAGGATGTTGATATTAAGCGCTATCGAGGTATGATCGGATCACTCCTTTACCTTACCGCAAGTAGACCCGATATAATGTTTAGTGTTTGTTTATGTGCTAGATTTCAAGCTTGTCCTAAGGAATCTCATTTGATTGCCGTCAAGAGAATCCTTAGATATCTTAAGGGCACTCACGATTTAGGGTTATGGTTTCCTAGAAACACTTCATTTTTTGACCTAATTGGTTACTCCGACGCCGACTATGCCGGTTGTAAAACCGAGCGGAAAAGTACTAGTGGAGGTTGTCAATTCCTAGGCCACTCTCTTGTTTCTTGGAGTTCCAAAAAGCAAAACTCGGTTGCACTCTCTACCACCGAAGCCGAATATATGGCGGTTGGTGCTTGTTGTGCACAAATTCTTTGGATGAAACAAACTCTTTTGGACTTTGGACTCAAGTATGATCACATACCTATCTTATGTGATAACACTAGTGCCATTGACTTGACCAAAAATCCCATCCAACATTCAAGCACAAAGCACATAGAAATCAAACACCATTTTATCTGTGATCGTGTGCAAAAAGGTGATATTGTTCTTGATTTCGTGGACACAAATCACCAATTAGCGGATATCTTCACTAAACCTTTAGATTCGAAGAGGTTTACCGCTCTTAGAAGAGAACTTGGCATGTCTTCACCTATGTGACTAAATGTTATATCTCTTGTGCATAATCATGCTTGTTACTCTTTACATGCTTGAGCATTATCTCATATGCTTATAGCATGTTTTGGTTGATTTTTCTTTTTCCAAACAAATGTTGATTTTATTGATTTTTATGATTTGCACACACTTCTATGGCAATATTAATATGCATAATCATGTTCAAGACTGTTTGATTTTTTGCATTAAAGTCGACTGCATTAGGCAATACAGTCGACTGCATTGGTCATTACAGTCGACTGCATTCAGAATTGCAGTCGACTGCATTACGGGGAAAAGGCATAAATCGAGCCCAGATCTCAAATTTCAGCAGATTTCCTCACTCTCTCTTCGAACCGAACCCCTTTCTCTCCTACGGCCTCATTTTTCGTGCATTCAGCTTGAACTTGGTATGTTTTTCTTCTCAAATCTTGTTATATTACATCTTTTACGCACTTTCTCTGATCGAATACACCTACATTGTTCAAAATCTGTTGAAATTCAAAATTTCTATCTATAGTATATTTCTTCAGATCTACTTCAATTAAGCATGCTACTGTATGATTTAACGCTTGATTCATGTTTAGGGTTGCTTATTACATGTTCCTACATAGTTTAATTACATTTTTTCATGCAAAATTTATTTTTCCCCAATTTTTATGAAC
The DNA here is from genome assembly GCA_033065855.1 of Escallonia rubra. Taxonomy (NCBI): domain Eukaryota; kingdom Viridiplantae; phylum Streptophyta; class Magnoliopsida; order Escalloniales; family Escalloniaceae; genus Escallonia; species Escallonia rubra. Next base: position 2,761 of record JAVXUO010001619.1, on the reverse strand, counting down.
TAGGGTTTTTCGTTTGTCAAAATTTCTTTAAATTGATTATGCGATTACATGTTTAATCACTTGATTCATGCTTAGTTATGTCTATTGCTCAATTATACACGGTTAATTTCATTCAATTTGTCCAAAATTAAATTTTCCCCAAATTGCATGAATTAGGGTTTATCTTTTTCTCAATTTTTTATGTTTTCCATTTTTTTGTGCATCTTCATTTATCTCACATTTTTTTTATTTTTCTGTTTAGACTCTTTCAGAATGGCAAGAGAGAAACGTGCACGTGCCAGTTCATCTCGCTCACGAGCTGCACCCGAGCCCGAGCCCGAGCCTATCGCGGTTGAATTTGATCAAAATCGATATCGGACCCGCGAGGCTGCCGATCGCTTTTCTGCACAACTCTCTTCCCCTCTGACTCCAGGTTTGAGACTGGATACTCCTTTTCTTTTCACCATAGGTGTTCTTAGAACCCTTCAGGATAGTCTTCTAGATCGCTTCACAGATAGGAACACCACTCTCTATTATCCTGATGCCATCCGCCTATTTTATGCGAATTTAAATTGGAACATCGCTACTGAGTCATGTACCCTCACGTCCTATGTTTTTGGACGCCGCATTTCATTCTCTCAGTCTCGTCTAGCCACTATTCTAGACCTCCCCGATAGTGGTTTCTCATTTTCATTAGACATGATTCCTGTAGCTGGTCAGTCACATTGGTTTGACCGACCTTTTACTATTGAGGAGCAGCTTCGACATACACTTCATTGTCGACAGGTTCGGGCTGCGAGCAAGCCCAGCCTACGTGACCTACCACCTCTGTCTCGTCTGTTCCATCATATCATCGCTCACAACGTCATTCCTAGAACTGGAGGTCTTTCACTTGTTTCTTACTTGGACGTTCAGCTCCTGACCTTTTTTCGCTCTGGCACACCGCTTAACCTCCCTCGTCTCATCATGTTAAACATGATTAGGAGCGCCTCACATCCTGCCTTAGCTCTACCATATGGCCTCCTACTCACTCGCATTCTTGCTGCATTTGACATACCTCTTATGGGTGAGTATATTGAAGTCACTAGGCACCTCGTACTAGACAGCTCTACCCTTCGTCGAAAGGGCCTTTTAGATGGTCATGACCGCTTCTTACCGGAGCCTGACATGGACGATGTCCCTGTCGATGATGATGAGGATGAGGCTGATGAGGCTGATGGTGATGATGATGAGGACGTTGACGTTGATGTTGATGTTGATGCTGATGCTGATCGAGCTGCCGGCGACGGGATTGATCGTGATTCACCTCCGTTGATCTTTTCGGGTACATATGAGGCGGGCACTTCTTCCGGTCCTTCTACTTCTGGATATGACGCGATCCTCGCACGCTTAGATATGATGCAGCAGCATATGCATGCCGGTTTCAGTCGGATGGATCTCGCCCATAGCCAGCTCAGTCGACGCCTTTCTCGCATGGAGGATCATTGTGGGATTCAGTGTCCCGAGGAGGACTTCTTTCATCCACCACCTCCACCATCGGGTCCTTAGGCGTTAGGAGTTGATTTATGTCTTTATTTGCTTATGCTCCCAGACTCGTTTATGTATTTCAAAACTTGTCATGGATGTTATGCGTAGTATTATTAAAACTTGGTTTAAATTAGCACTTTGTCTCTCGCTTCTCTTGCGGCACGTTTGATTTATATAACGTTTTTTTATGAGCTATTATTACAAGTCTTGATATACCTTTTGATGGATATTCAAGTACTTATGATTTCTTGTTTTTTGAATGCCCTTGTTGGCTATAATGATTATCCATGGATGGATACATAAGTTGATCACTTTCACACACACCCTTGATTTTTTTCAATGATGTCAAAAGGGGGAGAAAATATTGTTGATTCATTTTTGTGTGGACTTGATATGAGCATTTATTACTTAAGTTAGGGGGAGCCCTACATTGCTTAAGATAGGGGGAGCGTTTTGTCATGATTTCTTCTCATGACCCCTTATGGTTTTTTAATTGAGATTATTATGCTTCACTTCGCATATTATCTTATATATCTCATATTATTTGAATCAATGTTTGCCATCATCAAAAAGGGGGAGATTGTTAACCCTACGGTTATTTAACCTAGGATTATATTTGATTTTGATGATAACTAACATTGATGATTATGTTGTCTAACATGCATTGAGTTGATGAAGCAATAGGAACAATCTCATACTCATGCAAACGGATTATTAGACGAGCAACACGATCAAAGACTCTCAACGGAACGCATCAAAGAGGAAATTCGACGATTGAAGTTTTCATGCTTTTATTTCCGTCTTTGTAAACTAGACATAGAGAGATGATCGTTACGATGACTGTATACCTAGAACTTGCCCATAGGTTTCCCTTGCATGCATAAAAAGTTTTTCATGCTTTAAAAACAGGAAACTGCATTTTCAGGGATGCAGTCGACTGCATTGGGATGCAGTCGACTGCATGTTGGGCAGTAGGGTATTACAGTCGACTGCATTGAATGCAGTCGACTGCAATACTTCCAGTAGCCCATTACAGTCGACTGCATTACATTGCAGTCGACTGCAAGTTGGAAATTCGAATTTCCAACGGCTACTTTTTGGGTTACAGTCGACTGCAATGGGCATTGCAGTCGACTGCATTTACCGTTTGGCTCATTTAATGCCCTACCTAACCCCCAAACGGTCATATTTATTCCCAGCTCTATAAATACTCATTTTGGGCATTGTTTTCATTCATCAATTGCATTCAAAGCTC